>CACRXP010000318.1:196203-213148 GCA_902702965.1 Spirometra erinaceieuropaei | reverse complement strand
TAAACCACTTCCAGACATGTTGATTTTTAACAGCTGACGGTGCGTCAGCCGTTGGGGGTTTCCTAAGGTCAGCTTAGATGCCCCAAGGAACCAACGCGCTATTGGTAGGCGGTGAGATAAACCCATTTCGCTTTTAAGTGACGTTTGTCCCGTCTACGTAGCCAGATAGGAGACGCGAGCAGCAGTCCCTGTACATGAAGGTCTAATGACAGGACATAGAAAAAAAATACTAGAAGGAGACTAAGGAGATATGATGGACGGGCATGACCAGGGCATTGTAGAGATGCAGATTAGGAACAAATCGCTGACCACCCTCGGGCACTCTATCAGCAACGGCACCTCCGACAATGTCGCGATTAAGTAGGTCTATTCGAAATAGTTTAGGTAAGGATTGAAGATGTAAGTCCTCTGGGAAGGTAGAGCCCAGGGACTTCTGTAGTTCAGGAGGGGTGTCGATATTAGTTTCATCTGTGTAGCATTTGCGCACGGCAATCCACGGCATTTGTGGGAGGAACTGGGAAAACACGCATTTGTGTCATATGCTTGTTTCATCATCCCAGCGGTGTACCGGAGCAGACTGCACCATTTACAAGATGAGAAGTAGGGCGTGTAAACAGGCCGAAAACAGATAAGCCAGTGTTATTAGTTGAAGAAGGTAGGATCGAGTAGAAGGGTGCGAGACGGATAATCTTGATCCTAACTTCAACCCCAGCCCCAACACTACCTTTTTCCCTAGTCCTAATATTCAAGACGGCCATAACCTAGACTAAAATCCATCATATTCTTAAGCTTGGTAAGGAGCGTAGCTCTAATATAACAAGCCTACCCGAATAAAGTAAGTAGGCGTGTTATATCGATAGAAGCACAAGCTTATATATTTAGACGTTGTCCGGTTCACTGCTGCCTTTATTTTTGTTTTCACTTCGCCCGTCAACTAGTGGGCCGTCCACATCATCTCAGTGTGAAATATCCCTCTGATTAAGTTTGTTTTTTAGTTAGATATAATTAATTGGCAAGCTTAAAATGGACAAATTTAATTAAGTTTCCGTCAGAAGCCTATCGCGACAAAATGCGAAACATTTGGCAAACAAGGCGATTGCCTTTGTAGGCACGAAACTGCCAATTCATTGGAAGAAAGCAGGCACCTCGTTTTATGAATATTTTAAAAGAGAAATCGCAGGTAGTTACTGAACAACTGCAATTATCCGCGATTTTGGCAGGGTTCCGAGGACAGAACGTGTCCCGATGTTCACCAGTTTTAATCCGTAAAAGAGTATCCCTCCTCCAAGCAAGATTCGACACTTTGACGGAGTTTTCTGAGTCATTTCTGCAGATTTCAAGCGTGGCAGTTTAAATTTCCAAGTCACAACTTGGTTTTGAGCAAAAGTTTGTCTATTTAGACAGTGGCATCGGAACAACCCAGTACACTGATGGCTCTTCGGCTTCCACCTCTTCCACCACCAGTCCGGAGCAGGAACAGGAGCTTGCAAAAGTACGTATAAGTTTTTTTTCTTGCCTTTTTGGATGACGTCTATTTTCGTAAATATGTGTGTATGGAAGCAGTCCGCCTTGAGTGGCTGCTGAATGCTCTATTTTCTCAAACGTTATAAGTTCAGAGAAAGTCGTATTTTCTTGTTCATTAGCATATAGAACATACCTGAAAAGGCCAGATAACAAGAATAATGTCCTATTCTGCATGTCTGATGGGGGCGGCAGCATTAAAAAGTGGAGGTGATGAGGTTTTTGAAGCAAAAACTGCCTCCTTCCGGATGGGAGGACCTCATTACCCAAGCAAATTAATCGATTCGAATGGTGAACGCGATTATGTGCACTTACCTTAGAGTAAGTTTGGGTTAACATGTCCTCATAATAAGCACAGGTGATTAATCAAGACAAGATATAGGCAAGGGAAAAACAGCATAAAGATGTTATGAAATAGACGTCAAGGTCATCGGCTACACCCGTTCAGAAAATTGGCCGTCCTGTAGCTGTCCTGACTTATACAGTCAGCTGATTTGGAATGCATTTTGGGAACGGGCGTTTTATATCACATTCAAGAAGATGAGTGGTGCATTTGCAGTTGATAGCAAATATGAACAAGGACAAAGGACCACCTCGAGCCAAATTTGATGATAATTTGTCTTATTTCAACACAGAAAATGGCAGCGGCCCTGCCCAAAGGGACATCAACGCCATGTGTGAGATCAGCTAAGAGAATGCGAATGAAGACACTGTCGAGACAGTCGCTTGACAGCCAAGGCCTCTCAACTCCTACTCAGCAGACGCTCCTCATGACGGCTAAATTCGACGGAAAGACAGTGTCCCTCCCAAAAGTGGCACTTGACACAACACTAAAGGCGGATTTTGGAAATTTGACATTCAACAAGTCGGCAGTCCTTTCGACCACATCTACTCCTTCAGGATTGGAGCCTGTAGATGAAACAAAAACAACAGACGTCATTTCAACGGTTCGCAGACGTCAGCGACAAATGCACCGTTGTGAGTTTTGCGACAAGCAATTTGATCGGCCCTCTCTTCTAAAACGGCACACGCTAACACACACCGGTGAGCTTCGATTAAAATGGCTAGTTGGGTCGTTTGCCTGAAGTAATTTCTCATGCAAGATTCGTTCAAAGGAACCATTATTCACGTAACTAAGCTTAACCTTTTATTCATCATCCAGGTGAGCGACCGTTTGAGTGCCGATTTTGCTCGAAAGGCTTCTCGACTAGAAGCGGGGTGAATACACACGAAAGGACACACACTGGTCAACGACCGTATGTCTGTCGGGTCTGCGGTAGGCGCTTTGCGGCCGGCTCCAATCTGATTTTTCATCGGTACACCCATACCAACGTGAGTGGAAGAAAAATATTAATATATTTGATTTTCGTTTTGTCTTAACTTACGACACTCGTGTGCTGCATGTAAACACTGTCGTATCTTAGGCTGAACACCGAACGAGTGTTTTTCAGGTCGGCACGCTATTGGCGGATTAAAGTGAAACGCCGACTTTCCCTTTGCAGACTCGACGTCATGTGTGCACGCACTGTCCCA
Source organism: Spirometra erinaceieuropaei (assembly GCA_902702965.1). NCBI lineage: Eukaryota > Metazoa > Platyhelminthes > Cestoda > Diphyllobothriidea > Diphyllobothriidae > Spirometra > Spirometra erinaceieuropaei. The sequence continues at coordinate 210,094 of CACRXP010000318.1, read as the reverse complement.
AGGCCTTCGTGACGCCAGGAGATCTGCGCAAACACGAGTACACACACTCCGGAGAGTGGCCGTTCCGATGTGACGTTTGCAACCGTGGATTTGCCACAGAACGCAATCTAAAGGCGCACGAAACGACACATACAGGTAAGCAACGAAACACTTATAGACTTCAAGCAAGAAAAAGTCTTGACAACCCTTCATCAAAGACGGCACGATGTGGTAGAATAAATTACGCTCCGATTTCCGGTAGATGTTAAACAGTCGACGTCGGGGCATACTGGTTTCGAGTGGTTTGGCTACCGTTTGACCCTTTAGGCTGGCAAATGCAGCGAAAGAGCTCGAAGCAACCGGTATGAGCAGATTGTGCACCCTACAACGTGCCATGTGGTAGATGGAGGAGCCAGATCAGGGTCTGGCACGCGGTATTAGTCTGTGTATCCTGAACGAATGTGATGTATAGTGGTGCGGTGGCACGCCTATGTGCAGACTCACGTCGCGCCAACAGCCTTCGTCCGACCCTGGCTCCGGTCTTCTTGACTCATATTTGACACCGGGCCCCGGAGGGTGAGGGAGGAGAGAGTGCGGTAGACGCTGCGTAAGTCTACTATCATTAGAAACTAATTCACGTGCAATTCACCGTCCCTGCGTCAGCCCTGCCGTGGGGCACACGGTGGACATCGTTGGCAATTACCGTCCAACTGTCGCATGATAAGGCTACTCTTAAATGACTTCGCTAGGACAGGTGATTGGATATGTAACTATGAACCCCCTCCCATATTACAGGAGGCCGCGCACTAAATTCTGGGAGATTGGATTAGGTTTAGAGATAAAGTTGCGACACGGTATCCCTGGTATTTAGCGCGAGCTAACTTGTTGTACGGGTTAGTCCATGTTCTCGTGCCCGACCGAACGAACGAAATATGCAGGCTGGTCCGGCAAGGTATGCGTTTGTCTGATTGGACGGCGCGATTACGCTAGAGAGCGGCACGAACGGCTTTGACACTAGAAAAATTCTAAAATGCCTTATGAAATCCATAGGGAAGTCACTTCCGTGTTACAATTTCTGACAGAAAATGAAGTTTGGTGTCAAATGACACAAAAACGTTCAAAGCTTAATCTTTCTCGCATACGTACCGACGCATACGGATGATTAAGAAGCCACACACGAAGTGCTCTTGCTCCACACTTCCCAACCCCGGAGTTCCCCTATCACCTATTCACGGCGGTGTTGGATACGTGCAGATGTGCATTTTATTTTTGTCGAGACTTTTACCATTATTCATTACTCACACTGAACTCGCGGATTTTCTCAGCCACATCTATTTCAAATCTACTGCCGTTAATCACAACTTTACCGAAAAAAACCTTCGAGAACAGATAATTAAACCAGTTTTTCTTTATTCAGGTCAGCGACCGTACACATGTTCCGTTTGCCGCAAGTCTTACGCCCAGGAGAGTTCTCTGAAGACACACATGCGAAGCCATATGCGTAAGTCCCACGTGTGCTTACCAGGTTGGAACTGATGGGACCAGCGTCATTTATAACAGAATTGCGTCGGCTTTTTGATTAATATTTTAAAATATACAATATGCGAGGACGCAAGGCAGATTATACCACCCATAGAAATAATGCCTGCAGTAGTACCCTAAAGATTTAGACCACAAACTGCACTCTCAGCGTGATCGGACATCCATCAGAGGGACGCGACTGAAGTTGCTGTTTGTAGGCAACCTCCACGTGAGCACGCCGGAATCCCAATATCGGCTGTGATATAGATCAGCAATGCACGGAATGTTGTTCAGCGCCGAATTTCGCTGTTTTTTGTCCAATCGATCTTATGCAAATTTTTGTTTGTCTGTACCATCAGAAATCACATACAAACTTTAAATTTTAGGAGCCATTAATTCCACATCTCCTGAGGACATCCCAGGCAATTCCTCCATCGGAACAAACGCAGTACTGACGAATTCAATTACGGCGGCGGCTACGGTGTGCACGACAAACTGGGGAACTCTCACCAGGGATCCCTGTACTATACCCAATCCACTGCATGCCCCTCCACCAATCCGACCGCCCTCAAACCTCCCCCTCCCTTCCCCCTTCCTACTGTTCAGTCCTACCCAGTCATCGCAGCTACAATCGACTTCATCGCAGTTTCAAGTTGGTAACCAGCCGGAATTAGTCTGGACCCCGCCCAACCAGCAAGGTATCCCCAGCTTCATTTCCGAGCCCCGTCAGTCTGGACCTTCCCTGGTGTATCCTTTCTCATGGGTGGACCAGTACCGTTCTTACTACTATCTCTATCTGCAAGAGCTTGCGAAAGTGTCCCCGTCACGACCAAGCGCCTTTGAAAAGGTACCTCGGAGGCCGTCCAGCCACAGCATACCTCCTCTGCAGGCGCAGTCGCCATCCTCGTCCATGGTCCCCCGACAGCTGTGCTCAGCGGCCCAGCCGTCCCAGTCAATTGAGGGCCAGCATCCAACACGGTCCACCGAAGAGGCCGAGCAAACGACGGTCCTTGACTACTCCTTCAAAACCCTGAGCCATCAGCGCATGACGTAGGCGAATTGAAGACCTGCACGAACCCCTCTGCGCAGTCTGTGATATAAACGTGTAACCTTTAAGAGAGTCACACCAATGTAAACTGTCGGACGACATTACCCAGCATGGATCCTGATCAGAGGTCATTATTTTTATATTTCGGAAGTGTTGTACAGAAATTTTGAGTTAACGAATATAACCAAGATACCGAGAATAAATACTGATGATCGCTCATTCCGCCATTTGTGTAACTCTGAAAAAGGATTTAGACTGGATTTTAGCACGAAGTAATTTGTGTGCACTCGGGTTAAAAAGTTTTCCCCGAAAAAGTACTCCTATCAACTCTTGATGTCCTCCGCAACTGAGTAATATAAGGGTAGGGGTGATATACTTCACGTCTTTTACAAAGTCTAATTTATCGTGATACACTGTCTGTATGTGCGATGCAGCTGGCATTATAAACTTCAGAGCGCTAATTACCCACCAATTGCGACGAGTTTTCCTTGTGTAGGCTGGTAAAACTTCTACTTACATCCCAGTCATCCCTGAGTTACCAAGGGCTGGAGCTCGGACTTGAAACGCAAAGACCTAGCACTAGTATCCCATTTGATCACGCAAGCGAACTATATCGGTTGACGACCTTTGCATGCGATTCTAGTCGCTCCTGACAGAAGCCGACAGGTTGGCAGTAAAACACAATGATAGATCACTGAACTAACAAAAACCGATTAATCTGGGCCCTGATTCCAATTGTGTCCGACCTAGGGTTAGGACATGCCCGTCGGTTCTCCTTACGGACTGCGCAAATGTTACGTCAGGCCAAAGCTTGGTCAATTTGAATTATGTTGTGTGTTAGTTAGACTGTGTGAAATATAGTCAGGCATGCATGTGAAACGTGTTAGAGGGCGCCTGCACACGCCCATTCGCTGTCGACTTTACTGGGAGAGGACACTGCTGGATGGCAGAAGGAAGAAGGAGCGAAGTCGATCCTCACCAAAAACGACAAAAGGCGATTCCAAGTTATCCAAAAGCGCTAACGTTCGTAGTCTAGAAGACTGCCTATTGGATGGACAAGTCGAGGTTTAGGGTGCGGTCGCTGCCTCGTTGAGCTCAGACCATTGCCAATAGTTGGTCACAAACACCCAGGAGTCCAACTGGTGTATCAAAATGTTAGGCAATCCTTTGCGTCAGTGTGCTGATGTAAGAGGTTAAGATTTACTGACTGCTTAGATACGGCTCCACCTATTAATGCAAATTCCGACTACCTAGTAAGAAGGATAAAAAGTGGTAGAGACAAGTTAGAAATCTCTAAACCCTCACATTCAATTAGGGATGAAAACTTGTTTGTACATTTTGCCCAAAAAATGACCTGATTGCGGAAGGCCAGGAACATTCTTGAGATGATAAAGGGAGACGAAATTTTAGCTCGCAAAAGTCATTAGTTTCTTTTGTTATTTCACTAACAGGTCTGTCTTTTTAGATTTGAGCGTCAACGTATCTAACTGTCAGTACAAACGCTATGCCTAACAAATTTGGTGAAAGTAATGCTTATAAATCGGACTTACTAGCATGTATGAGTAGTTTGTACAGGTATCGTAAAACCGCAAGAGCCAGACCTCTGAGTACGTTGGTTTCTTTGTCATCACAAGTCGGTGATACCCCAGAACCAAGGAGCTTGGCAGACGCCTGAGCCCACGCAAATTCAAAATCACACGACAACCTTATACATACGTAAGCAGATCGCTGGGAGTACAACAGGCCAGACGCATTATGGTTTCACGCCATGACGGCTAAGATCGGAGATATCTAGTCAGATGGTAGTAGTACGTGTCGATCTAGTGTATCGGCTGACCAGACAGTTTGTAAAGGGATTTCCCAGGATTGCGAGATGTTTGGTCAAGTAGCATTATATCCGCCCATTTTAATGCGTTCGAAAAGTATTATGAGCACTACATGGTACCTTCTTAATAGCGCAGGGGAATGCACGATTTTCTCTAGGCTGAAAGTACAGAGGTTGGAGTTTCGAAGTCCTAAACTAAGGTGCAGCGATAGGTGGGATTTAGAATTATTCGAGAATTTAAAAGAATCTTTTAAACTGAAAGGTACACCTTATTTGGAGAGGAATTTGGAGGAGGATGTAATTTACTACAAAATTTCATAAAAGGATGCGGAGATGCATGCTTGCTATAGAACATGTAAAGCAGCGCAAGTTGGAACCAGTCCACAGAGCATTTGGACAATGAGCTTTCTCAAGAACAAAAGGACGGAGATAAAGAAATTCCCAAAAATCGCACACCTGGGGCATACGCTGAAGTGGGGGCGGTCAGAAAGCTGCAAAATCAACGGTTTGAAAAGCTTATTAAAGCAGTTAAAACTATGGGTAATTACAGATTGAAAAAAATGACTCTAGTGAAGAGCCAGAAGTTCCCCTTCTGCATTCGCGCCGAAAGCGCATCCCACTTATCATTCCAGGTGGTGGACTGTCTTAAAGTCCTCTTGTACAATTCTAAGAAACAATCCCGGAGCTTGGGGACTAACCTTGTTTGAACAAACTGTCGTAATTTTTAAAAGTCAAATTATCTGCCAGGAAATAATAACCGGTGAACGGCTAGCATGAAAAACTGAAACGACACAAGTGAGCACTGCAAGTGAGCTGAGTAATAATATGTAGTTAAGTAGATGAAAACGTGTAAAGCTGGATATATTTTCACCAGTTTGTGGATCATACAGAGTGACTTAATTTTTTCGGATTTTCTGTACTAACTGTAAGCGCAAACATGCTACATCTAATCTTCCCCCATCCACTCTAACCCGTTGTTACGTGGTCCTAGCGGTCTTAGAGGGTGCCTTTGGCTACAGTGCGATGCGCCACACTGGTTTTCGCAGTGCAAAATTATGTGCTTGCCATCCTCAGCAAGCCCCATTCGCCGCTTCATTGGCATGAAGTAGCGCCTATTTGTGCTTAACTTCACATTTTGACCCAAATGACCTGACTACTCGCTCCCTGTTACCAAAACACTTGTTTGGTTGGCCATGACGTAGCTATTCTGTTCTATCCTGGGTGGTTTACACACACACTATGTGCTATGCTGGAACTAAGTTTTTTGCGTTTTGGGGAGTTTTTCACAGGTGCAGCTAAAACATGTTGTCGACTACGACATTTAGTGTACAATGTTGTACGCAGTGCTGAAAACAATTTTAGTTTTCGCAGAAAACTCATTCCATTACGAACACATAGTGGGTCCCCTTTAGTCATTCATTAGTGGACTTTCTTTGCAAATATTGACAATTTGATTATCTCGACCATCTGAGATCATAGCAGAGTGGCCTGTGCAATGCAAATCATAATTTTACACGACAATGCTCTAGTAAAGGGGCATGAATCACATAATACTTGCAAATATAAGGAAACTTCTTAGACAACAACCAGCCTCTCCGCATGTGACCTCCAGTTAACTTTTATTCTTGTCAACAGCCTGGATCGTAATCCTACCAAAAATCTTTGCACAAGTCAAAAAGAGGCTTCCGATCCAAGAAAGGGTTGTTATACCAGAAAATCAGACTGAACAAATTACTAAAGACAACCTGTGTACACGTATGTTGGGGGAAACGTTTACTCTGTTAAGAGCAGACCGACGGTCAACAAGGCATTGCTTTTCGGATTTCTTATTATTTTACTAATCATTTCCTCACTTTATTCGCTCTCTTCCTCATGTGCCCTTATAGTCAGACTTATTTAATTGATTTGCAATATGGTCATCTAACTAAATTCGACCTGTCAGTAAAGACTGATGTTTTTTATACCAGCAAATAGTGATTTACAAATCAAACGGTGCCCTCTTTTAAAAAAACGGTCCTTTCTTTGTTTCTGAACGACTATGGTTGATGGGCGAGGGCGTATTTAGCATTAAAGGGGTTTTCTTGTAAAAATGATGGCATTTCAGGCTACCACCTCTACGGCAAGCAGCACGAATTTGTCACATCGATTTCCTGCGCCATTATAAACTTTGGCACACCTTATGAAAAAAAAATGAATAAAAGTATCCCTTCCTGTAAAAGATCGCAAGAATAATGCGTCTTCTCGAAATTTCCTATTCGCACAAAGGAGACCGCCAAGTTATAAAAAATTCTGATGAGGGTAGGTTGCCTAGCAAACTACTACATTGTAAAGGCAATTTGGCGAGCATACGTTTGCTTTCGATAACTTCCCTCCAGGCCTGTACATTTATATTGTTACGGAAATGATAAATAAGAAAGTGTGGGGAAGTATAAGTTATTCTGTGGTTGGGGTTTGGGGGGGGGTGAAGTGAAAGACAAAATTACCGTCAGTATCGGGGGGGGGGTAGGGGAATGATAAGCACTGGGACGGGTAATTGTGTGCGCGAGGTTGGCTGGCTAGCCAGTGTGGGGTCTGTACGAAATTCTTCTGCGCACATAGGACTGCTTTGCGTAACCTGATTGCATCCGCCTATGCAGTTGCTAACAGACGCTGTTCAAGTGATTTGGGATAGCTTGACGGAACCTTGTGAATCACTCGGAAGCCCTGTCCGGCATCCACACGGTGGTCTGTGTCTGCAAGAGGATATAGCCGTTAACGTTCTTTATCTGGCCCTTTCCTAACCATGCTGGAAGGTGTCCTCTTATTCTTTTAGACAAACGCCGTCTCGCGCGATCAATACGTCCTGCTCCATAGGAGCAGGTGAAGGAGTAATATATATATATATATATATATATATATATATATATATATATATATATATATAGAGGTAGTCTGGGCTGGTAGTTTGTCCTTGACCCCTCCGCATAGAATGGGACTAGCGGTGGAGCACACAGGCGTCAGCTGCCGGATACGTGCGTGGTACAGCTTGAGTTAGGCACCTTCTCAGAAGTTCAAACGGCGCGTCCCCTCGAAACGGAAATCTGGTAGGAAGCTTTTTCTTATCTGCCGTAAGCGTCGGAGGCTTCGGTGGTCTTTCGGTCATGCACTTGGCACTGAATCAATCGGGGTACCCGTTTTGACGAAGGAGATCCTCGACAATCTTCAGTTTTATCCCAATGCTATTAGTCGAACAAATTCTCCTTACTTTTTGGGTCAAACAGCGGACTAAATTACGCTTCAGGTTAAACAGTACGAAACTCTCAAAACTGGTCTATTGTGCGGGCCACGTCTTCTTACGATAGACGCTACGTCGAACACTATCGTCAGATCTTCCACTCAAAAAGCACACCCAGAAAGGCGAACTATCCGAACTGCTCACCTTTCAGCGTAAGTTTGATTGATGGGTGCGCCTGATTGATGCCGTCCAGTAAAACTGAGGCATCATTTTGTTTCGGTGCAATCGCGAGTACATCAGTCAAGTAACGCACATAGCATCTCAGACGAGTGATCTGGCGAGGAAGCTTGGAAGCTTCTAACTTCCCCATGAATATATTCGCCAAAAGCGGACCAATGAGCTAGCCTATAGCTACTCCGTTCATTTGTCTATAGAGTAGGCCCTGCTTGGTTTATAAATTCACAGTAACACGAAAAAAATATCTGACGTTAAATCGCAAATTGATATGACCGAACACACAGAAATAACGGTACAACTTTTACTCATTTATAGTCCACAATGAGGCCAAACTCGGAATTCATGCCCTGAAACCCGTAATCGCCTAAATTACCTTGATTTACTGGTATTCAGAAAGAAATAGAATATACGCCTGTAGCAGATTCCGGAAATTATTAACCACTTCAGGAAGACCAGCTTAGACCTTTGTACCATGTCGGTACTCACAACACGACGTGTTGTGAGGGTTGTCGGCTGTTTAATTTCCATTGTCTCGTTCAGAGCAAAAATGCTCGGCTCCCTCAACGTCCCCAGACGGTTTCTGTTGTCGAACGTGTACGCCAGGACTTACCTACTTCTTCGAATACATCAGCCTAGCCTCTTATGCCATGTCGGGACTCAACATGGGACGGACGTTGGAAGAATCGTCGGCTGTGTTAAGTTTACTTTATCTCGGTCAGAGCACAAACGCTCGGCTTTCCTAACATCTCCACACAGTTTCCTTTATCGAACGCGTGCACCATTACTTACCTACTACTTCAAATACATCAGCTTAGTCTTTTATGCCATGCCCGTAGTCAACGTACAACAGGCGTTTGAAGGATTGTCAGCTGTGTTTAATTTCCATTGACACAGCCAAAGCACAAGCGCTCGGCTCCCTCGACGTCTCCAAACGGTTTCCGTTATCGAACGCGTACGTCGTGACTTACCTACTTCTTCGAATACACCACCTCAGCCTTTTGTGACATGTCGGTACTCAACATACAACGGGCGTTGGAAGGATCGTCAGCTGTGTTAAGTTTACTTTATCTCGGCCAGAGCACAATCGCTCGGCTTCCCCAACATCCCCAAACGGTTTCTTTTGTCGAACGGATCCTCGGTGACTTATGTGCTTATCCAAAAATGCTTGCGCGTAGCCCGTCCCATAACCAATAATAGGTCACTTAAATGTATTATAGTTTATTTACAAAAATTTACAAACGGTCGTTGAACTGTCTTGTGAAATTAGTCTTTCAGGTGGCCTGTTTGGGAAGATATTGCAGAGGATATGCATCCGCAATATGCGAGAGGAATAGTTCCCAAGCTTGCTTTATGTCAACGCTGTCTAGGCGAAACCATAAACGATACTGGATCTCATCTACGTGGGCCCATATTGCACGACCAGACACTGGTCCCCCTTCGTGGAGTTTTCGTTTTAGTCTCTTCCAATACGCCTCGATCGTATTGATATGTTTTCCTGTGGTCGGATCCTTCAAATGCTTGGCATGATTGACAGTAAAATGTTCATAGCCTTCTGATGGAAGGCGCTTGTACGCCTTCCATTCATCCGTTACTATTATACTTCCTTTGGCCACCCACTTCTTTATGACAGCTCTCAGAGCTGGCCAGCTTCTATCGTTCACTTGGTCAAAAAGTGCTTTCTTTCGTCTGGTATCGTACATACCTACTAGCCAAAGTTGCCTTCTGCGCCGGCTGATTAGTGATTCATCAACTTGTACTTCAACCCCGGGACCGCCGATCTGTTTTCTTTCGTTCATTAGGGCGGTGGAGCAGATACTACGACAAAGTGCATACCACTGCACTGCAGTAGTATGACTTATTCTGATATCCGCAGCGCACTGTTTCACTCTCATGCCTCTTATAAATGCCAGCCATATTTTCATTATTGTCCTGATGGTCAGTCGACTGCTTTCGAAAATCGAGCCTTTTCTTAGAGCTTTCCGCTTTCGACATCGGCTGCACCGGAACACATATCCGTCGGTGTGCAGCCTCATTACTTGCTGACGCATTGGCCGTCCACATTGGCATTTTACCACATACGGCAGCAGTCCCCTAGCTTGGCAGTATTCCACCACCTTCTCCGAGTTTATAGCTTCAGTTATTTCTTCCTCCTTCGTTAAAAAATCAACCTGCGGTTGCCTGGTTTTTCTGCGACCTGGAGCCGATGGTCTGTATTTTGGAAGAGAAAAAAGACCGTTATTACTTACTCTGTTCATAAACGAATTTAATTTATGTACATAGTCTCTACAAGTGTATTTTATTTTTCTTAAATTTTTTAAGTACATTAGCCAGTTGACTTATTATGCAGACACACAAATGCGTTCATGCTTACGTTATTTGACTTTTTTCTTCTTCATTAGGGTGTATTTCCGCAGCTTCTCCAACATTCATGTGCGCTATATCGTCTGGCAGTAAATTCCCACAGTTGGACTATTCGGCACTTATTGTCCTTCTTTCCTACTGGCTGTATGTCCCATATTTGCAAGTGGCGGTTTATTCACGTACTTTTTATTTATCAGGACCTGCTTTCTTCATTTTTAAATTAATAGACTCAAATACGTTATGTATAGGCGTAGGCGAAAAATTTTGGCGGAAGCCAGTTTCTTTTTGTTTCACTGCCCACAATTCGTTCCGTCTCTGCTCCAATATCCCGCCCGCAGAACCCCTATTAGCACCATTCCCGTATTACACGAGTCTGGGGTTGCTGATTGTTAAGTGGGGTGGCGCAAAATACCGTCACCGCAAACAAATTAATACCATAAAGAAAATTTTGGTTGTGTTTTCTGAAAAATATAGTTGAATTTATAAGGGTATCAAATATCAATTGAGGAAACTCATACTGATTAAGTAGTCGTTTTTGCCGAGTCTAGTTATTCCAGGCGGCCGAAAATAGGCCTACTCAAAAGCCGACATCATGGTGTGACTGAAAATACTTGATGATTATGCTACATGATAACAGACATAGCAACCCCACTTAATAAATCCTTTCTAATCTAAAGCACATTTCAGAATTTTGCTTAACAGTTTACGAGATCGGCCTCCAACCATACTTTAACTCCCGATTACAGATCCCTTAAATGATGAGCAGTAATCGTAGCTTTGATTAGTTGAGACGTTAGTGTTTGTTTCTCCCAACTTCGGAACCCGTAGGCGTTCCACGCCTCAACCCACTCCGGTTGCAAAATGTGGAATTGTTGTGTAATAGACAAACATTTTCCCATTTCTCCACTATCCTCAGCCGTAATACCATGTTCAATGTTTGTTTTTGTTTATCCACATGATATCTTTGCACAATAATTGAGTTTCTGCAAAGAATAACAAAGCAAAGATGACAAATGGTTTGGTTGGCGCACTGAGCCAAAATTCTTCCTTAAGTGTATTTCCGTACTGAAGGTACATAATGTGTAAAAAGAGATTTCAGAAACCAAGACAAGGAAATTTCTGCAGCTGCCTTTTTTAGCTAAAAACATCGCACTGCAGACCTACGGCAGAAACCTATTCTTCTTGTGAACAAAAATAATAATAATCAAGCCACAATCGTCCCGTGTTTCACTTCAGCTATTCGGGGAATAATCAGCATAGGACGAGTAGAGATCAGATAAAATGTCTACTTTGGCAACTTTTTACAGGCAGATTTGATAAATATACGGCTTCCTTAGCAGGTAATAACTGTTCAGTTACACCCTCAACCATCCAAAAGGTTCACTAATTTACGGTCATGATGGCACAAACATTTGTCTATCCGGGACCAGAGGTAAAGGACGTGCCCGTCGACTGCGGTATGTTCTCTCAAGTAGGTGTAGCCTTAATGGTTCGTTTCTCGAGTTCGAGCGACTTTTTGAGAGTGTGGGCATAATTTTTCCCCAAGAAGCAATAGATATTGAGTAGATATACGTGAATAGCGACTTATAGAGATACGCAGGTCTCAATTTTGCTGTTTCCCAAAGAACTTCATCTTTCTAATACGCAGGTCTGTCACGTAATTGGCTAGCTTGCTTATACAATCTGATATTTCACTGCTCGCCTCTCTCTAGCAGTACTGCGATAGCACGCATGCGCGTCCACGCCATTATTTTGCGTAAACGGCGTGGAGCGCGTGAAGTGACAGTCGTTACACTTACTTGCCACAACTCATTTATGTCTGTTTTTTGCTACTAACCCACTGTTAATGATGTTTGGACAGGAGCCCGAGAGAACACGAAAACGCCGTATTAAGAGTTCTGGAGACGAGGCTTTCCGGGAAATTGTTGAGGAGTTTAAAATTAGACGTAACTCGGAGAGCCGCTCTCTAAGGGCGTAATAATAATAATAATAATAATAATAATAATAATAATAATAATAATGACAGTTCGACCATCGTTTTCGATGATGTCCACCGTGTGCCCCACATTTACAGCAGCAATGGGAGCAGGGACGGTGACTTACGCAGGGGTTTATAGTGCCGGTAGACTTGCGTAGCATCTACCTTCACTCTCTCCTCCTCCCTCGCCCAAGCCCGATGTCAAGACAGAGTCAAGAAGACCGGAGACGAGAGAGGCCGCAGGTGGATGGTTCGGACGGATCCTCACCTTGGCGTTCCACCACACCCCCTGGCCCACACAACAAATAACCAGGATTTCAACCAACACAAAAGAGATTTGGAGGCTGGCAGGGCCGAAGCCGCACCTGGGCGTGCCGCCAACGCCTGGCTCGGATCCCACACTGTGATAGGAGTGCCATAAAGGCCACATTAAAAAGGAGCCATTGCAGCCTGACTCTCAGACCGCGTCCGGTCAAGGAGGAGGTCCAAGTTACCCCGTCAGTTGGCAACCTTCCAAGCCACGGCTTTTAGCGCACCGTGATAGCTTCAAGCGCGTCAGATTGTTTATAGTGAGGAGAAAGTGCGCTGAGTCGTCGACCTCACTCTCCCTTCCCACTCCCACACCCCAGCCGCTGTCCGAGCCGGTCAGCAGACTGGAGTGGGGAATGGGCGCGGTGGCTGTCATGGTCGAATGACCGTGACTGCGCGCGCCACGGCACGACCTGGCCCCCCCATGCACACAACACCAGGATTTCACACAACGGGGGTTGAACTGCGTGTCTCTCGCTTGCGTGAGAGTGCCGTGGATGGTGCTGTTTCCGCCCGTTCCCGGCCCACCAGTCCGCCACTCCACATAACACACACACACACACAACGAGACGAACTGCGTAAACCGAGAGCGGGCGTCAATCAGCAACCTTCCTATCCACGACGCTTGACGTGTCGGGATAGTCTCGGACTCAAGTCACCCGTGCAGCCGAAGCCGCATGGGGACCGAGTCGAGATGCACACTTCCCACTTGCGTGGGAGGTGAAAGTTGGGTGCATGAAGTGTGTGAGTGTTGATTTCTGGTGGGGTGATGGTGGTGGTGGAAGAGGTAGGGAGTGTGTGGATGTGTGGTGTAACCGGCGGTTGTCTACCGCAGGTCGTCGTGGATGCGCATGTGGCCGAATAGGCCCATGCGATGCCTGAAATTGCGAGGGCAGTGTGGGCAGTTGAGACGAGCTTGGTGGGTATAGGCGGGTGCTCCAGGCACCGGGTCGCCAGTCTCTGTGCGATGTATTCGCAAGTGACCGACCAGGCCGATGCGTGAGGTGAATGTGCGTGGGCAGTCTGGGCATGAGAAGTCGGCGGTGTCAGTGTCAGCTACAGAGGAGGCGGTGGTGGTGGTGGCGCGGACGGATGGAACGAGGGTGGAGGTGTGCACGGTGGATGTGTTGGATGTGGTGGGTGTGTCGGGAGTGCGGTCAAGGCCGCTCTCGTGGATGCGCATGTGGCCGAAAAGGCCCATGCGATGCCTGAAGGTGCGAGGGCAGTGTGGGCAGTGGAGGCGAGTGCGGTGGGTGTAGGTTGGCGCTTCGCGCACTTGTTCGCCAGTCTCTGTGCGATGGATTCGCAAGTGACCGACCAGGCCGATGTGTGAGGTGAAGGTACGGTCGCAGTGAGGGCAGGTGTAGTCCTGATCCTCATCCCTGGAGTCGGGGGAGGTGGTGGTAGTGTCGGTTGTTG
>CACRXP010000318.1:169622-182496 GCA_902702965.1 Spirometra erinaceieuropaei | reverse complement strand
ATATTCGGCCTAAATGCCTCGATATGAGGGCTGGGGGGCAGTTGCGAACCCGCTACGTTTTGAGTCGGGGTATTTGAGGCACTGTTAGCCGATTGTGGAGGAAAAGATTTTATAATGGTGCTGGATTTATTGGGTGTCCGAGTGGCTGAGACAGCAATTGGATTTGTCTTTGACTTCGACACATGCATAGGCTTACTAGGGGTTGCTGAGGGAGTCGATAGAGGCGTGTTTATACCAGGCGTGGTGGTGTGTTTAAAGAGTTCAGCATTAAAAGTAGTCGAATTCCCTACGGAATTGACTATGCCGTGATGTGCAGATGCCGCAGATGGTGTTGTAGAGGACTAATTCAGACTGGCAGAAGGTGTCATTATCTTGGTGCTGGTTTTTGCCGAATTTAATTTATTCAGTCTTCGCTGCAGGGGTGTGAGGTCTGGCGAAACGAAACAGCGCCATTTACGGCAGAAGTCTCTAGTTATCTCCCTACTCGACAGGATAAAGTTGACTTCTATCATGGAGAAAAGGGTAACTAGTATCGGCGCATTACGGCTAAGCGAGCGAAGTCGCTTAGCTTGTTCGACACTTAAACTCAAGACACACCTTTGTAGGAACAAATGCGCTCCCTCCATAGCAGATAAGTGGCTCAGAATGTTTCGCAGTAGGAAATTATGCTTGCGCTTGATTCTTTCCTCAGTTTCCGAACTTATTACCCCAATAAGTTTAAAAGATTGTTCAATTATTTTTTCAGAAGTGCTGTTTATGTCGCCATAAATCAACTGGTCGACCATTTCGCCGGCTGATGGCCTGCTACGACTAGCGGAGGCGTATTTTTGGACGACTGAAGCGTCAAGAGGTTCTACATGTACTAAAGGGATTTTTGAGTTAATCAGATCTACGGACGGCGAAGAACATACGCTGGCACCTGCTATGTCTTCAGTCACGATTTTAGCCCCCAGAGACGGTGGGGAGGCCGCAAGCTTTCGCCGTTTAGCACGTGCTCTGCGGGGCATTACAGACAGGAAAAGTTTTTCGTTACAGAAGAAGGGTCAACACGTTGCCAACGTACGGAAAATCGCACTTAATGGCAAGTGCTACTGTTATTGAACTACGCAAAAAAGAAAGAGATAGTAGGGAAAGGAGTCACTGCAAAGGTTTTTTTTACAAAATACGACTATTTTGCCAAACTGTCAAATAAAACTGGGAAAATGATATCTTGTATTGAAAGGCGACTTTTAAAAGGGGCTCAAGTTAAAACAGGCATTAGTTGCTTAAGGATATCCAGATAAATGCAAAGCTTCACTTATATTTGAAATTGAGCTGCGCGCCTTGACCTTGATTGGCGTCTTCTTAGGAGTTAACTCGCAGCGTCTTCTTGGAAAGGAACTTTGAGGAACAAAGTTTTCTCTTTGGCGGTCATTGTGGTGGGTTTTTGCGGGCCGTTCGGCAATGTTCTTTTTAATGAACCGATCAGGTGTATCCAGTGGATATGTCAATTCCGAACAAAATAGATATCATATGGATACCCACTCGATATAGCTTGTTATTAGGGTCTCTGCTCAAATTACGGTCGATTGACCTTCAAACTTTCTGTAGATGCTCTTAACCCGTCACAGGCTGCATGCTATATAAATAATAATAATAATACCAATAATAATAGTTGTATTTAATACCAGTTTATAGGCATTGTCAAGAGAAGACAACGTACGGGTCGGTCTAATAGTGAAAAGAGCTCCTTTTGAATAAATACAGAGGGTGGTATTTTTCTAGTTTAGATGGTTCAGGAGAAAAAGCTGCTGCCCGTGAACTGACGGCATTCCAGAAGGCGATGGGCAACACTACATCGA
Organism: Spirometra erinaceieuropaei; assembly: GCA_902702965.1. Taxonomy (NCBI): domain Eukaryota; kingdom Metazoa; phylum Platyhelminthes; class Cestoda; order Diphyllobothriidea; family Diphyllobothriidae; genus Spirometra; species Spirometra erinaceieuropaei. The sequence goes on along the minus strand of CACRXP010000318.1, from coordinate 180,655 downwards.
ATATGTTCAGTCTCCATTCCTTCTCATAAAATTGGTACTGGACCAAACAGAGGCACAGAAGAATCGTTGTTTGCTATCGGCTGAAGAAATTGTCCCTGATGAGACCGGCCAGGGATCACAGACCAAAAACTCCATGACTGCGGTAGATTAAACCGGTGGAATCGGCACCAAAAATATGTGGGAGCTTTTCTGACATCAGATAAGGAGTAATATTTCTCTTAAACAAATAATAATTTTACAGAATCTTTGCATTCCTAGGTAATTTGTTTCAAATTGCAATTGCGTTCACAGAAAAGAAATGACGATATTAAATGTTACGTGCCACAGGAAGAAATAAAAAGACCTCATGGTGACTGTTACGTCGGCGAAGGACAAATTGCTTTAACGAGCTACTGGGTTAAGGGTACGATTATGCAAAGACTTCAATAATGAAATAGTCCCTTTTGTAATCTACGAAAACATAAAGGATCAAGGCCCGTAAGTCGGCAACGTTCTTGGTAAGACAAAGATCGGTGTTCCGGGGTTAAAACTCTCTTGGTGAAAAGCATTGGACAGATTCTATTTCCTTTAGCCCAGCAGCAAGCAGGAGGTTAAATGAAAACGAACAGTGTTCCAGGCCAGGTCTAACGTACATGTTATAAAGGCGCATTCTAATTTTGCTAGTTTTGGAGTTTCGTAGGATAAACCCGGTCGCTTTGCGTGCTTTGTAGACTATCAGAGTGCAAACAAAATTCCCTCCTGGCCCACGAAGCTGAACAGGGCCAAATCGATGGGACGGCCAACATGCCAGTTCCCGCCAGTGTCGCCTTCGAAAAAATTGCGTGAGTTGTCGTTATTTTTTTGGCCCTTTCCCCTGCCCAACACAACCGTACTGAATGTGTCGCTTTTTATGCATACCCCATCGCCTGTAAAATGCTGCAGGCACTTCACTGTGCCAAGCAGGACCCCCAACAGTGGCAGGGTGCGTGTATTCCAGAGATAATAAATTCATTTGAAAGAGAAGAAGGGGACATAAGCAGGATCCACATCCTCGCGACATAGAACAGTGGTCAACAGATGGTAAAGAAATGAATGTCTGTTGTATGTTTACGACGGCACAGTCATGAAACAAAACAATGTGTGCGAGGTTGATATTTAAATACAGCTCCACAGATCTTGACGTGAACTAGGGGGATCTCCTCGAAACGCACGGGTGAACAGACGACGCGCGCACTACGTTATTGGGAAACACAACCAGTCATTCAGGACTCAGCATTAGGCCGACAACTTCAACGACATAGGCAGACGGCCAATCAGGAGCTGTTCGACAAGTCTGGAAACCTGGTGCTCCCCATACGCGTGCAATCTGGCCAGTGCGTGAGTGCCGAAGCGCGCACAAGTAAATTCTATAAACCAGGGGCGGCAATAAGCGAAGCCCGTAGACAAGCCCACACCTGACTCTTGGTTATGCCTGGTAAAGGCTTTCCATCTAAAGCCTCTTAACCGCCTCCTTGGGGATATAACGGCAGCGCAGGTAAACCTCAGACTGACAACTTAAAAAGGGACTGCATCACACCAGTCAGCTCTTCCCCTTATCGCGTTGAGGGTCATTCGTCAGCAGCATTCTTTGTCAATATAAATCGTGTGGTCCTCAACATGAGCGTGCTGAGATGAGTCTGGACACCCATTTTTTAAATCGGCCAAAAATCACTTAGTCCCATCTTACGAGACAGCTATACCATGAACATAATACTAACTCGGTCTCAAAAACGCATTTTGTATAAATTTATTTTGATAAGCTGATGGACACTATGCAGAAATGATCTACATGTATTCTTTGCTTTTATTTCGCGAATTACTCCGTATTCTTAGCACTTCTGTTTTACTATCTGTTTTACACGGTTCGCGCATCAAACGTTACTTAAAATACTCGCAAACTATTCGCTCCTCATGCAGACGTGCTATGTTGAAATGGAGTTCTCAAGGCCATCCGTCATCAACTCATAGTACGTCGATTGAATGATTGATTTTGTCACGGGACATTGAAAGACTCCCGTGCTTATTCAAACGAAATGCCGTCACAGTCAACATCTGGTTTCTGATACATATGAACTTTTTGCTAAGGTGGACGTTTTGCATTACCAATGCCGTCTAGGGTTTGATTACTAGAGCAATTATTAATAGCACTTATAGCAAATCGCAGAAATATTATTAAAGGCACATTTTAAATGCATCTTTGCCACGTTCATGTTGGCCAAATTTTGTAGATCATAAGTTTAGGTGGTGTTGCGTCCTACCGAAAAATAAGGGACTGTCAGTGGCAGTTTTAAGCGGAAAATATTGCTCATACATAACATCTGTACCCTAATCCATAGAACCATAGTAAAAAATCCATCTGACGTGAAATAACACGTGGATTTTTCTGAGTGGTGTCTTTTGTGGGACGAAAAGTACAGTTCAGTCTATTTGACGGAGATAGGTGTTTACCTTTGAAATCCCTACTTGTTATACGCAGAGGAAGTATGTGGAAGAAGTGGAAAGGGAGCAACATAAAAGAAGTACAAGGAGAATATCAAAAATTATGTAGATGAGCACAGTATTTCATGCGTTAACACTATTTGAAGGCATATGAACTCGGTTTTGTGATTAACACGGTAGATACTTGAGGCACAACTGAGCTACAGGAAAAGTAATTAGATCTGCAATCTATGGGCATCCCGGTGAATTTAAACAGCGGTGTGAGCTGTGGCTCAGAAATTGACAGATTGAATAAACAAATGGTACCTAAATATTGGCAGTAAGATCGTGATGGCGTTAAATTTTAGGCGGAGGTTATCAAGACGGTTGCAATCTCGTGGTTTAGAGGACAAGGCAAACGTTAACTCAATCCCACGCTAAGACTAAGCTGAGAAAAGCTAAACAAAACGGCCGCGACAGAACGGACTTGGCTGTCAACGATGCCGAGAGAGGAACAAAGGCAATGGGTAGAAAGTCAGTCAGTCAAACCGAAATTAAAACCAGTTGGAGTGTGCGCGCAACCGTTACATAAACACTAACCTAAACAAAAATGGATAAATGCGCGTCTAGTAAATGCTTAGCAAGTTCAATAACTATGAAAGGCACTGTATGAACAAAAGTATGACAAAGGGTTACCACAGCGGCATTGGGGTGCGCACTGTAACGTTAATCCAACCTCCTTTTAAAAGTTTCTACGGATCCAAACATAACAACATTCTCAGGCAAAGCATTCCAAGTTAGAACCACTCTGTTAGAGAAGAGCACTCGTGTGTCAAGTCGGACGCCAGTCACACGTAGTTTGAGTGGATTACCTCCCAGGTTAGTCGTAGTCGCCAACTCTAAGACGTCTCCTGATAGGAGGCAGCAGTCCTGATTTCGCAGGATGCGTAAAGTCTGTATTAGGTCACAACGCGCCTGCCTGTAAAGCAAAGTGAAAAGATAGAATAGAATAGAATAGGTTTATTGTAGCGCCCCTTGGGCACTGTCAGGCCCCTTTGAACTCAGGAAAAAAACCTAAAACAAACTCGGCAATTTCAACTGCACTTTGACTTCATTTGCTTCGGGTGTCTGGTTAGCCAAAAGAGCGCGAATTGAGAGTTTGTTTTAAGTTAAAAAAACCTCAGTTCTAAGGGAAAATAATAACAAAAGTTTCAAAAAATAACGATATGTACAATATAAAAATTGAAGTTTACAGTTTGGTAGTTTTCGGGGGCATGAATAATATGTCCTTCAGAGCAATTGAAGAACTTTGATATCAGCCTGACCTTGAAATTATTTTCCTGTTGGGTAAATTTCGGTGTGCTCTAGTTGCTGGTTGTCAGTCTATCTGGCCAGCCGTAAGGGGGCGGTCGCACAGTTCCTACGTGTTTTTCCGGAGGCTTACCATCGTTGTCTGGACTAAGAGCTGGAAAAGATGAAAATATATCAGGAGTAAGAAGCATTCAATGGTAAGTCACAATCAAAACTGTCAAAATACTATCGAATCATGTATCATATTGTTCTTGTTAATGTGAAATTATAGGAGTAGTGGTCGGCTGTTTACTTTGACCTAATATAGTTGTATATATGTTTAATATGGCCTGAATATAGACATACGCACGGCTAATATGCAGGGTTTTATCGAAGGGTATATTTTTATTAGCTTTATAAGGGATATATATATTTAGTGTCAGGTGACATAGCTGATGAAAGCGAGAGAGGGAGGAAAAAAAAAGAATATCATTATCTGTTCTATGTTTATCAATGATGCTATCTTTTATAAATTTGATTATTTTTAGTGCTGTGTTCTGGTATTTTTCAATCGGCTGGCATCATCAGAACCCTTTTGGACCAAATTCAATATCAAAGAATTGACTTGAAAAATGTCCTATCTTATTCAAAAATAAATGTGTATTGTTATTTGAAAGGAATTTCTTAGTTTTTATTTTAAATTCGATTAGGGTTCGACTTTTCCGGATAGAACTTGGAAGAGAATTCCAGATAGTCGCATATCTTATGGTGTAGAAATTTGACCGTTGGGACTTTGTGAATTTGGGAATCCGTATAATATCCTCGTTATTTCTGGTGTTTCTAGGGGCGTTTTGGTTGGTAAGTAAATTCATTTTGAGAATATCTTGGTCGTGGGTGACCTTGAATAGGAAGTTTAGACCATTTTGAAGTCTTCTGATCCAGAGTGGTCGAAGACCGTATTTATGATATAGTTCTAAGTATGAACCCTGGATGCCATCACTTCTAGACAAAGATCTAGTAAAACGTCTCTGAATGCCTTCTAGTTTCTTTCGGCTGTCTGAGGGCATAATGCCGAAGAAAATTGAACAGTAATCTAGGAGAGGTAAAACATACATTTTGAAAAGTTGTATTCTTAGTGCATTTAAGGTGAAATTTTTACATATGAATCCACACAGGCGAGTGGCTTTCGGTGATATTTTTTGGACTTGGGGAGATAAATCAAGGGTATTTGTATAGCTGAGACCTAAATCTTTTACCGATTGGGCCTCTGTTATTTCATTATCCTCGAATATTATGGGGGGAAGTTTTTGTGGGCCAAATATCAGGAGATGGCATTTTTCGGGAGAAAAGGGCATCTGCCACTGACTACTCCATTCGCTGAGTTTTCTGAGATCAGTTTCAATTGTTCTATGAATATTGGCTACTGTATTCCCGTTATATGCATATACAATTTTAAGGTCGTCCGCATATAAAAACGTCTTAGCTGAGACAGATATGGACGATAAGTCGTGAATAAATATAAGAAATAGAAGGGGGCCTAGGATAGTGCCTTGAAGTACTCCATTGGTAATGGGGGATGGTTCTGAAACGACGTTTCGAATTTGCACAACCTGGTATGGGTTTTGAAGATAAGATTTAAGAAAATCGAGAAGGGGTGGCCTAATTCCATGACCGCATCTGGGTTCCTATCGGCTTGAGACTGGTTTTCAATTTCGGCACTTATTTTTCTTATTCAAGGCGATACAGGCCAGTCCTGACCGACCCGCCTACGTACCATTTTATGAAATCCGTTACGCAATGCCATATACAGCTGACATTTATTTCGGCCATGTTGATGTCGGACTATATTCCATTTTGTACCGCCACATGCAGGCCAGTCCTCCCTGTTTTTTTCTGATGCTATTTTTCTGAGGGTTTTTTTTTCTCCTGTTAAATTACTACAATCATTTTTAAATTTTGCTTTGGAGTTTTTTTCACCCCTCGTTTTTTTTTCTTTTTTTCATTTTCATTTTGCTTAACGGACTTCTAATCTCAAAAACTATGCATTGCACTTTGTGCAGATTTTGTCTTCATCGTCTAAAATTTGCATGTAAATTTATTTTTACTTGCGTTGATGGGACCCCGACGGGTCTTTAATAAACTAATTGAATTGAATTGAATTGAATTGAACTTTTTAGCTTTATCAGTAGACTTTTATGGGGGACTTTGTCAAGGGCCTTTCTTAGATCGAAGTATATTGAAGCTACTGTGTTTCCATCATCTCTATTGCTGGAAACGAGTCTTCCACATGTCCGGAAAAATTGCATTTGACTGGAGTAGGGTGAATAACTTAGATAGGAATATTGGAGCATATGTCATATGCTTCAGAATACATGGTGGGATTTTGTCTGTCCCATAGGATTTGGTGTTTGATAGTTGTTTGATGGCTACTTTAACAGTTTCTTCACTAAAATGGGTCTCACTAAGGATGCGTTCAGTCATCTCGGTCGGTTGGGGGATGGTTCCCTCTTCGACTGTGTAGTTAGCTGAGAAGTATCTGTTGAATACCTTTACTATTTGTTTATCATTGGTTATAACTTGCCCTAATTCATTAATAATAGTTCGTGGTCCTGACTGTCGATGATAACTCATTAGTTTCTGAAACATCTGAGCTGTTCGTTCGGGGGATTCTAGTGCCCTATGTTCTGCTGCTATGGTCTTTTGTGTTTCTATTTTCGTGACTAGGTCCTGAATTTCCCTTATTCGTCGAAGTGTGGAAAAGTAACTAACAGAGGTGTCGCGTAGCTGTTTTTGTAGCTTTTTTAGTTTAGTTGAAAGGAAGTTCGGGATTGGTGATTTCTTATACGGGAGTCTTTCGTCTATCAAGGTATCCCGAATTACAAATAGGACAGAGTATAATAGGTTAACTGCTTCCATAGGGGATGTTGTAAGAAGATATGGGCTCCAGTCCAATGATCTAATATAGTTGTTCATGGAGTCCTCGTCAAGTTTTTTTGGGTTTAGGCGGGCGTTACTAAAATGGGGTGCTAGTTTTGCGTTTAAGGGGAGTGTTGATATTATTGCTTTGTGGTCACTTTCAAAGGTTGCGCAGTCGTAGTGCATATAGAGGGGCCAGATATCGTTGGTGAAAATAACGTTTGTCGACAGCAAACGTAACATCAGTCATGGTTAAATGGAGAGAGTGTAATGGATTTATGTGTTATTTTCGACAGCTAATAAAAATCGACGCAGAAATATGTCAAACATTTCAGTTATAAATGAATTTCAACTTATCTCGAGTCTAAGGATTTTGAACGGTTGTGCACAAACGGGCTGCAAGACTAGTTAATCGCGTTTCGTAGGGTAGTGACCCCTTGCCAGTAGAAACGAAGACACGGGTAACAGGAAGCAATCTTGAAGAAGGAGACACGATCGCTTGGACGAGAGCTTTATTAGCCTGACGTTTTAGATTCCTGCTCGAACCAATCACCAGAGACAAAAGCAGATACGGACTGGTTGATGCACATGGGACATCATTATTTAGAGGACGCAGTCGCATGCTACCGCATACCTATGAATGTTCGCGGCTCCCCTTTCATCAGGGATCGTTGCACACGGCGTAATTCACGCTGATTTCCGGTCGGCTGGCAGACATCCGGCCTCGAAGGATGCATGGAAAAGCATAGAGAGTGGGTAAACCAACACACCGGCGAGTTCCTTAAAAAATCTTCGCCGGTATAATAATAATAATTTTTATTAAAGACCCGTCGGGGTCCCATCAAAGCAAATAAAAATAAATTTCCATGCAAATCTGTACAAGATGCAATTCATAGTTTTTGAATTAGTAGTCCGTTAAGAAAAATAATTAGCGAGGTGTGAAAGAAAAACCCCACATGAAAATTTAAAAACGATTGGATTAATTTTACAGTAGAAAAAAACCCCTCGATAAAAAAATAACAAAACAATGCGAGAAGGAGTGGTCTGCATGTGGCAGCATATAATGGATTATAATCGGACATCGTCAGGGCAGAAATAAATGTCAGCTGTATGTGGCAGTGTATCAAGAATTCCATGAAGGGGTATGTAGACGGGTCAGTCAGGACTGGCCTGCATGTGGCCTCGAATAAGGCAAATAATTGACGAAATTGAAAAACAGTCTCAAGGCGATAGGAACACAGATGCGGTCGGTTACATTCATCCGAGTCCATCCGAGGATGGGGCAATGGAGGTGCGACCAGACTACTAGTACAGGGCGAATGCAGAGGGTTTCGCCAAGAGCGTCGATGGAGCGCATTCTGTGAGGGAACGATGCATGAATTGAAAAACCGAATAAATTAACATTTCTGACGAGGGATCATAGGAAGCAATAGTACACACAAAAGAAGCAAATGTGAGTAGATACGGAAAGTTAATGGCAGCGTCTTAAATGCCCGGTGGCCCTTTCTCAGTGTCATAGAGAAAGTTGTCTGGGAAGGATGAGGAAAATAAAAGTTTAATCGAGTCAGTATTCATATAAAGGCGCAGCCTTCTTTCAAAAGTATGTAGATTATCTGAAGATCTTATATTTATTGGAAGGTTATTCCAGAGGAGAGTATATCTGGAAGCGAAAAAAGAGAGCGCTTAGAGGTGGAGGAAGCTGGAGGAGATATAATCCAGGACGAGTTGCGAAGATTGTATGGGCGACTACCAGGGGTAAGTGCTTAAGTCCGAGGAAGATTTGAACTATTATTAATGCGAAAGAGGAGACAGAAGCCTGCTTCTAGTCTTTGAGCCCATAAAATTTTTAGGTTAATAAGCTGACATCTATCTGAGTAGGAGATATTTGGATGTTCCATACCTAAAAATCGTTTTAGAAAAAACGTCTTTGGACATTTTCAATTTTTAAACGACTAGCCTCATTCATCAAACCAAAGAATGGACAACAGTGCTCGAGAATGGGAAGAAAAAACATACGATAGAGCCTTAATTTAATTTCAGGAAGATAGAAATTGTAAGAAATAAAGCTCTAAATCTGGGCAGATTTGGCTGAAATTCCGTCAGCGTGTGGTGAGAGATCAAGATGATTAGTGTAGCTTAAACCAAAATTCTTGATGGTGATACATTCAGTCATAGATGTGCCTTGAAAGACCACTGGTTGGGATAGCCTATCACGTCCAAAACACATATAGTGATATTTAAACGCAGAGAATTCCATTAGTCATTTTGAGCTCCAAGCTGAGAGAGCAAGCAAGTCAGTATGGATTTGCTACAGGAAATGAAGGCTCGTAAATTTATTGAAAGAATATACACATTCGAGATCATCAGCATAAATAAATGATTGAGAATGTTTAACTGCTGCCGAGATATCATTTATTTAAAGCGGGAAAAAAAGAGGACCTAAAACGGTACCTTGTAGGACATCACGTATAATAGGAATTTCACTGGAAATCGAAGACCCCACCAAAACCTTTTGTTTACGATTAGACAGGTATAACTTGATGAAGTCTATTAGTGGACTGCGAAGTCCTATAGCTTCTAATTTAACCAAGAGTCTTTTGTGTCGCACTTTATCAATGGCTTTACTAAGATCAAAATAAATAACGACAACAGAATTCTCATTGAGATCTGGTGATATTGATTCCTTTAAATTCATCAGTTTCATCAAAACCATGCCCTAGGTGAACTGAACTGTCTCAATAATTGCGGCCTCTTCTAAGTCACATTGGGGGGGGGGGGGGAGAAGCAGGCGTTGAATCCAGTTTCCCCACTAAAAAGAGACCGAAAAAATTCTGAAAGATGATCAATTCTCGCTCTATCTTTAGAGAGTTTTTCACATCCAGTGGTCCTTAGCAATGGCATTAGGTCCTGGTTTTGTGTGCTCCGTCTAGTGTAATCGTAGAATAGTTTCGGGTTAGCCGCAGCACGGTCAGGCAGATCCAGTTGGAATTCTCTTCTTATTATGAGTATGAGGCCCTTGACACGATCTCTTTGAACTTCGCATGTGGGTCTCCTGTCAATATGTGATCTTCTCCACAGCCTCAAGTTTTCGTCCACCTCATTCTTGAAGGCCTGCATAAGATAGATAGATAATTTTTATTAAAGACCCGTCGTGGTCCCATCAAAGCAAGTTAAAATAAATTTACATGCGAGTTTTAGACGAGGTAGGCTGAATCTTTACAAAATGCAATTCATAGTTTCTGAATTGGAAGTCCATTGAGAAACATGATGATTGAGGGGTGAAAAAAACTCCTTACAAAAAGGTAAAAATGATTGGATTAATTTTACAGGAGAAAAAAACCCCTCAATAAAAATAATGACAGAAAAAAGCGAGCAGGACTGGCCTGTAGATGGCGGTATATAACGGAATGTTGTCGGTCATCGTCAGGGTAGCAATAAATGTCAGCCCTGATGGGTACGAATGTGGGTCAGACAGGACTGGCTTGCATATGGCATTGTATACGGGATTCACAATTGAGATCGTCTGGGCCGGATTGGTACGCCGCGTCAAAGAGGCCAGACGAGAGGAACCCAGATGCGATCGGCCACAGCACGCTTAGAGCTCAGCCGAGCCATGGGGAAGGGAGGTACGACCGAACTACTAGTAGACAGTGAATACTGAGGGTTCCGCCGTGAGCGTCGACAGACCGCATGAGGTCGGAATGCGGGAGATGACATCAAAAACCGCGAAAATTTTCGCTATGGGAGATGAATGATAGCAGTGGATTTAGAAACCAATTCAAAACAGGGGTTTCTAATGATATAATTAAGAGTTACCACTTATACTACCACTAAATCCCAGGAGGACCCTTCTCGAAGTCAAGAATCTGAGTGTTCGGGAATGAGACCGTTAACAGTGACTTTATGCTTTCCGGTGTAAGATGGTTGCGTAATTTCGACTTGAATACCAGTAAATTAGGCGATAATCTAATTTCAGGCGGAAGATTATTCCAAAGGAAGGCATATTTGGAAGCAAAGAAGAGGGAGCGCTTAGATGTTGTACAAAGAGGCGGTGGCGGAATCACCATGCAGGAGTTGCGCGTGGCATAAGACCGATCTCTCGGAGTGAGAGTGTCAATGTGCGGAAGTCTGGAGCTAGAGTTGATGCGAAAAAGGAAGCAAAGGCCAGCTTCGAGTCTTCTAACCTACAAAAACTTAATGTTCGCCAGCTGACATCTCTGAGTATAAGAAATACCGGACGAAGCTTGAAAGAACAGTTTCCGGGTGAAAACCCTCTGAACATTTTCGATTTTATTACGGTCGCAGGCGCTCATTAAACCGAAGAAAGGACAGCAATATTCGAGGACTGGAAGAACAAACATTTGATAAAGTCTTAGCTTCATTTCCGGAAG
>CACRXP010000318.1:155546-166458 GCA_902702965.1 Spirometra erinaceieuropaei | reverse complement strand
AAGGAGGTAGGTTGACGTACCTGAGAGAAATTGGCCTTAAGTTTTGGGAAGCCTGAACTAGGTTGGAGCATAAATGATTTAGGGCAATTCATGTATGAATTATTTGCTGGATATATAGTAGGGCTTTGATAAGTAACCGGTACGCAGGACAGCTATGGAGGTCTGATAGTTAACCTCTTTCATGGAAGCAAATACGGCAAATACGGATTCCCATCCAATGCGTGTAATTTCATCCATCATTTGGTCGAAACGCTGCGTCAAATGTTTTTTCTAACTGTCATGGGTCTTCCGGACATAGAAAAGAGCGAATAATCCCAATAAAGAACGATATGGTGACTTCTACCTATGGGAGGGCGTAGATATGACACCTCATCAGCGTGGTCCTGTGACTTCGTAACGGCAAGATGAAGGCAGTTGGCCTGTTGGCCCTCGCGTACTCTAGTTGGAAACTTTACGTGTTGAGGGAGAAATAACTTCAGTGTTGTGTTCAGAAAACTCCCATCGAAGGTCTGTTCTGAGTTATTTGCTTGAGCCGAGCTCTAGTCAATGCGAGGTGCGTTAAAGTCACCCATGATGAGGATATTCGGACGTGTAACAGACTTTTCCTGCTCCTCCTGTAGGAGAGTGTCGACAATGTGGCCCCGTCTCCGCGGTCAATAGACTGTCAGGTCATCGAGTCTCCGTGAATCCGGCACTTTAATAATTAGCCAGATTGCCTCAAAAGTAAACAGAAGCTTTTCGGTGTTGTCAGATACATTAACTCCGCGTTTCACGTGCGTGAGTACTCCTCCTCCCAGCCATCCTTCCCTGCACTTCTAAACATCTGGCTGCCAGTTAAGGTTAATTCACGATCGTAGAAGTGTTGGGTAAACCAAGTTTCTGTTAAAGAGATTACGTCGAGGGATAGAGTGCAGAGGTCTATCCTCAGCTCGTAAAATTTCATTAAAAACTCTGCGCGTTGGGGTACATGAATTGTAATTCCCGGTTGTCGGAAGATGTGGTTATATTTTGGTTACCGCCTTCATCCAATATGTCGGTTGCGCTGTCATTCGGAGAGGGCCTGTCCAAAGGAAGAATAATGGACGCCGCCGTACCTGGTTGTTGTATATAAATAAATTATTCTCCCCTTCGCTGAACATTTTCGTTAGTTCCAGAACTCGTTGACGAAGTTTTAGCCGTTCCGCTGGCAAACAGCCCGGTTAGAAAAACATATGGATTTGTGCCTTCTGTTATTGAGAGCGCAAGCGGCGTGGAGTCACGGCCTAAAGCGCTGAATAGAGGACCAAAGAGGCGGCGTGATACACGCGTGAATTTAGACGACCGGCCGGCGTGCACTGCAGCGCCAAGCACGTGTGGTGACTTTGCCCACGCGTTCGGCTACATCAGTGGCTGGTCGAACACTCCAGACTCTTCCGGGGGGGGGGGGGTTCTCGCGCACTCGGTGTCCAACCCGCAACCAGCACGCCATGAGCAGGAACGTTCTAGAACGCCCTCAATACTGTTTTAGTGACATTTATGTTCGTTTTGTTTGAATCAGTTATAATACTCTTGTTAAATATCTTGGCACAACTTTGAATCAAACAAAGAACTAGCACGTGCATTTTTATCTGCTGACGTCTTTGTTCTTACTTACTAGTTTGTAACTGTTGGGATACTTCTATCTTCGTTTCCCGGATAGCCTATTTACTGTGACCAACTAATGGGTTTATCACTTACATTGGTGACCCTATATCGTTCATAACTACTTCTTTTTCCCTTATGTGCATAACTATTTCCATTCGGCTTTATCCTCACTCTACTTTTATAATAAGAATAACAATTGTTTATTAAAGACCCGTCGGGGTCCCATCAAAGCAAGTAAAAATAAATTTGCATGCGAATTTTAGACGAGGTAGGCAAAATCTATACGAAGTGCAATTCATAGTTTTTGACTTAGTAGTCCGTTAAGGAAACTGATTAGCGAGGGATGAAAAAAAACTCCGCACGAAAATTTAAAAATTATTGGATTAATTTTATTGATCAGATTTATCGGAGGGACAGGGAACATCGCCAGGGCGGTGGCATAGTTGTGTATGTAAATGAAGGTCTGGCGGTGTCGGAAAACACCACCAAGTTTGCTTGCAACGCGAAAACTATTTGGTCGACCATCAAGGCCATCGGTTCCCCGTGTCTCGATATCCTCACTGTCTACCGACCACATAGGACAGACCAAATCGCGGACACTCAACTATTGCAGCAGTTGGGGAAATTTTCCAGTCGACCTAACATCATGATCATGAGTGACTTCAACGCTCCAGGAACAAACTGGAATACCCTCCAAGCATCAGGTCCAAAATCGTCATTCGATTACCGTCTGCTGAACAAAACATTAAAGGCGTCCCTTACACAACATGTAATGTTCCCAACGAGAACACGTGAAGGACAGAGGGCAAACTGCCTTGGTCTGGTTTTTACACAAACACCAGTCTGCATAGACAAGATCGCCTGCATGCCGTCTCTTGGCCGAAGTGATAACGTAGTGCTTATGTGGGATTATTCGTTATTCTCCATTTCGCATTCTGCAGACCAAAAAGACAGAATGTTTGACGAGGCGACTTCAGTCAGATTAGGGCAGACTTATCCGGTCTCGACTGGGGCTCGTTGTTTACGGGAAATACCAACGATGACTGGGAGCTGTTCAAGAATGTCCTTTTGCAGCTTTTCAACAACCACTGTCCACTGACTAGTATAAGACTGAATTAACGTCCTGGGTGGCTAAAAAGTAACCTCAAGAAAGAAATCAACAGGAAGCACCAATTGTGGGGAAAATACAGCGTCACTGGCAAGTTGAATATTTCAACACCTACAAGACACAGAGGAACAAACTGAGGAACCTGACCATGAAGGCGCGACGGGAATTCGAGAAGAACTTGCTACAAAAGGCAAAGCAGAACCCAAAATTACTCTACAGTTACCTCCGACGAAGTACAAGAAACAGGCATCAAATCCCATTAATAAGGACTACTGATGGCGTTGAGATTGCTGATAGTAGTGATAAAGCTGCGTATTTTTCACAGTTCTTTCGATCAGTCTACACAAACGAGACAAGGTTCCTTCCTCCCTTCACAGAAGAACTGCCGATCCCAAAGCATCAGTGATATACTCTTCTTAGAAGGTATTGTCCGAAAAGAATTAGAAGCACTGACCGAATCGCAGTCGCCAGGACCAGACGAGATTCCACCCAAGCTTCTCAAGGAACTTGCCATTGAGCTCTCTGTGCCTTTGTCAAAGTATTTTCAAACGTCATTTGACACTGGAACACTTCCTATTGATTGGAAGCTGGCGCATATCACTCCGCTACACAAAGGAGGTAACAGGGCAGTGACGACAAATTACAGGCCCATAAGCATGACATGCATTCTCTGCAAAGATATGGAAAGGATCATAAAAAGTGAACTGATGCAATTCCTGGAAGTTCACGACCTGCTATCGAAATGCCAACATGGGTTCCGAAAAGGAAGATCCTGCACGACAAACTTGCTGCAATCTCTCCAGAGCTGCACCCGAGCTCTCGACGAGAGGCACGCGGTCCAAAAAGCCTTCATCGACTTCCAGAAAGCGTTCGACACTGTGCCACACCAGAGGCACTTACATAAAATTAAAAAAGTAGGGATCAGTGACAACTTCCTTAAATGGATAGAAAACTTCCTTTTGGGTTGAGAGCAGGTTGCCTGCATCGGTCGGGGAAAATCAGACCCTGATATGGTCGAGAGTGGTGTTCCCCACGGTTCAGTACTGGGACCCATTTTGTTCCTTATCTACGTGGACGATGCCGCAAGAGCTTTGGTCTGCGAAGTAGCAATGTGTGCCGATGACATGAAGATATGGAGTGTAATTCGGAGTCCTGCCCACGAAGACAGACTGCAGATGAACCTGAATCGGTTGGAGGAGTGATCAAACCGTTGGTTCCTGCGGTTCAAAGTTGCCAAATGTAGCATACTTCGAGTAGGCAAAATAGCCAAATCCGCCAGCATAAACGACTACTTTCTGGGCGGTACAGCCTTAAAAGAGGTCGAAGCCCAAAAGAACCTCGGTGTGCTGACGACCAGTTCCCTTAAGCCATCTGCCCACTGCTCGAGAGTGGCAAAACCGCAATGTCCGTACTGTGCACCATCAAGTGTGCGTTCATAGCTTTGAAGAAGACATTTTCTCAAAGACATTCGGAACATTCGTCCGACCGCATTTGGAGTACGGTATAAAAGGATGGAGGCCGTAGGCGGTTGAGGATCAAAACTGCCTCGAATGAGTCCAGACGAGAGCCACGAAGATGGTTAGGGGTCAAAGCTCCTTTCCTTATGCAACCCGCCTAGTAAATCTAAACCTCCTTCCTTTGAGTTACGGGCAACTTCGCGGGGATCTCTTGCAAGCCTTCCGCATTGTAAAGGGGTTGGATTTAAGTCTGGCCTTCGAGGACTTTTTCGAATTTGCTACCACGACCAACCTCCGAGGACATCCGCTAAAACTGCGCACTCAGCAGGCAAGGCTGGATGTGCGGAAGTTCTCCTTCTCTGTTCGAGTGGTCAAACCATGGAATGCCCTTCCCGCAGCTGTTGCGATGTCACCATCTATACAAAGTTTTAAAAAGAATCTGGACATATTTATATTCCGAAACGACCAAGAGCGGTGAGAAGTAGAGCTCACCCCCTGTAACTCGTTCTCTTTTTGTCCTACCATTATGGGCGTGTTTGAATTATTTCAGCCTAGAACCTTTATCTGTGTACCATATATTTTTTACGTTGCAAATAGGGTACTAAAAGGCTTACGCCTGTTTCCCTCAATAAACTGAACTGAACTGAACTGAGGGCTACCACTTGATCTACTACCAAATCCCATGGGGACCCTTCTCGAAGTCAAGAACTGAGAGTTCGGCGATGACACCGTTAACAGTGCCTTTATGCTTTCCGGTGTAAGGTGTTTGCATAATTTCGACTTGAATACCAGTAACTTAGGCGATAATCTAATTTCAGGCGGAAGATTATTCCAAATGAAGGCATATTTGGAAGCAAAGAAGAGGGAGCGCTTAGATGTAGTGCAAAGAGGCGGTGGCGGAATCACCATGCAGGAGTTGCGCGTGGCATAAGACCGATCTCTCGGAGTGAGTGTCAATGTGCGGAAGTCTGGAGCTAGAGTTGATGCGAAAAAGGAAGCAAAGGCCAGCTTCGAGTCTTCTAACCCACAAACACTTAATGTTCGCCAGCTGACATCTTTAAGTATAAGAAGTGCCGGACGAAGCTGGAGCGGAAATTTTCCGGGTGAAAACCCTCCGAACATTTTCGATCTTATAGCGGTCACAGGCGTTCATTAAACCAAAGAAAGGACAACAGTATTCGAGGACTGGAAGAACAAATATTAGATAAATTCTTTACTCTATTCCCGGAAGCAAAAAATAATTTGATATGAATCAACATTTCTGCGGGGCTTTGGCAGAGATTCTTTCTGTATGAGGTATTAAGCAAGCTTATTTGTATGACTTAGACCTGGGTTCTTTATGATGAGGCATTCCGAGAGTGGGTTATTCTGAAAAATTATGGCACTTTGAAAGTGGCAGGACCAAAAGGCATGAAACTACACTTGGATGATGAAAACTCCATCTACCATGTTGAACCCCATCTGCTTAAGCGTAGTAAATCAACATTATTTTTTTCAACACAAACATCTACGGTGTCCTTATAACATGAGTAAACAAACTAGAGGTGATCTGCATAAATAAAAGTTTGCGAATTTCCGAGTTCAGTCGAAATATCATTGATGTACAGAAGTAAGAGTAGCGGACCCAGAAGCGTGCCTCTCGTGATCGTGCCTCTCGTGCCACTCGTGACCGAGTGAGGTGTTGAGTAGCTATTACCGACCATGACTTTCTCAAATCGGTTGGACAGATAGAACCTGATGAAGTCGAGTAGAGGCGGCCGGATGCCGAGAGATTCCAATTTTACTAAGAGACGTCTATGGGGCACCTCGTCAAAGGTTTTGCTAAGGTCAAAGTAAATAACTACCACTGACTGCCGCTAAGTGGCAAGTTACGCAGGATCGTTCAGGTAAAAGTCCATGCTGACTAGAGCTCAGAAGCCGATTAGCTAGACAGAAGTCAAGAATTTCATTGAAAATAATCCTTTCAAGAAGCTTTGCTATAGACGGTGTTTTGTGCACGCCCGATAGGTATTAACATCGACCGAGATCTAGACTTGAAGACTGGAATGATAATCGACGTTTCCATGTTTCAGAAAATAATCCTTTCGAAATATAGCCCGACAATAAATGACTGAGCAATATGAGATTTCGGGTGCTTGTTTAATAATCGAATTTGGAATCTCGCTCGTTCATGAGTAGTGTGAGTTTTTAAACGACTTATGTGTTTATCAATGAGATCTGAGAAGACATCGATTGTACTCAGTATGCTATCTGAAAGTGAGCGAAAGAAAGGCACAGGCTCGGACTCAGTATTAAGGTGTTTTGCAAAGAAAGCACTAAACAATTCCGCCTTGTCAGTGTCATCGATGAGGAAGACTTTGTTATCATTTAGCAAGGGTGGAAGTTCATGACCACGCTTAGAGGAGGACCGATGACGGAAGATGTTAGCGACGGATTTGCCAGGGTTCGAATCACTGAGGGCAAATGATTCTCTTTGCCTGTCGCGCGCTTGGCGCATCCTTGAGGCCATCTCAAAAATCTCTGTGATTGAAAGATGAACTGGTAAGGAACTAGTGGGCGGTTCACGCAGCTGCCATCTTAACTTGTTTAGTCTGCTGCGAAGAAAATGAGGAACAAGGGAATCTGAAGAATTAGGCTTGAGATATCTACGCGGCACAAAATCTAGAATGTCCTTGGAAACATTGGGCATGACGTCACGAAGAATGGTTGCATCGCTGCAGGAGAGGAAGCCACACCAATCCAAAGATCTAATATAGTTATTTATTAAGTCGCTATATACGCAGTCGTAGTTCATGAAAGTCTGAATGGCGCTTGTCTTTTTTGAAAAGGCAAGCGGTAGGCAACAATGAATTAATACGTGGTCACTATCGAAGAGGTCATTATAGAAAGTAACAAAAAGAGGAGCAAAGTCATTGGTAAAGATTAGATCTAAAATGTGATTTTCTTTTGTTGGAGAGCGCACCAGTTGGGACCCGTTAGAAAAATTGACAGTATCTTGAAAGGGCTGAAATCTGGGTGGGCAGCTATTGGAAACCCAGTCTATTTCAGGAAGGTTAAAATCCCCAGTGATTATTTTAACATCGAAAGCAGCTTCCGAAATTAATTTGAAGATTTCACAGAGTTGAGAATCATCACTGGCTAAAGAATTTGGGGGATTGTAGATACGGCCAATAATTGCCTTTCTTTGCGGCGAGAGCATAACAGATGCAAAGCAGAAGTTTCCCGTGAATGAGGAATCATCCAAGTAATAGGGAGTGTGCTTTAGGTAGGATTTAAGATAAAGAAGACAACCACCCCCCCCCGCCTAGTCATGCGGTCTTGGCGGTAAAAAGCGAAGTCATCTATGAGAAGGGCAGAGTCAGGAATTAAAGAATGGGTCCAGGATTCTGTTACACATATAATATCAGGCGTCATTTCGAGAGCAGTTGCTCTGATCTGGGCCATCTTGTTTATAACAGACCTGGCATTCAATAATATAATATCTAATGTGTTTCGAACGGCAATGATATTTTCGACGGTATTTTAAAAAAATTTGGAGGTGGATGTTAGCTGTGAATTAATGACACTTAGAGAATAAGTACCAGTTAATTTAGAGTTATTGACGTACGGGGATTCAGCAAGAGAAGGCTGAGTATGAGACCTCAGGAATGTGAGAATATAGTTTTCAAACATTGGAATGCTAGGGGAGTTAGAACATGGATAGACTTGTTGGTAGTTAAATAGTGGAGGAAGGGGAGGAGAAGGGAGTCTAGGAGGAAAGTAGAGGCTAGTGGGGGAGGGTAGGCAGCTATAAGAATAAAAGGGTGGAAAACCAGGTCTAGGTTGAAAGTCAAAGGAGGTAGGTTGACGTACCTGAGAGAAATTGGCCTTAAGTTTTGGGAAGCCTGAACTAGGTTGGAGCATAAATGATTTAGGGCAATTCATGTATGAATTATTTGCTGGATATATAGTAGGGCTTTGATAAGTAACCGGTATGCAGGACAGATAATTATTTGGGGATATAATTGGAGCTGCGTTGTTTGTAGACGTGTTGGGCTTTAAAGGCTTTGCAGATCTAAGAGAAAACGGCGTACCCCTAACTGGAACTGTACTACCTTTATTTTGGGTCCGAATTTGATTCAGTTTTTGAATCTCGCCGTTCTGACGGCAAGCCACGAATGAATTAGCAGAAGTTTCCCGTGAATGAGGAATCATCCAAGTAATAGGGAGTGTGCTTTAGGTAGGATTTAAGATAAAGAAGACAACCACCCCCCCCCCGCCTAGTCGTGCGGTCTTGGCGGTAAAAAGCGAAGTCATCTATGAGAAGGGCAGAGTCAGGAATTAAAGAATGGGTCCAGGATTCTGTTACACATATAATATCAGGCGTCATTTCGAGAGCAGTTGCTCTGATTTGGGCCATCTTGTTTATAACAGACCTGGCATTCAATAATATAATATCTAATGTGTTTCGAACGGCAATGATATTTTCGACGGTATTTAAAAAAATTTGGAGGTGGATGTTAGCTGTGAATTAATGACACTTGGAGAATAAGTACCAGTTAATTTAGAGTTATTGACGTACGGGGATTCAGCAAGAAAATGCTGAGTATGAGACCTAAAGTATGTTGAGATATAGTTTTCAAACATTGGTATGCTAGGGGAGTTGGAAAACGGATAGACTTTTTGGTAGTTAAATAGTGGAGGAAGGGGACGAGGAGGGAGGTTAGAAGGAAAGTAGGGGCTAATGGGTGAGGGTAGGCCGCTAAAAGAATGAAATGGTGGAAAACCAGGTCTAGGTTGAAAGTCAAATGAGATAGGTTGACGTACCTGATAGCAGTTGGCCTTAAGTGGTGGGAAGCCTGTACTAGATTGGGGCATAAATGGTTTAGGGCAATTCATGTATGAATTATTTGCTGGATATATAGTAGGGCTTTGATAAGTAACCGGTACGCAGGACAGAGAATTTTTCGGGGATATAATTGGAGCTGCGGGGTTTGTAGACGTGCTGGGCTGAGCAGACTTGTTAGATCTAAGAGAAGGCGTCGTACCCCTAAATGGAACTGTACTACCTATCTTTTGGGTCGGTGTCTGATTCAATTTTCGAGTCTCACCGTTCTGACGCCAAGCCACGGGTGACTTAACTGTAGACCTTACAGCACCCAGTCGGACAGGAGAAGTTATCGGTCTAGCTGATGTAGGCGAATTTTCGTGTGTCCCAGCGGGGCTATCCGGAGGATACGAAACGACAAATGGGGCTGCTGCTGCTGCTGCTAGTTTAGGGACAGGCAAATGCGTCAAGTGGCTTGAGTGAGATGGTAATGTAGGAGTAAGGGGAAGGAGGGAGTCAGATGTCGCAGAAGTTAGACAAGCTGAATCCTCACGGCCACTTTTATTACGACCGGGTTGGTGAGCATTAGACTGAGAAGTATTGGGTTTACGTGAGAAGAGAGACCCGATTATACGCTCCATTGGAGTAAGATCATGACAAAGGAAAAGTTTGCAATTTCCAGGTACGCAGTTACACGATCTCGATGGGCAAAGATAGTGTCAACCTCGATTGATGAAAATAATTTGACTAAGATGGGTGGATTTTTGCTACGGGAGGACAAGCCTTCAACATCGGCTATTTTGTTGCTGAAACCACATGAATACAGGAAATTGGTCGCAACACCAATTGGCCGAGCAGATTGAGGAACATTTTTTAACAGAAAGTTGTAAGCACACTTTTGTCTATTGCTAGATTCACTGGCGGTCAGGTGAACAAGTGAGTCGGGGCGCCCACATTCTTCAGAGGGAATATCGGAGATGTTCCGTCGAATAAATTTCCAAGAACTGACAGCAAAGTTCCAAACTTTAGCATAAAATCATTGTAGTTGTCAAGTACAGACAGATTAAGCTGTCTACCAATTACAACGGATGACGACTGACTTGTAATACCATCTGACTTAGATTTAGGTAAGCCTTCTGACATAGATTTAGTTAAGCCATGCCTACGTAAAGAGACCGAGAGCTTACGCGGACCTGTGAGTTTTGTTCTCATCTTGTCTCGAGGCAAATTGTTATTATTAAAACTTCTGGCAGACAAGGTGGCTGAATTTAACCTAGAGACTAACGATTTAAAAATAAATTACACAGCCAAAGAGAAATCGAGTGCACAAAATGCGAATTGCAGAGTGCGACTGGTGATCAACAGGCTAGACTGGCCGAACTCAAAAGGGAAATGGCAAGAGGCTGTTCTAAGTGAATAGGCCTGTATTTAAGGAAATTTAACCAAATAACAGGGGCTAAAATCGTTATGTCTCACAGAAAGACCAATTAAATAATATCCTGCGCTTATCTTCAAATTTAAAACCAGCGGCTTGACCTTGACCGCACTCCTGTGAGTCGAACCCCTGCGATGTTGATGCAAGGTTTACCGTTGTGGGTGTTTGGCATAAGTTAATAAATGAGCATTGTCTTCTGCATATTGACGGCTTGTCCCCAGTTGGCACAGTCAGATAAGAAGAGGTCAATATTCTTTTGCATATCCGCTCCCGTTGCCGTGTTAGACGTACATTTATCCATGCCGATAGGTCGTGGATACGCCGGAGTGTTCTTGAATGGGGCCGATTTTGAGCACTTGTCCATCAGCCTGGTATTAAAATAAAATTCCTGGTCTATCCTCATGGTTGGTGTGCATCATTATTGCGGGGCACATGAGAAGGAGTAGCTTGAGGGGAAGAACGCAGCTCTGCCTCTCGCATTG
>CACRXP010000318.1:136436-152074 GCA_902702965.1 Spirometra erinaceieuropaei | reverse complement strand
CTACTGCGCTGTCATCTTAAACGTGGCGCCTCCCCATTGGCTTTTCTTCTCTGGCCTGATCGATCTGCATATTCGAATGATCGACCGGCTCGTCTGGAATGTTCCTCCCGAAGGGCATTAGGCCGAATGCCGGCGAAACACAGTAGGGCGTTATAAATATGCGCTACTTCCAGTAAATTTTGACTTGCAATTTCCTAATACACATTTTCGTGGCCGGTCGCGTTTTCCTACTCTGCCGCGTTGGTATTGGGGAGAAAGGTGGAGTGCGTGTACGCTCCACGGGATTTCAAGTAACAGGCGGGTCATAACAGGAGCTCGGCTTTTTGAAAGCCATCGCTCATAATTCGGTTATTTTTGCACTTTAACGTTGCCAGATGGTCCCAGTTTTTCGTATTGCTCCTGATATATGCATAGCACGTTTTAGATTTTTGCTGCACCTCTTCCAGAAGCTTCAGTTCTTAAGAAGCTCGTACTTCTTGGATGAGTCTTTTGCATAACGTTCGTTGTTGTCTGAATTCCTGAAGTTTTTCCGGACTCTCCATTTCTAAGAAAATTTTTCACAGCTGGCGTTTTTTCGGATGTCTCCTTTTTCCCATTACCGCTGCCCTCGAGGTTAGCACACGTAGGTCGTGCCTGACGCTGAAGTAAAAAATTGAGCAAGAATCTTGCGCCCTCTTTTGGATCGGCACTCAGCATAGAGTTCGCACGGACTGTGAATCCCACAACAATTCGGAGGGAAGTGCGTGTGCATACCGAACAGCCTTGCAAAGGTATTCTGAGGACAAGTGAGAGAGATGAAGTTCCACTCTCCCAATCGGGTATGCCTTACATATGCGTAGGCATCATTTTAAGCTATTTGAGTTATGCACGCTCTCACCAAGGGGCGGAGAGCATTAAGTGTGCATAACAGATTAGTAAAATAGACAAAATCTAAGACTACAGAATAACACTGTCGGTTTCATTCCTTAAGAACGTTCAGATAGAACGAAGAGCCGAGAGACCATACATACGCATTTATCTCGTAGACACTGCGGTTCTACATAAGAGAAAATAAACGTCATTCTCCATAATTAATTGCAACTTAAAACTAACTGATGAGTTCGTTAAGGAAAACTATCATAATTTTATTTGCTTCCCTATGTTTTCGACCGTACGCTTCCAAGGCAGTGACTTTTTCGATCTGCCTCTCGTGCGATAAAATAAATGGCTATGCGCCGTTCTGCCGGCTATCTCGTGCCCGGATACGAAATTCCAAATTTGTGAGCATAAGACTTGGACGTAACACCCTCCAAAATTCGCTTAGAAAATTGTCCAACTACACGACTACCTGCGAGCCTGTAAATCCAGATAAGTAACAATTGGCACATCCTGCTAGTCCGGATTTTAATGCATGTGTAAATTTCGACAGGGCTTCGCTGGTTTATTCGGGAGTCATTTGGATCTCCTTAAAAATTCCTGTTTAACTAAACCTTTGTGAATCTGCTTTAAATTACCCAGAGCGGTGGCGCTCATCTCGGGTGACATATGGTGATGGCATTCTTTCGTAACGATCTGGTTTGCTATTTGGACTCCATAAATGAAAAGGCAATACTTGGAATTGTTATGAGCAATGCTCAGCGGCGAAATGAGGCGAATAATGGGCAGGGTGCGATCGCTCCTGGCTCGGGTCGATCAACACCAGACCGTTCGCATCCTAGTAGCGTTAACGGGCACGCTGGATGTATAGACAGTGATGACTCTGAGGACGATTCATATGCCCCCGAGTTTCCACAGGAGTCCGAAGTAAGTTTTGCATTTAAAACTACGGCTGTGGATTGTTCTAATTTAGTTACACCATGTTTTCTGACCTGGCTACAGCTGGCACCACCTCAATAGCAATAATTCTCGATCTACGTGTGCCGCATGTCGTTTAAGGCATAAAGCATTTTGAATAATTGTCGACCCCTGACTTCTCCCCTTATTTGTAAAGTAGATTTTTTCCCCAGTTTATGTTTCATCATTAATTTTTCATTCAGTACTTTCATCAGCCATTCGGATCTCTTGCAAGTCGCTCGTAAACCCAAGATATTATGTCCACGAAAGCGTGCATTCCTGTTCCTGCTGCAAATGCCTGCCCCCCCACCTACCAATTTTTTTGACTTGCAGTATGCAATATGTAGGACATGAGGACGTATTTACCGATCGGTTACTGCATGCGAAGGGGGCAGTACGCTTATTTACGGTACGACAGACGGGCTGGACTAACTGTCTGACAGTGCGAGCCACCCTATCCAGAACTTTCATCAAGTGGGAATGAGGGTCGCATGGGCGATCACCAGCACTGATTCCGTACACAGGTCGTTGTACTTCGTGTCCCACAAAGAATGGAATATCGTGACATGACAACAACAATGACACGTTTCCATCAGGTATTGTGCGTTCAGACATCTAACCGCCCGATGACTTAGATAACCTCGGCTACTAGGTAACCCATTTGTTTTTTGAGTCAGACAAAACTCGGAGAATCGTTTACTCTAAAAATGCCAAAAGAAAGGAAAGTAAGCACTCAGACCACAAATTAGATACCATGTTTGGGACATCTTCCCTCGTTTCACGAGTTTCGTAGTTGACAGGCTGAGATGCCTCACCGCCTTAGCCAGGGCACCGTCGAGTGTGAAGTCCTAGAAAAACTACATACCTTCCTCGTTGCTGTTCAGCAGTATGTTTGATTTCCGTACCACTGGTTGCTTGTGTCGTTTCGACAAGTGTGCTATTAGCAGTTAGTCTTGATACAGTAGTTTTTGGCTAACGTGACTTAACTGTTAGAGTTATTTAGCGAAGTTTCGCGCCATGAGAGTGGCTTATAATGGTTGAAGCAGATTTTTAAAACACAACTATGCTGCTTATGCATATAATCGGCACTGGTTACCGCAATGCAAAATAGCGTCCGAAATTTGGTAGCTTTGCGTATATCAGAAGTGAGTTTCGGTGTGTTGTAGTATCTCACCCTTTCTCTCCCTCTCGCCCTACCATTGCGTTCCGTTCGACAGATTGTTAAATCAGCCAGCGGTACGATCGGGCGCAACACATAATAAAGCTTTCTGTGCTGATGTTCGACCGTCGTCATTGGCGACGGTGGTGGTGCAATTAGGCGCAGGGGCTGACAAGAATGAAGAGCCCATTTACACCTGTCAACACGACCTGGTCCTCATTATATGACCACGCTATGGTGAGTGACGTTTTCCTCACTTCGGTATGGTATGCATGTCCTTGCATTCGATGTTTCGCCCGACATGCCGACGCTGACAAAGTGGGTCACATGCACACCGAAAGAGGGAGTTGTAACGTACCACGGAGTGATATTGCGTGTACACGTGTTATGGAATAGCTTACATATAGCTTAGAGACGCGTGTGCAGGTGTGACGTCGTCTGGACTGTTATTTTGCCAAAGATTTTTGTGAATTCACGCATGGTCGGGTAGATCCATGTTGTGACCAAATGTCCCGGGACAGTGTGGGCTATTGAAACAGGAGTAAAGCGTGTATGTTGAGGTTCCTTGCACCGAGTCGCCGGTGATGGTGAGATTAATTCGCAAATGACTGACCAGTTCGATACTTGACGAGGTGCGGTTGCAGTGAAAACAGACTGAGACTGAGTTCACATTGCTGGTGGTGGGGTTTGTAGTGATGGAGAGGATAGAGGCGTAGGTGGATGGGTTTGCTTTTGCCATCCTGATGATAATAACAACGTTCGGTGACTAAGTCACTCCAGTTCTCGAGATTTATTTGTAGGTGCTTCAGTGAAGTTTTCAGAGTGTCCTTGTAACTCAACTTTTGTCTGCCTTGTCTGCGAACACCCACGGCGATATCTTTTAGGTAGGCACACGCTACCAATCCTCAGAAGCTGACCGTTCCAACGCAATTGCACGTGCCTCAGCATAATGCAGATACTAAGAATATTGGTCATTTCCGAGAATTCCATGTTGACGACCGTTCCTTACAATCCCAACATTTATACTCTACAGAGGCAACTGAAGTGGAAATAATGTAGTTTCCTGGATCAAATTTCATGGGCTATCCATGTCTCCATCCCACACAGGATCGTTGTCGAGATGACGGCTCAGTGCACTTTCAGTTTTTTGTTCAGGCGAAGGGCGGGGCGATTCCGATGCTATAGTTTGCCGAAGGCATGACTGCCTTGCAGTTCCCTTGTCAATTTTGGTGTTTCTGGAGACCGTACTGCCCAGGTAGACGAATTTGTCCACAGACGCGAGGTGGGTTCGATTCAAGCCGATCTTGAACGTCCTGTACCAATTGGTTGGTGCTGATGGCCGGGTGATGCTGTGTTCCGGGCAGGCCGACAGTTTAGATTGACCGACAGACTGTCTTATACAAACTATAGGTCGCGATTTATTTTTACACGTTTGACGTCCGATAAATGGACATCAATACTGATTCTTCCTTGATATGCTTCTCGTTGTTTTTGTCGTATGGTCGTCCTGTTAACGGGATATTTGCCTTTACGCCCTACAGAGGCATCTACAGCGCCATCGAACCTTATAGTCTTACCGTACGTTATTTAGATTGGATGTTATTAAAACGATTTTACCAGTAAACAGTACTGTGTATCAAACGTGTTCATACCTCCCAGGCGGCTTGCCCACCAGACGATTTGCAAAACAGTAATTACCTACCGGTTCGTTTACCTGCGGGAGCAAATAAGCTTCGAATATGGTGGCAAATGTCGCAAACGTGCGATGTGCTACCGGGCCACGAGGCGGCTGGACATACATTCACGGCGGTAAATCCTCAAGAATGCAGGGCGATTGAGTCCTCAGCATTTATCGTTCCTCGATTTTTTTATTGGTGCTGCATCCTAGGACGAGAAGTACTCTTGCCCCAGTCATAACTTCGTAAACTGCTCGAGTTCTGTAACTGCGATATAAATGACGGAATTTTCACATTCGGTCAGCAAAGTCAACTTCTAGTGTCAGTGCTCTCCGGCAGTTAAGTCAGGAAATGGTGTAGTATTTGCGGAATATCAATGCCGATAACATATAAGTTATCCTTTAGGTATCTGGAGATCGAACGAAACATGGAATTATACGGTGTACCTCGTTTCTGTCAACTAGATGTCTCACGTCAGTCACCGTCCACTTCCCCTCTGCGTAACGTGACTCAGTGCATGCTTTCACTGATAGTCACTGCAGTTGTCAATATCCAACAAAATGGTTTGTTGCGTCGCCGGCTCGAGACACCGGTCCCCCAATCTTACCTTGGATGGTCCAACAGTGAGCTATCTCGACTGCGTTAACCAGCCAGTAGTTGATCGATATCCGTTATTACTGACCCTCGTAGAAAAACTGATGATGTCGAAGTGAATGTTCTGCCGTATTTGCTTGGGACGTTCATTTTACGCGGAATACCGATGCCTGCGTTGGTGAATGCCAGGCATTCTACACAATCTGCACTTCCGGTAGCAAATACAATTTTTAACAGGGATTTTCGGAGATGGAACACGAACCACCGACCTCCCACCGAGTGCTATGCTTGTGGGCTGTACTCGTCACCGTAAGTGTGTGGGCTGGGGAACATATTTGGGCTGGACTGGCTTATAATTACCCCCCCCCCATTAATACTAGCTACCGCATTACGACAACATGCGACCGTATTGGTTCATTGCATACGTTAGTCGAGCTGTGGTAAGTCTGCGTTGACCCTAAACTACTGCGGTATTCACGAGTAGCACACGTAGACGGAGTCTTTCACGTCAAACCAGACGTCGCGCTCAGATTTGTTACCAGTCTACGAAAACGCTGAGACAGTCCGCTCGTGCATGAGAGGGGAAAGAAACCTTGACGGGCCGTCTGGCGTGTTTAGGTTTATAAACACTAACCTTTTTGACAAACCAGAACATTATAGGAGAGCACTAGCAGAAAGGAAGAAGAGGGCATAAATCAATAGGACACCAGATTAGCGGTTGAGCAGCAGAAAAAGGTAGCAACCGTTAGATCTAATACGCCATTCCTCCACTCCACCTTAAAAGTGATTCAGTGTGAAGAGATCAGGAGAAGTTAGGCGGTAGCCATCATTAAGATGTCGGAAGTCGATATTTGTCACAATTGTAAGTGATACCACCTGTATTGTAGGTGGTCTGGAGAACTATTCATAGGGCTGGGGGTAGTTGTAAGTCAGTTAAACTGATGTTTGACAGAAAAAAACAGGCTCAGCGTGTGACCCAGAGGGAATGGTTAACGATTGCATAAACCTACTAGCAGATGTGCCGCCTACCTTGAGGGCAGGACAGCAAGAAGTCGGCGCCCTACCAGCCTGCCCGGCGGCATACGTTTTTCTGAATGTGCACACTTGTGTCGTACGTTTTACGATAAGTTTTATACCTTAGACGAGGGACGTCCACCAGTTGTGTTATGGAGCTCACTTGCCCCGTTTTATACCTTACACACTGGGCGAACTGGCCCATGCAGGGTTATGTCATCTTGACGTTGACCACTGTCCAATCACCCCCAGCCTCATGCCCTAGTTTAATGTCAGAAGTCTCTCTCGCATGATTTTTCTGTGGTTATTGAGTCCCTATCCCTTTCATCTACTGAAATAGGAAATTTAACTAACAGAGAGCTTTTCACGGATGTCCTTCAGCAGTTGCCTAAATACCATCTTGAGGTGTTTGCTTGCCATTACTTCACCAACATCCGAAAGCCATTGGACTCTGCACTGTGGTCTGTGACCCATGTATTGTGGTCGGTCAGTGTATTACGAGCCTGTGTGCAGACGAGGTCTCCAGTCCTGCTTTGGTCGTGGGTCAAAAGCCCTGAACATCAGGACGCCGGTAAAGAGTAAAATGTCAGTTACCAGCGGGTAAAATCCGTCATGTCATAATGCCTCTTCGGTTAATGAATGTTTGCAATTATCTTTGAACTTCCTGAACGCCGGCATGCAGACGCTGAGGTATCACTGCTTCGCGTCTGCTTAGGTCGCAACAGTCCGCCCGAAGGGCATCTCTTTATGCCTTATACATATTACAGCCAGCTTCACGGATAAAAGTCACCCCTTCATTTTGCAAAAGAAGAGCAGCAGCAGCAGCAGTAGCAGCAGCAGCAGCAACAGCAGCAGCAGCGTGGGTGATTTGCAAAAAAAGGCTTACCACTTTTTGCAGTTTGAAACACTTTCGGAGAGACCGCCTTTTGTGCCCAAGTGGGAACCGTACATCTTTACCGATTGTAATTGTTATGGCGCCTCTCAGGACATAGATGACGACGGATTTTGTGGCTAATGCTTCTGAAAATTACTAACATACACATTGAATGTTGCCTTGCAAGTGTTGTCGAGTTAAACTTCGACGACCAATGGTTACCTAAAGGCACTAGCGCTAAGGCCAGTAATAGCTGCCTCACAGCAACCGACTCGGAATAATACGCTCGAAATTCTTAACTATTGTCAACCCTACTTTCAAATTCTGCTTCCTGCTTTTCGTATTCATCTTCGAATTTCCGGCCCTGTAGATAACTTTGCAAACATTTTGCATACGCCTCGACTATAAGAACCCATATCTTCATATAAAAGCCTCATTTACTTGCGGCGTCTCATGATTTGGCCTCCTGTGCTTATCGGAACGTTTTCGTAACTTTAGTCTACTTTCCGCTGAAGAAGTACTTTTATCAGCTGAAGTCTGCTCTGTATCCTTATCACCTGCTGCACGTCCTTCTCGAAAGAACTTTCCACTAAAAGCGTATCCGTTCGCGTCATATGTGTTTGGACCGACTGATTTGCGCAGAGTTGCTTTGGCCTCATAAAAGTGCACTTGAGCCCGGCATTTCTCTAGGTCCACTCAGCATGAAGCTTTTTATCGTCCGCTTCGGACTCTTCAGCTCCTTAACAAGGAATCGCGTTTTATCATCTCTTACTATTGATCTTTGGCAATAGTTGTCTTACGAGAGTTTTCGGTATTGAATACAAGTGAGAGGCCTGATTTCCATCTCTGATTTGCGGTTCTGCGAAGGGCCCAGATGAGAGGACAGCTAAATGCACCTGACTAATTATTGACTGTGGAAAATTACCTTGCTTACTTACAACCTGGCAGGCTGGTGTTTGATATGTTTTCACAACTTTCACTGTACGTCTCGTTAGACTGTCTTTCGTATGAAGAAATAGAGTGACTTGTTCCTTTGTTGTTTTTATTGTTCATTTAGACACTCCTGAAACGTAAACTTTGTTTCTGGCATGTACTGCTATCTCGAGAGCTCCTGCGGATAGGTCTATAGATCGAATAGAACACGTAAATATGTTCGTGGGAAGCATTAGTGGCTATCGAAAAGTATGGCTCCTGTGCGATACCGCTCTGTACGTACTTGACACCTGGTTCCTCCAGATAATATTGCGACGCCCACCAAAAGGCATCCTCTCAATCAAGGAATTCCCCTGTTGATAATTTTTTTTTCGCACAACCCGACAAGGGTCACGCACCATATTCTGCTAGCCACTGCAACGCCCTGAGACCCACAATCGTCGGCGTTTCCAAACCTAGCGTAGACATTTCCGTAGTGTCTAATGTTTTCTTGTTGAGTCATGTGATGACTGTCCTGAATGTGTGTGACAAGTGGCAGCAGTTATCTTTCCTTAGAGTGTACAGCCGTGAAGGCCATTGCCAGAATGGAGTTCAAGATAGACGGTGAGGTAATCGGACACTAAAGCTGGCACAAAAACTCGAGCCATCGACATGTCGATCTCCCGCCCACCTACACTTCTTTTGTCCACCAACAGGGTTGACGCCCCCTATGCTTACGCATCTTTCAGTTTCTATCAGCGTTCCTAGGGACAAACATATCGCATTGGCTGTTAGTCGTACACTGACCGATTCACACAGCGCGTGACTCCCTGTCTCCCGCCGTGCGTTCGTGGGACGCTCACAGATTGGAACTCGTTCCGGTTGCATGCCCGTGCATTCGTTTACCGGTCGTAAACAGTACCCGCCCTGCAACTAATCTATCTCAATGCCAAGATCGAGTGCATAGAACGTGCGTTTTCCTTTCACATCGTTCAGTTGGACCATACATCTTATTTGCTGGACGGGTTAAGATAGTGTGGATAGCTAAAGTGGATAACTTTTGAGTCTCTTTGTGCGCGGTGACCCGCCACCTAGCAAGTCATTACTAAAAAAAGCTTACCAAGGACCAAACAAGTGTCGCCTAATTGATTACCAAACAGTCATCTTTATAATCCCCGCTAGTGGAAAAACAAAATAGGCCACCTGACAATGATATCTTTCAGAAGAGAATTAATTTGGCGAGCATATGCGTGCTTTTGATAAATTATCATCGAGCCAGTACATCTATATGGGAATGAGATACAAACTGAAGCGCGTGAGCGATACGAGGAATCGATTACGGTTTGTCTTTTCATACAAGCGGGGTGTGCGTATAAGGGCGAGAGGAGACAGTAAGTGGCAGTGAGGGTTAGGTAGAACCGCGTCACAAGGGGGAGAACGGGGGCGCGGAGACATGCCCATGATAGATGCGGAGCGTACAAGGGATTCCTCGGCGCGCGCAGGATTGACCTCTGTAGTTTTGCCTCTGAAGACATCGGCTAGAAGAGAACCAAAAAGCGATTCCACAGCAACTCCGTCTATTTGTCTGTATATTTGATTGCCAAAAAGGAACTGCACATTTTGTGTGCATTTTAGTAATAGTTCGTTCGTCGAAATACCTATTTCTCAGTGATTGGTAGGAATTCGCAAATGCACTCGACTGTCTCTGTGACCGGAACGTTTTTGAAGAGTGATGTGGCATCAAGTGAAAACATCATACCGTTTAGGTTTAGGTCTTTGACATGTGCAATGAATTCGAAAGTATCCCGATAGCTATGTGGTGCTATTTGATACCGTCCAGCTTGATTTTCTCTGCTAACCACTTCGCTATCGCATAATAGGGAGGGTTGCGCATGTCTAAGATCGGACGGACTGGTAGGCTGTTCTTGTGGATCTTCTGGGCAAAGGTTTTCCAATTCGCGATCGCTTATGAAGCCTCTTGCAGGAAGTCTGCGTAGGCGGTTGGTCAGTTGTGCTTTTACCTTGTCCGTGGAATACTTTTGTTTGTCAGCATTCCTGAATTTCTTCTGGTCTGGCAATGTGGACTGTGAATTGAAAACAGGCATGTACAGCAGGATTTATTGATGCCAATAAATTTCATGGCGGATTTTCGACTGCAGTCCATCTCTGCATAACATAGATAATGAATGAAAGCGCACAGCAGTATAAGTTTGTAGAATGTCAATGTTAGTGGGCCCAGTACAACTATATGGGAACGAGGTAAGAACTGAAACGTGTGAGCGATTATGGTTTGTCTTTTCATACAAGCGGGGTATGTGAATAAGGGGGGAGGGGGGAGAAGAGGCAGTAAGAGGGGGGGGGGGAACGGAAAATCCGAAATTGGGGTAATAACCATCTCATGCATTACCTTTGAAAATTGAGCTTGCATGGGATGTTTCACCGCCCTATGAAACGCCAATCATCCGGAACAGGGGTGAAATTTCTGCAGTATCGCTGAACAGCCAATCTAACTGCACCGTCGACCGCTGGGTAATAAAAGGGTCAAACTCCCGTCTCCTACTCTCTGACACAATTGCTACAAATCACGCAGTCTACAGGCCCCGACTCGACAACGAGCAAGTCACATGGGATCGCCTATCCCTGGGACGCGTGGCATTCTACCATCGGGCACATTTATTGGAGCAACTTTGATATAGCAGCTGCGATACTATGCTCTACACTTTTCGAATCCTACGACCGCTTATCTCGTTTAACTTCCTCCGACAACCGCGTTCCTAAAGCTGTTCCACCTACCGGACGTTCTTTTAGATATCGACAGTCGGCAGCGCATGCTGCGACCTAATCGATTTCACCACGAGATCGGAAAAAAGGGGTTAAGACGCCTGCCTATTGTCGCGTGGCACCAACGCTGAGGAGAAGTTGCGGGAGTTTGTTGTCATTACCCTACTGCACATCCCCTCAGGAGTCTAGAATCAAAGTGAGTGGCGAAGGGCTTATTGACTGATGGAATTTTTTTGAGGGTTCTTCAGCTCTGAAGTTATTACTAGCGGCGCCAAGTCCACTCTTCAGTAATACTACTGGCAGCTGCATCATCCCGCAAAAAAGGATACACTGAATGGTGACACAAAAGCATCTTTTTCCCCCCTTAGAAGTGCTTGCGAGAATTTCGAGCCCTGTTTTGCGGGATTCAGTTTATGCCCTTATCCAGGTGCAGACATTTTGGTTTTTTAGTCCATGAAATTACGCAAAGCCTCTGTTCCTAGACCAATGTACGCGCACACATGCAAGGCGCTTGTATGACTTTTTTTCAGTTTTTTAAAAAATAAGTAACATTCAAGTCGCATATTTTCATGACCCTATAGCAGCAATTAATGTGAGAGGTGCATACGCACCCTGCCTCCCATCGCACGCTCGCAGCAGACCTAATGGCTAAGTGCCGTTTCTGATTCGCGTTTTGCGTCTGTTTGCTGCTCGCTAAGAAGTACATCCTAGGCTGTTCCTGTCCTGACCGCCTGCATACTTTTGTGAGGTCCGTCCGCTTGCCTTATCGGGCTATGCCCCTTTGGCATGAAAACATTCGTGGGCCTCTGGAGGTATCCTGGCTTCAGGCCTTATTTCGCCCAAACTGCTACTGCTGACGCCGCTACTAGTGCTACAACCAGCACCCAACAAGTACTAGTAGTACTACTATTAATACATTCGTCGCAACCGTCCTTAAAATCTCTGCGTTTAGTTAGTGCATGAGTGCTCTTGATCTGCCACAACAGTAAAGACGGCAGCAATAAGACAAGCCCTGCCATCTGGTCTCCAGGCCACTTCCGAAGATGAAAAATCGGAATCTGTGGACAATTCTAGAGGCCCACAACCACAATAAGACGATAATTTACAGTATTTTACTACTAAAGATGCTGCCAGAAGAGTCTTTAGCTCACCACAATAACCTACCATAGATTGCATTGAACTTCGAGTGAGCACAAGGACGCCAGGAAGGCGCTCTCGAGAATTTAAAAGGTGCTTATTGACCGCCTATGAAGCGGTCACCATTTGTATTTTTCCGGTTTTCAAGAAAACAGGAAACGCAGTACGGCACGTGTTTCTCTCCGACCGAGAACCTGCTAGGGAATGTCCTACCATCCTGGACTCGAAGTAAAACCATTGACAGATGGGACATCCGCCCTTCAAAACGCGCCGATTATTTCCTGGTATTGACCGAACACGCAGTATTAACCAGTCACTTCATGCCCTACGATCAACAAGATCGACGACGCTGCAAATCCTACATAGCGGCGCAAATCGCCGTTAATGTGTGTGCGACATCCTTGTACCTGACACAACAGTGATCATATCTGAACAGGCCGCCCTGAATGGGGTTGCGCATAGCACCACTTCACCTGTGACAGTCAGCGACAGCAAAACACATGAGCATGCAATCATTTTGCCATAAATATCTCCAGTCATTCAGTGGACAAATCTCCGTCAAACGAGCGCTGATCCGGGTAGCGTCGCAGGTTTGCGCCGTTGGACCATCTGTACGTTGGCTTCGAAGTCTAGGCCATTGAGTGCTGCTAGTAGTCTCACCTTTGCACTGTCTGTTGTCACCTTGCCCTCGGGTCTTTCGCGTCCAACCCCTAGCAGCTCGGATTCCCGCGCCATCAACAACCACCATTCCGTCCAGCGAGAGAGATAGCTTCATCAGGCGCCAGTACCCTTTCGTTCAGATGTGATCTGGTGAGCACCGGCGAAATCGCCGTCAGGGCGTGTCAGCACTACGGGTTACTCCAACTTTATTCATATTTTGCCGACCCGAGTGGGGTTTCTTGTCTCGGCAACCCTTCTGAATTTGCGAAAGAGAGAAAAGACGTTTTGGTGTCAACCGAATGGCCACTATCAAGGAGATGTTTTGTAATAGAAGACCGTGGAGTCTTATTCTCCTTGATAGTGGCCATTCGGTTGACCCCAAAACGTCTTTTCGAGTATTAGTTCGAGCACGAACTACTCGGTTATTGCGTTGCCTGGAGAACGAGAGAAAGCCATAGTTTAGCGGCAGACTTGTGCAGGAAGGCAACACACTGGAAGGTCGCCTCACCATCATGAGCATTGCCAGCGACTGTATTCCATTGCAAATATTTTCCTGTCCAGGGGGCTATTAACAATGGGGTGAGGGAATCACGTTTAAATAGTGTCGTATTTGTCGCGCACTTAATTGGCTTCGGCGGCAATTTATTATAACGACGAAAGCCTTTTTCGGGTCACTAAACCCGATTTTCTCTTGGCTGGTCATTATTTTAAAAACTCGGATACCTTCAAAATAGAGAAGGACACGTTGGACGTACCACCCTTTACGGCTCTCTACACATCGTTCATATCATTTAATTCAGATTTAAGTTTCCTTAAGAAGTGCCTTTCTAGATCCCAGTCCACCTTACTTAGGGTCTTGCTTTTTATTCGACGAGGAGGGAAAACTCTGTCGAACTCCGTGTTCTTCGGCCGGTCGATTTTCTACAATTCCTCTGTCTTATGTGTGCGTTCCTGCTTCATTAATGCGATAGTGTAGGTTGCCGAAGCACGTGATGCTGTCGTGCCAGGCCCGAAGAGGATCAAACACGTGCATGGCACCTGAAAGCCAAAGGCTTTATGCGAGGTTGGCCATTGCACCCACTAGGTCGAGAGTCTAGTCGTCTGTGCTGAGAGTCAGGATTCAGTAGCTTCC
Source organism: Spirometra erinaceieuropaei (assembly GCA_902702965.1). Classification (NCBI taxonomy): domain Eukaryota; kingdom Metazoa; phylum Platyhelminthes; class Cestoda; order Diphyllobothriidea; family Diphyllobothriidae; genus Spirometra; species Spirometra erinaceieuropaei. The sequence goes on along the minus strand of CACRXP010000318.1, from coordinate 138,323 downwards.
CTTATATGACTTCGACAACTCCCACCGCCATGGGATCTGAGTTAGTCAAATCTGGTTCATATGGAATGAGAAACCGTCCTGTGCGTGACGCACGTGGACAGAAAATGTATGCCAGGTCGGTCAGGATGACCACGGCCAGCTCCAGCCGCCTTGATCTCGGAGTGCCATTGAAACACTAAGCGTTGGACGAAGAAGTGAAGTCAGTGTTGCGGAAATCTCCCTCGCCAATGTTAATCACACTTTGGCCATTATCACATTTGAAGAAAATTTGATCCTCGCCAATACTGTCCTAACGTATTAATGTGGTCTGCGACATTGGCGACTTGCATGCGTGGTTACTAAGCGCCAGGCAGGAGGGGATTTGGGTCCATGCATCGACTGCTCCGCCTGATCTCCAATGGACTGGTTGTCAGCTAATTTCTGGCAGACCTCGGTATCGTTCTCGTTAAGCTCACAGAGTCCACCCTATCCATTTTCCACGTAAAGGTAGGTTGGAGTTATGGCCTGAATCGGGCGGTGACTAGCCGCAAAGGATAATTTTAAAAATCAATCGACGCAGTACCAATTCAGTTCCAGTTTTCTGTGGCGGTGACGGTGGTAGTAATGGTGGTGAAGCCTTGGACAAGGAGTGGCTCACCTAACTGCTCGAAACCTAAACCAGTTAATAAGCAGACGTGTTACTGTTATGTCCTTTTCCACCCCGCACTCTTTCCTAATCATATATGTACGCTCCTTCGTGCAGTACGTGCAGTTTTCCATTCTGTTAGTGCACTGTACCTCCCTTCCCTGCTTTTCGACTCACTGGGTCGTCCCGATAGTCTGTCGCTGCCAAGCCAGTTGTTAATTACTTCAGAGGGCTAGCAAGCATTTCACAATAGCCCCTTTTCTGCTTTTCGGGCCAGTGGTAGCCACCCTTCCCCCCGTTGCTTCCAGACTTGTTTTGTAATCGCCGTGGGTTCGACCTTCATTTGCAGGCGCCATTACCTTGCCTATTTCGCCTGTTCCCCGTCTCTTCAGGTTGGTGTGGAGTGGTTTCGCGCACGTGACTGGGATCCATACCCCGGAGATACCTGCACTGCACCCAAGACCTGCACTGCATCCCAACTGCGTCTCCTGGATCGGTCGCACAATCTTGGCGACATCGTCCGCGACGCTCGCTCCCAGCGCCACGGCACCGTGATCCGCAGTCATATTCGAGCTCACGCAAAGGTCGTCGGTTGGAACGCGGTCCTCCTTGACATCGATTGTTCCCATTTGCGACCATGTGTGGTATGTGCACACTCATTCCCAAACAAAACTCAGCCGTAAAGGCCCTAAGTCCTCCCTGCCACCCATGTCTTCCCTTCGTCTCCACTCAACCGCTTAATTGCATTCAGGCTAGTAGAAATCTCATCTCGCGCCGGTTTGTGATCTAGCTTATCGAAAAGCCATTGCAATGCCGTTAAAGCCGTCCAGTATATCCCCACACGATAAGTCCCTTGACAGGCTATGAACTGACATGAGCCGGCTGCGTTTACCTCATGATACGGATTGCCTGCCGCTAAAAGCCGCTCCTGTCGACTGAATGCTGGTGTTTATCAAATCCGTGTCGTGGTGCCTGCCACCACCCATTATATATTTTTGTCCGTCTTCATCACCGAAACCAGACTAAAATTTTTTGGCCAACCGGCATCCCCGCGTACAAATTTTTTTGGAAATAGAAGCGCAGAATTCGGCATTTTGGCTGGTTAGTATGAACCGCAGGAGAATACTGCTCAGCATCGCTGGGACAGAAACGGACGCGGGTGCCGGTGATGGGCGTGAACGGTGGATGCCGACGCCTACGCAACCTCACCCACCCGACTCCTGTCTCGGCCTGAGCATCACCGTAGAGGGGCGGAAAGTAGT
>CACRXP010000318.1:123144-133427 GCA_902702965.1 Spirometra erinaceieuropaei | reverse complement strand
AGGCTGAAGAGAACACCAACAGGGACCCTCGTAGCCGGCCATTTACCGACGGCGAGCCAAAGGCATCTTCAGTGTCCTCCAAACCGTCGCCCTACCACGTTCCCTTAAATGTACGTCTCGCAAAGGCTCTTGGTAGGACATTGCGGTTTTGCTCAGTTTCGACTTCGTCTATTTGCCTCATTTTATGCCTCCTCCGGGTTCCTTTGGGTGATCTAAGGTCTCCGGGGGAGGAAAGTGGAGTGCATTTCACGTTGGAGTGTAATCTGGTCAAAGAAAAACATACATAGGGCGAAACAGCCGTCCGTGTCGTTTTTCCGTATTGGATTTTCTTCGTACACATCACCTACCCGTCGGCCAGCTATCATATTCCTCCTATAAAACTTCCCGCACAGAGCCTTGCTTCACATCATGCACGACGCAGCAGTCAATGTCAGTATTGCTGGTGAAGACGCATGTTTTCTCAGACGCCGTAATAGATTGCTAAGCCTAGACTTGTGACGCATTGCCAACACACTCTTGACAAGACAACGAGCCCGTGGCTCAGTGGTTAGAGGCGTTGGACTTCTAACTAATAGGTCGCGAGTTCGAGCCCCAGATGTTCCACAGTTCGGGGTTGGGTATGACTGGCTGACGACGGCTGGTAAGCCAGAAATGACCATTCTAGTTACCCTTGTCTCTGTCGGTAATACCATACTCCCGTCTTTTTCGGGTATTTTGCTTGGGAGTTTCCTTGGCTGATCGTGTTACACGATATCAATGTCACGAACGTTACCTCTCCTCGTTTGGACGTATTATCACAGAACAAAAACTTAGATCCGTATGAATACGGGATACTGAAATTTCTCCCATGTTGCTTCGAATGTCCGCCAGGATTGTGTGCTCACAAATTCTATCCAGTTACGCAATAGAGTAGTTTCCACTTCGATTCAAGGTCAGTCAAAGTTTTGGATGTCGTGGCGAAGGATATCTGTTCAGCCACGCTATCGGAGAAGCCATTGGGTCAGTAGACCGTTTCTACGACTCTGGTGAAGCTTTGCCGATCAGGCATGGTGAAGGGGAAATCGACCATCAGGTCAACCATACGCGCTGGATTTGTTATCTCGTCGGGCGCCACAGAATCAGCGTAAAATCAGTCAGGTAACCAAGTTAGGTGTGTACGAGGCTCCCATCAAGACAATCTATCTGTTGGATGTGAGGTTTAGTCCGTGCGGTTCGATGATATTAATCACTTAAAAGTATTTAATCGACGGCGCCTGAAAGTCATTCTTCGATTCTTTCGTTCTTCGATCGCATCCCCAGCTGACGCCTGTGTAGCCCACGTACAGTAGGTGGGCTAACGCATGAAATGTCAGCCAAAATTGCGGAATACGTTTTTGTGTCGAGAAGATTAATTAAGTAGGGCTGTTAAACCAATCACCATGTAGTATAACTCTATAATAATTCAGTTACCCCGGGATGCCGGCTTTCGAACGAGTTTCTGCCCGGCTGCATGCTTTGTAAAAATGGCCTCTTAAGTAGCATGCATTTTTCCATTGATTTTCAATGCCCCTTGTACACCACGATTGAGATGAATTGGTCATACTCTGTTCCTACCCGAAAGCAAATTCTTCCAGAATGTAACTTCATGAAATCTCGACTCTGGCTGGAGGTGGCCAGCCGAAGCGTTGGATAAGAGGAAAGTTGAACTACGGCGCACCTGTAGTTCCGTTGTTTTCAGCCTGCATGCAAACTGACTCCGTTTCGCCTGGAGTCTGCTGCCAGCCAACGACGAGCCTGCGGAAGGGGGTCTGGCCGAGTCAGTAATGAGGAATATTGTCGCAGATAGGGGTGAAGCGTATTGTCTTATTTTTGCTACAGTGCATGTGATTTCCTAGGCACGAAGTCATCGAATGGTCGTGGCTGCTGTCGTTCCTGCGTCGGATCTGATTCTGCCGAGCCAGGTCTTCAGTTGTCCGGAAGGACGTTGAATAAAGTGTATCATAGGATAACTTCGTTCAGTAGAAAATTACGTATTCCTGCAATTTTAAAGTCGAACAAATGATATAATATGGTTTTTTAAAGGTTTTTCGAATTCCCGAAGGATTTTGAACCCGGCTTGCCTTTACAGTTGTATGTGGGATTTCTAAACTACAAGCCGTATATTTTCTGCGTACGGAAAACCATAAATTTCTCCACGATATTAAGAGGAGGTGATACGGGGTTTAGAAAATTTAGCAGTGAATTAGAGCCATATTGTTAACTTTAAAAGTCACATTAGGAAATACAGAGACATGACGTTTTATGAAGGACCATTTCACGGTATTAAAATATCTCACAATTAGAAACTTTTTCAAAACCGAATTATACCGTTCTTTCGAGTATAAAATTGGAAGAAAACGTCATTTTCTAGCAAATGAGCAAGAGGAGGAATATTTTTATGCATGTTTTCTATGAAATTCGATTGAATTTTTAAGGGCATCGAAAATCAATGGGAAAAATGCATGCTACTTAGGTAGTCAGTTTTACAGAGTGTGGTTTTTTGCATGCAGCCGGTAAGAAGTTCGTTCGAAAGTCCCCATCCTGAGGTAACTGAATTATTCTAGAACTATGCTGTAGGATGATTGGTTTTACAACCCGAAACGAAAACGCATTTTGAAATTTCGGTTGACACTTCGTAAGTTAGCCCACCTACCGTATGTAGCGGGGCGAAGCTTTTGATTCCGAACGTATGACATAATTGGTGCTGTAGGAAGATATTTCGCCTTATGGCCTAGCGTCCGATGGCCGGTAGGAATCACTGTCGCTGTCGGTTTAGCCATCTTGTTTTTAATGTTTTTCGGATCCCGAGGTGTTCAGCTCGTAGTTTACTGCGTCTGAAACTTCTGAACTTGGTCAACCCATGTGACGTTACCACTAACGTACCACAAGGCTGTCCTCCAACAGTTCACTTAAACTCTGCTGTATATGTGGTTTCGCCTGTCACATTGTATAGCTAAGAGTTTGCTCATTAAGGGATAGCCTATCCACCTAGACAGTATTGAAAACGACTAACGTCTGGCCATAACGCGCCGAGTCTCCGTCTAGCCATCCTGATTGCTCCAAGTCTGGAATTTGAGCCGACTGCAAGAAGGATTAAGGATTCTAAGTAGAGAACGCATAAGATCTACTGCCGCTGCAACCGCCCTTGTATGTGGATCGAGAATGGATTGCTCCGCATTGGTCACTTAGGGAAAATTAGACAAATATCCAAGTAACCAACATTTCTACCCACAATTTTTAGCTATTGCTGGATGGATATGCGCGGAAGGACGAGCATTATGATTGGGGTTGCGCAACAGATGTGGACAGTCGGTTTCTTATGTCCCCCGTCCTTATTTGATCGTAGTTCACCTCTCCGGTTGTTCTTTATCGATCACAGCTCCACGTCTTCTCATCCCCCATCCGTGTCAAACAGGTTCAAAGGGCCCTCTTCCGACAGTCTCGACCCCGCTTTTCCCTTGACATGCACTCTCCCTCCAAAAAGCGTTCCCGTCGTGTCCGCTCGTACCGCTCCCTTGGTGTCTGTCCGCAGATCGAGTCGGGCCGCTCTTCCTCATGTTCCTCTCTCTCGCCCTCTCCCTCCGGTTCCACTGAGTGTCGGCCGCGCGCTGGTCGTGGCACTAATGATAAGGGCACAGCCACCACAGCCACCACAGCCGAGCGCAAAGAGGTCTCATCCCGCCCTACGCATCAGCATCACCACCATCATGCCAACCACCGTTCCAATACGTCAGCCACCGCGCCTGGTCGTAGGCGTGCGGACATGCAGGCGGAGGAGAGTGGGCTGGCGAACAGTACAAACGGCTGTCAGCAAGTGTTGCTGCCAGAGGGTGAGCCTGAAGCTGTCCAGTCCGGCTGCACTCCCCGACTGACTTCTGACGGCGGTTTCCCACGTCCGCCCCTGACGCCGGGTCAGCAGGTTCCAGTTCTGATAATTGCGATGGAGACCAGTTACGATGTGAGATGGCAGGACGGCACCGTGGAGCACAAGGTGCGGGCTGACGCACTGCATCCGGAGTACCTGGCCCCTGACGAAAATCTGCTCATGCCAGGCGATGTGGTGCGCCTGCGATCAGGTTGACTCTTTTGCATCTTTCCTGCCTGTTTTTGATCGTGCTCCCTTCTCTTACTATTTGTTGTCTGTAGTTTGCGCCCTTCTCCTAACTCATCCTTCTTCTTTTTCTTCTTCTTCTTCTTCTTCTTCTTCCTCTTCTTCTTCTTCTACTTCTTCTTCTTCTTCTTCTTCTTCTTCTTCTTCTTCTTCTGCTTTCCTCCTCCTCCTCCTCCTCCTCCGCCTCCGCCTCCTCTTCATCTTCTTTCTCCTCCTCCTATTCCCCCTCATGCGCATGTACCAACTCTCTCGTTTTAACGATGACAGCTAGTATCGATTGTTAAATAGGCCTTCAAGTAAAACAAAATATTCCGGTAAAACGTCGAAAATGTGTTTTGAGAGAAGCAAGTTTATTGTGCAAATTTTCGACACCGGCTCCCCGGATCGTCGTCGTACACAGACGGAGAGCAAATGCGCCAACACAGTTAACATCTTAAGTGCGCTTAAAAAATCGCCAATTGCTTGGCGTTCGTGCCAGTAATTGGCCATCGTATGTGTCAGTCCGTTTTGATTGGTCTTCGCTTCTTCCATTTCTCCTTGAGTTTTCTGTGCTCGACATCCAACTCGATATACATAGGCAGGATGTTATTACCAGCAAAGACAAGGGAGACTGAAATGAACACTTAGGGCTTATTAGTCGTGGTCAGCCAGTCACATCTAACCCCGAGGTATGAAACAGCTTGGGCTCGAACTCGCGACCTGTTAGTTAGAACTCCAAAGCCTCTAATTTACTGAGCCATGGGCTCGTTGTCCTGTCGCTTTCGATCGGAAATATAGAATGTTTAACTCTCTTTCCCCAGGTCGTCCTCTGACGTGAAGCAAGCGTTAACAACAATTAAAATTTAAGCATGCCTTAAAGTCGATTTTTAATTTGTAGGTTGGCATTACGCTCTGACTGGCAATCGCCTTTTCCATTTCTCCTCGAGATTGTTGTATGGAACGTCGAATTAGATGTGCCGATTGATGCATCAGTTGTTAGAATGTATGGCCTCTAAATATTTTCGGTCTTTATCTGAACAGACACCTATAATGCAAGTCTCGTTGCAGGCAAATTTATGTCCAACTCCTGGCGTATGCTTAGCGAATTGGGACAGGTAGTCTCGCCTTTTTACCACCAGTTGACGTTCACGTATGCGTTTAGCGACAGATTTTACAGTTCGACCACAATATATATGTATATAGAACGACAAATGGTCGCTCGTTCCTTTGGGCCCTGGGGACTCATACAGTCACACAGCGACCAGTAATAGAGGTAAATGGTATGTCGGTACTATCTAACATATGCATGTTTTGTAAAGGAAACATGGCGCATGCACCAGGGCTCTTTGGTGAATAGAGGCTTGAAAGTACCCCAATTTACTTTTTCCCATATCCCCAGCCAGTTGGTATGCAATTATTTACGTGGTACTGATGACAAATGCTTGCAAATAATTTGTCACTGCATAAATGGCCTTACTCCAAGACGATATCCATCATCCAGACGGGAAAGTTTCGGACGATGTGCGTCTTGCGGTGATTTTTGGATCAAACTCTGCCGTCTCTACGCTAAAACACCTCCGCAGTTGTATTATGATCTGGTTCGACTGCCTTCATTTCACTTCCAGTCAATTACTTGTCCATTATCGTGAATCAGGCGATAATGTATTGCAAAATAGCAATATTTTGTTTAGATTACTAAGCATGGCTACTGATTTTTCCCAGGCTTTAGGCCCATATCGCCTGTACATTATCTGCCCTTGCATTCCACTTAATTGCTTTTCGTCTGTCCCTTCCCGCCCGCTCACAACGCCCAGAAACACAAGAGCACTCCAGCGGTGCTAACGGACTTGACGGGCATGACACCGGACCTAACAGCTGCCAGGTGAAATCGGTCCACAGCTATGGCGTGGTCACCTCGGTTAACTCCAGGGAGATGATTTGTTCAATCCAATGGTTTGAGCAACACTTGGGGTTAGTTTCCTGCGCAAACTACTGTATTTTGCTTCTGTCCTCATCCCTGATAACCGACGTTCTTCCTCTGTGCCTCCTGCTCGTTCCGCATCTGTCATTGCCATTTGCGTACTTTCTTTTAACGGCTGGCACTGTTGATGTCTTATCCGCCCTTTGAATTCATGGCGTTACAAGCGTGTCCGCCTCCTACAGTGCTATCGTCGGCTGAATTTTCAGCAACTGTTATTCAATCGGAGTTCCAATATCAGGTCGCAACGATAGTTAGGACCGGATTTTTTTCCAGGTCACATCACACCTGTCCATTCTTTCGTTGGCTCTACCACCTCGGTAGCGTCAATTCAGCCAGCAGTTTTGGGAAGAGACATTGCGGATGAGCTCTTCTCCGTGTTGACGTTATGCGAGTTTCACTGACAGGCAGTTGATTTGTACATACGTTCGCGGCATTGACTGTGAAACAAAGTCGCGATGTTCTCCAGAAGCGTCAGATGCCAGACACTTAAATCTTCCTCAGGCAAGCAACGCGTAGAGATTGTAAAGCAGGATGGCTGTGAGCGTCATCTAATGCGCCCTGCTCCTCATCTTCCCCTGAGTCCGGTGCCGAGATCATAGGCACCTTTGGCGTCGATAAAGCAAGCTTCCTTCGAGTTGCATGTGAGGGATTACCGTCTGGTATTGGCCAGACGTTCTAGCGGGCTTTATTCGAGGCTTCAGCTGCTAAAACCCCCCTATCACCAAGATGCATTGTCAACCAATGCACGGAAGACCAAAGTGACGATTCCTGGCTTATTTTCCCTCCTCAGCAAGCCATGTACCAGTGCTACGCCTTCTAGTCTAGGTAGATTGTGAGGGCCACCCACTTACGTCTCTGAATTCATATACTCCTGGAATTTTACGGGCTCGATACAAATAGGATTTTCAGATCCTTAGTGCGACTTTCAGTCAACAACCTGCACCCAAAAAAGTAGTAAAATTCTTGTTTAAAAGTGGTCCAGGTTGGCCATGTAGCGACGCTGTGCTATACCTCAACCGACCGCACCGAGTTTCATTACCTCCTGGCCTATCTACTCATAAGATCCAGGAGCTTGCTTATTTTGCTGCCAATTTTCACAGTGGACCGTGCCACCCATTAATGCCCTGAGTAGCTAGTCGCCCAACAAACAGGCAAGCAAACCTCTTGTGCAGGGAAGTTTAACCGGAGGGGATTGTGAAGGTTCGACGCGGAATGGTAGTGGCTTACTCGTTTCCTACTGCTCGCCCTCACTGGTTTTCGTAAAACGTCTTTTTGTTTGCCTAAATTGCCTTGTCTTACCGACTTTCCTTTTCTCTTCTTTTCTGCCATGGCTGCTGGCCTCTTTTAAGGTCAGGAAGTGTTGCCAGCCGAGTGGAAAATATAGTGTGCCGCGAACCACATAAAGTGCGCCTTCAAATGGTACCAATGGTTTAGGCGCCTTCGATAGGAGGCCTTCGATTGGGATTGCATCCAGCCTCATATGTAATAGCCTTTTAAGGCGTCCTATGCAGGAGATTTCTTGGAAATTTTGAGTACAGTCAGGTCCCCAACAGCCGCTCGAGTTCTTTATCCATGAGTGCCTCCTCTAACACTTTGGTTTTACTTTCTCTAGCCGCCGGGCGCTAGTAGCAGTCAAGCTCATTTAGTGACGCTCCGCGGGGTCTCCACGTCGCAGCTGTGCCATCGGGCTTTAAATTAATTTTTGTATGGCTGCTGATGTGCCAATCCCCATCTCCCCCCCCCCCCCCTCCTGCCCTGGCAGTGCCGCCGCTGCTGGTCTGAGACCGCCTTTTCGTCCAGCGTAAAATTTCTGCATGTTCATTTGTCGACGTTCGTTCCACCATCCGCGACCTGTGAACGCGCCGGGTAGTCAGCAGAATCTAGACTGACTTGCATGCCCGCTTTGCTGAGTAGTCTGAGCGAAAACTGGAAGTTTTTGCTCATTGTTGCATGAAAATGACCCTTCGAGTGCGACAGACACGGTTTGCGCTTTGAATGAGACAGTCAGCACTCGCTGTGACAATACTACGGCGATATTTCAGGCCGGGCGTGTGAGGGAGGCGGCGGGGGTAATGTCGAAACGAGAAGTTAACTGCCTATGCACCACCAGCCATAATGACACAGCGGCTCCCCATCACTCACAGTAGATTGTCACGCCAGGACGCACCAACTAATCAACGAGACCATGAATGCCGTACAGTACTCTGGTGGGCGTTGCCATCATCAACATCAGTTTCCGCAACCTTTTCTTCCTATTGACCTCCACGAACTAGCATCTTTATTCCTATCGATGATAACGGTGACGGAAGTGACTTTATTCGTCTCTCTTCCGTGAGCCTAGCACTGCCAACAGTACTGCACGGATATACTGAACATAATTAAGGAAGCCTTTTCAGATGTGCCCAGTCTTCTGGATGCAAACAGATCATTGGTGTACAGTTAGCTTGCTTCACCCTAATTTAATTATAAGCAGCGCTTTTCTGAGTTTGGAACTCTCAACAAGGCATGTTACTCCATTCTCTCTTACCTTGCCTCAGTGCGTTAAAGCCCTTGGGTCCTCCAGAAGACGCCGGTGTCTACGAAGTGGTGATTGCTCACGAACCACGCTACAACATCGGCGACATTGTTCTCGCCTCCACAGAGGTAGATGGTTGTGACAGGAATGTTGTCGGCTGCATAGATGAATCAGATCCCAGTACGGGTCTCCTAAAACTCCTCGACGCCCAGGGCACCCGAACCGACGTCTTCCCCCTGCAGTGTATCAGAGTCGTAAGTTTTTTTGCATAGTTTGTTTTTGATGCGAAAGATCGCGTGTCAATGATGTTTTTAAAAAAAGTACAGGGATCCGTTTGACCGTTTAAGAAACATTAATGCGGTAAACTGACGAACACACCCATAAACTGAATACTTTTCCCGTGTTTTTAAAAATCTTTATTTCTGAACGTGGTTACTACACAAGGCAACGTTTTGGCAAACTAAAGCACTGTATCCATTGGCTGGATATGTCAAAGGCCAAGCCATAACTCAGTTCACAATTTACACACGTTTCTTTTCTCCCACAAAGGGCGAGTTGGGATACTCTCATATCCTTCCAAATTCCAAAGCGATGTTTTGACTTGGTTTTACCAGTACGAACACGACCCCTCAGCTGTTTTGGGAAGGTTTTCTGTGATCGATCTTTGCTTCTCGTTGTCGTTGCGCTCGGGGAAACTACTAGGCCTGGATAAACATTTGGCTTTAGCATGGAACAGGACTGTCTAAATGAGGACATTACTGTCTGGTTCGGAGGCCTTCTTGATGCAGGGCCCCCAAATTTTAAGCAAGAGAACCGCGCTTTCGAAATCATTTTTACCGTCGCAGTCTAGGTTTTCCTCCGTTGCCGCCGGACGACAGCAAATAAGCCATAAATGATCATTTCTATCTACCAAATCTTCTTCAGCAAGTCTTTCGAGTATTGGCTGCCCCTCGCCACCGTCGAGTCACTGCAAGCGGAGCAGACTGACAGTCCTTGTGCCCTTGCGCTTTCACAATCGCAGCTAGTAGACCATTGCTCCGTACTTCAGTGACACAGAGGGGAGCTTGCGCTCTATGCTAGGTCAACCACCTGACCTTGTACCTCATCTTTCCCTAGCCTCGCGAGTTTAGAAACGAGTGAGGTTGATGCTTTACTCTTCCTTCGTATTGTCATTCATTTCTCGCGCACGTTACCATTGCTCTGCCGGAAATGGCGATGGGCGTCGTTCAGTTCGATTGACGAGCTATGATATGGAGTATCGCCGACAAGTGGGAAAACTTAGACTGTAGGGAGTTTAAGCATGCGATCGCGTGTCAGTGATATTTTTTTAAAAAAATACAGGAATCCGTTTGACCGTTTAAGCAACATTAATGCAGTAAACTGACGAACACATCCATAAAATAGATACTTTCCCCCTGGTGGTGGTGGTGGTGGCGGCGGCGGCGGCGGCGGTAGTAATAGTAGCAGTAGTAGTGGTAGAAGTAGTAGCAGTAGTAGTAGCGGCAGCAGTAGTGGTAGTGGTGGCAGTAGTAGTAGTAGTAGTAGTAGTATCAGTAGCAGTAGTGGTAATAGTAGTAGTAGTAGTAGTAGTATTATTAGCAGTAGTAGTAGTAGTAGTAGTAGTAGCAGTAGTGGTGGTGGTGGTGGTGGCGGTAGTAGTAGTAGTAGCAGTAGCAGTA
>CACRXP010000318.1:103960-122927 GCA_902702965.1 Spirometra erinaceieuropaei | reverse complement strand
GTAGTAGTAGTAGTGGTGGTGGTGGTGGTGGTGGTGGTAGTAGTAGTAGTAGTAGTAGTAGTAGTAGTAGTAGTAGTGAGGTTGATGCTTTACACTTCCTCTGCCGGAAATGGCGATGGGCGTCGTTGAGCTCGATTGACGAGCTATGATATGTAGTATCGCCGACAAATGGGGAAACTTAGACTGCAGGGAGTTTAAGCATGCGATCCTACGTCCGCGGACAACTGTGCGCATCACAGCACGACACACAGCGTCACTGCTTCGCGTGAGTACGGCACGGATATACTAATCGTAACAGCCAATCGCAAGCGTTCACTCGCGTTCCAAAGCATTCGGTATTTCTTGGTATTTTGTCCGCTGTAAGTGAAGAAAACTGCCAAGGTGTCCAGACCCTCTGGTGATTTGCCTTTAAATTGGCCAATAGATTGCGCAGCATCTACTTCACTCTCTGCTCACACCCACCATCCTCTGATGGCAGAACAGAGTCAGGGCGACTGCAAATGAGCGTGGATGCAATGACTGACAAGGCCTAACAGCTAACCTACGCATGCCGCACACGGCCTCATCCCCGACAGTCAGACCATCGCGAGCGACAACGTTCACAGCTGCCGGATGAAGTGAGCCCGGTATCGGTGGCCTACGTGTGAACTGGTTTGCAGAAAGCAGACTTGCTCAGCGTTAAACCTTACTCTCCTCCCTCACCTACCCTGCTCTGATAGTGGAACGAAGTTAAATCAAACGAACATGTGTTCAGGTGCAGTTACCGTTAAAATTAGACAGTCCATCTACGCGTGCCGCACACGAACTGCCCCCCCTTTTTGTCAGGTTACGAAAAGCATGGTTCGTGTCTAAAATAGGTTGGGATACCATAAAAGCCGCACTAGGAAGCGGTTATTTCGGCCTGACCGCCATTCTACAGCACGTCTAAAGGGCGATATAGTCCTCCCAGTAGTGCTTGAAAAGGAGTGAAGTCGACTTATATAAGAACTTTGCTCCTCTGACGTTTTTTGGTTCCAGTAAAAATTCAATACGTTTGACGGAAAACGTCCTTTCATAGGTTATGTAATACACTAAATTTGACTGCACAGGTACTAGCTAAAAACCCAGACACGTTTCGCCGATATTCTGGCGTTGTATTACACTGCTACGAAGGATTCGTCGGCGTTGTGCGGATGCTTTCCGGTGGATATGACGTGTTATGTAGCCTTCGCATATGCCACCGGCTGCCTGTTAGCAGTTTATTAATATTTGTTGGTTATCCCGCTGCAGCTGATGGACTTCTGTCCAAAACCTTATACAGACTAATATGCTCCAAGTTAGGGATTAGTTTCCGAGGGAATTCAAAAACTGCAAAGCTCATTCGGCCTATATCATGTTTGTATTTGCACATTACACGTGAATGCACCAAGTGTCATTCTTTGTAAACGTTACATTCGGACTCTGTCTTAACTTTCTCTTCGCCCTAATCAATCATAGCTGGCTGACGATGATTACGAGGACGCCAGTTACGTAAATGCCTCCTCGGTGGATTTGGATCTCACATCCGACGACTTCGATAATGAACTCTATGGCGATGAATCGGATAGCTCTGAATGGGAAACTGTCAGTAACGTCTCCTTGGAGCCAAAGCAGGGCTCGACGGCTGCGACGGAGGACGCAGATGGGAAGGCGGAGAACTGGACACCGACTGACGAGGTCCGAAATTTGTACGTTCCTCCCACGTTGTCTTTTCCGTCTACCCACTCCCCATTTTTCCTCCTGCATCAGTCCCATCCCACATATTTTATATACCTCCATTGTCCCCTTCACAGATGTCTCTCTCGATGGTTGCTTATATCAGACTGTCTTCAGGAGATTCTTCGTTCTGTTGAATCGCTGACCTTCCTCTTCGACGCACTGTCCACTAATGCGGAGGAGCTGCCACACCTGGTCGACGCTGGCAGCTTCACTGCGACAGAGCAGCCGGGATCTGTATGCCGTGACTATCTTTATCCTCTACACTGGAGTCTGCGATGGTACTTAACACGGACGAGAGACTCTGCTGGCGTCATGGAGGCTCTACTAAGGGGTATCTACTGCCAATTTCGGGATTTTCGACTGCGTAAAATGGTAATCCTCCTTCAGTCTCTGAAAGTATTGTGTTCATATGAGTCGCTCCCTAGTGGTGGTGGTGGCGGCGGCGGCGGTATTAGTGATAATAGTAGTAGTAGTAGTAGTAGTAGTAGTAGTAGCAGCAGCAGCAGCAGCAGCAGCAGTAGTAGTAGTAGTAGTAGTGTCTGTCGGAATCAGAGAAAAGGGCTTGCTCATTTCCACGTCAATTCTTTTACGTGAACCCTGATGTTGCGGTGTCGGGAACGGTTTACGGACTCTTTAAGTCCTACAGTCGACCGAAACTCTCAGCATTTTTGCAGTACCGAGGCGGATGGAACCGGCATACCGTAAGGACGACTGATGGAGCTGCCATGCGTACGTTTTTACAGGCGTTGTCAGCAAAGACGAAAACAACGCTATGAGGACACCTTGACGGCCCCATCCACTATTCCATGGAATCAATTGGCAGATCGGTATGTATGGTGACCTGTTGTAAAGAACATAACTGTAGCCGCCGAGACCCGCCTAACACTTGAGGCTGCGAGGTGAGGCAAAAATGCAAACAAGGAACAACGTTCTCGACAACGAATCTACTCCAGCGTGTCCTGACTTCCTGCTCTTGTGGCCTCCATCAAAGTCTGTCGTATTAGTCTAGCTGATTGTGATAGCCCAAGTGACTACCATAAGTGTTTGCAATTCCATGGTGATCTTACACATGGCATTCTTAGATGTGCACGCTTTTGTACCTTCAGCTTAAGATGGCTCTGCGTTTGCGGCAGCTAATAAACAGCCAGTCTTACCGTAAAGAACTGTTCAAGTGCTCCTGCAGCTCACAACAGACCCATCGGGACAAGGTGGCAAGGCCTGTCGACGAAGTGAATGCGCGGATTATTGCTCGGCTGAGGGAGGTTAATTTCGGTGAGTTACTTTCGCGGTTGCCATATATATATATATATATATATATATATATATCAGCGAGGAGGAATGACAGAGAATGCGGGTAGATTGATACAGCACTGTTTCGGGCTTATTCTGCCTTCATTCAGCCAATCATAACCGACAAAGACAAGGGAGACTGGAATGGCCATTTCTGGCTTATTAGCCGTCGTCAGCCAGCCATACTCAAGCCCGAAATGTGGAACACCCGAGCCTCGAACTCACGACCTGTTGGTTTAGAAGTCAACGCCTCTACTCACCGGGCCACGGGCCCGTTTCCCTGTCGGTTTCCGATGGGGAATATACAATGTTAGGGGGCGCTCACCGATCGTTCATACGGAACTCACTCGTTCCATTGTGCCTTAAGGGCTCTCTCTCTAGTCCAACCAGCAGCCGCGCAGCAGCGCATGATATATAGGCAGAATGATATTACCGACAAAGACAAGGGAGGCGTTCACCGGGCGAGGTGTATTTGAGGTCTGACGTTTCGGGTAGTCGTTTCTTCTACCCATCTTCAGAGACTGAGCCGTCGTGCACTCAGCTTTCCTTATATGGCACACTTTGTCCGATTCCTGGCCCACCAATGCCGCCTGTGTGGCTGCATCAGACCCGCATGTCACCGTGACCTGAATCCCGCCCATCTTCGTCGGCCGCGGTGATAATTGGCGGCCCCGATTGTCCCGCGCCGTGACTGTCCCCCGTCAAGAATGCCCGTAAAACCAGATAAGGGGGAGGTAAATTGATGTGGCGGTTGACAGAACATTCGGTAGACATCCAGGCTTCTTGCACCTCCCTTGGGGTATAATCATCACCTCGGCCCACAATTTCAACGGCGTCAAAGTTGAAGACGTGTCCCATTTGGACGGCATGGGTTGCTACCTCCGACTTGGGGTCCAACCTTCGCACGGCCAACTTATGCTCGTGCATGCTCTTTTGCAGCCGTCGGCCGGTTTCCCCAACGTAGTTACACATTCCGCAGCTGCACTGAAGTCGGTAGACAACCACCGACATCTCCTGTTTAGGAATCGGGTCTTTTGGCCGCATCACATGCCGGCGGATTGTTGAGTCGGGCCTGTCGGCAACGCCGATTCCGAGCGGCGCGAGGGATCTGGCTACGGCTTCGGAGACCCCTTTCATGTATGGAATGTTCCGCCACGATTTTGGCTGAATAGGTTCTTCATTCCGCTTCCTTGGTTGCTTTTGGCTCCGTGCAACGAATGTTCGCGGATAGCCGTTGGCTCTGAAGAGTTCTTGGAGGAGCTTCATCTCGTCCAGTTTGGCGACTGGAGTGCTGCAATGAGTTTCCACCCGTCGGTATAGCGTGCATACACAGCTTCGTTTGTGTTGCAGTGGGCGGTTGCTGTTGTAACTGAGCATTTGCAGCGTGTTCGTCGGTTTTCTGTAGACTGACGTCGCCATTTTACCGTCTGGTTGGCGGCAGATGAGAACACCGAAAATGAAAGTTTGCTATCCACTTCTTTTTCCATCGTGAACTGTAGGTCGGTGATGATTGAGTTCAATAGTTCTTCATAGTAGCTGCGAAGATATCATCAACGTAGCGCGCCCAAAACTCACTCGTTCCGTTGTATCTTATGTACTCTTACTTGTACTTGATACGGCTGCGATCATGCCTGATCTAGCCGGCCTCGATGATGTCCCGAACAGTACCTCTTATGGACTGTATCTGGAGCCCAACCAGCAGCCGCACAGCAGCACTGCTATACGGCAATTCTTGTCACTTGCAACAACTGAAGTGCAATCTACGCGGTAAATGACAAGTGAACGACGGAGATTTTTTAGTGTTCACCCAATCAGGAAAGGTTTCTTAAGTGTCGTTACACTGCTGTCGGTCATAGAACAGTATCCTCGAAATTATTTTTCACGTCACATAGTCGTCATAGAAACAATCGGCATTTTCCTCTGATTTGTGTGACTTGTAATATCAAATTGAATTTCCACAAAACATTAACTAAAATTTTTTCAATGTCCCCATTGCCGTCGCCATTGCCGTAAAAAGTAGACTAACCAATGACAGCCATTCATATATGTTTCGTATCATCCACACGTAATATCTTTGTTTTGCCGCGTCCGATTTCCGAAGGACTTTTGACCACGCGCTCTTCATTTTAGACGTTTTTTCGTTGCACCTTAGTGCCAATTCTGCCTCCATTGCATAATTTATGCCCGCAATTGGAACACAATTTAATGCTGTAGGATTGTATAACGCAGAATCTTTTTTAAAGTTCATCGTTCCGTCATACCTTTTTACCTTTTATTCCCCCTTGCAGTTTCGGAGACTGGCGCCGATCTGGGAGAACTCATTCCTTGGTGAGGTTCTACTAGGGCTCACTTTTTCAAAATTCAACAAAGCCTTACCCTGGCGAAGTCGCTAGATGCCAGCGGTAGGCTTTTCCCTTCCTCTTCCTCACGTTTCTGAGTTTAACTCCGAGAAACCAAATGCGCTGTGAACCGCTGAGGCCTCCAGGGGAGGTCAGTGGCGGCAACTCATGTGACTAGAATGCTTTTTTGCGTGAACACTGGCCTTCCCTTGGTGGTTGTTGAAGATAAATTTTCCAGACCTGGCACTATGCTGTCAACCTTAGCCTCCCCCCCCTCCATGCGTTCTCTCGGGATTGGGCACAGTGACTGACAAGGCTAAATATTCCGTATGCGCGTGCCACACACGTTTCGTGTACAATGGCTTTCTCCTACCGGACTTCCATGTCACTCTTGCCTATGTAAGAATGGGGACCCTACCAGATACTCACGTATTGGGGATCGGGTCGCGTGCTGCGAACACTGACAAGCGGTTTACCTTTGTCAGCCAGTGCATTCAATCTCATCTTCAGTCGTCTTGGCTGTGTTTTGCCATTGAAGTGGGGTGGACGTGGGATAGAGAGGTGGATGTAACCTCACTGCAAATCTAGACAAATTCGCGTGCAGGGCAATGCTGCACCCACCTGGTAATGCAGTGGTGGATCTCGTTGTTTACGAAGGTTGGACCGCCGGGTAGGTAAGTTTCTTGCTCATCAGTATTAAAAAGTCGCTGCCTCGAGCGTCCGCATATCCTTGAAACTTACTTCGAATTGTGTTCTCATTCACAGAGTCGGATGGTTTTCACCTCTTTCTGCACTATCTACTTGCAGAGTAAGAGCTCGAGACTTGCAATTGCAGTCTGTGTGCATCGGCCTATGTGTATTGTCGATGTCTATCACGATGGGTCAGCGTAACCCCACTACAGAGCGTTTTGTGCTCGTTAGAAATACCGCCATGATTTTTTTGTGAATACAATTTGCAGCCGGTGTGTTCGGTTGCCCCTTACTCAGGTCATTTAGATGAGCCGTTTTTGAGGAAGATTTGAATCAAAAACTCTCTTGATGAGGTCTCGGCCAGGCTTTTTGGTTGGAGCTGAGATTTCAGAAGCTTCTTTGAGCATTTAGGTCCTGTTTCGCATCAGTCCTTTGAAGGTAGGCAGTCGTTACTGGTGGAGTGTGGGTAATTTTAATGTTTGGGGCTTATCTCCTCTGAAGCATTATGAAGCCTGGTTGGATGGTTGGGTTTCTCCGGCATACGATCGAATTATGACTGATGTTCATGTCTCCGCCCCGCACTCATCTTTCTTGTGGCATTGGAGTAGTTTGGTGTTTGGTAATAGGATTTTTTACAGCGCATATTTTAAAGCAGACTATTCGCTCACCGATCCAAATTCTTCGCTTCTTCATTTGGCAAAAATGGCATGGGAATTTTGGTTTGTAACTGCAGAAATCAGTTGCCAGCTGGTCAGAAGAGCTTCTCAGTGGTTCTGGTCACCAAAGAAAAATTATGTTTCATTCGTGATCAGTTGCCCTTGTGAAGACGTCTTCCGCACCGACCGCCTTACTTATTTCTGACTTACTTATCTGACAGATGATTTGCAGATGGCCCTGACCACATACATATGCGTATGCCTTCCTTTTAGTGACTTCACGTGGCCTGTCGTCATAAGGCAGACCTGTCGATACGTATTCTTGGAGCGGATGTTCTCCCTCGTCAATGACATCTACAGCCTCTTCTCCGCCTGGATGAGTGAGAATAAAGACGGCTGTCCAAGATTCTCCTACTATGGTCCCAGGGTATGGTTATACTGGCAATCGGTGATGCTTTTCGAGTATAGATTACTTATCGCTGTGCCACCGCTGGTCTCAACTCTACACGCCCCCTTCCCCGGCGAGATATATTGTATGCAATCTTTTTTGCAGTAAGACTAGTCCACTATCCGTGAGCTTCTGTAGTTTACGTCCCCCCTGCATTACTTGGACTTACCTACGGCAACACTGCCAATCCGGGCCAACCCCTCCTTCTTACGCCATTCAGTCTCATCTGTTTTAATAAGCAGGAAAGCAGGGCTGGAAGTCCTTCTAGTGGAGATTACTGATGTGGAACCTCTTTTTCGACCGACCTGTTATATATCTTGGAGACACGGCTCTTTCGAAAGTTTAAAATACCATCCTTCTCGCCTCCCCTATCCGTTCAGACCATTCTAAGTTACTGTCAACTCCGTTTCCACCAGCTTCCATCTATTAATTGATTCGACTACCAACTTTCAGTTTCTTTTTTCCTGATTTTTCTTAACGCACTTCCTTAAGGTCAATGAGCCCAAAGAAAATGGCACAAAGGCCCACGTCCTCGAAGATGGCTCCGCAGCGGCTGGTCCCGAGGAGGACACCGCCCGGAGGAAAGAAAAGGAGTCCGGTTCTCCTCCACTAGAGCAAGTCCTGGAGACGAATGAAGCTCACGGAGACGCTAAGGATCCGGCTGACCGCGGAGATAACGCTTTGCCTAATGGCACTCCGGAACCCATCCAGGAGATTCCCTCTGGACAGCGAGGTATGTCGGCAAAAACGACACTTCTCCTCCCCCCCCCGTCCGACTCTATCTCTCTCTGATCGTTTCTGAAGCGGCCACACCCTGGCACCTAGACTTTGCCTTACAGCCACACGGCTTGAGGGAGTGAGATCGATCCGGCAGGGATCCAGAGTATATTTTCCTTGAAGTAAGAATGTGACCCGCCACAAAATCATCCCGACGCGCAAAAAGTTGTGGGTTTAAAGACTGTCGTTAGATGGAGTGCTTCGGTCCTCCGTTGGATGGAGGTCCAGACTGTTTTGACTCCTTGCTTGGATATAAAGGAGGGTAAAGTCTGGTTCATATTCTTCCACGGACCGGCATTCGGCCACTTCAGTCACTTCACCCGCCTAAATCCTCTCTCAGCCTGACTCCATATGACCATTGGACCATGGTAGATGTAGAAAGAAGAGTATCCGGCGCTCCGTAAGCATCTCACACACGTGAGTCACCTCTGCGCTCTTTGCACCTTGGTGACTGCCTTAATCTGCGTCAAGTCCTCTCCACCTTTACCTGCTGAATCAATTTACTCGATAAAGTTCCTGGCACAACAGTGCTCTCCAGAACTTCCCCTCTCTGGCATGTTACTAATTACTCATTTTGTACTTTTGCCTGACGCGTTTGCGATTTTCGGTAGTTTTTAATTTGTGGTTTCGCAAGTAATGCAGACCGTATTGGAGTCCTATCTGTGGTTATGAGGTTTCGTGCAAACTCGAAGACTAGTTTTCTATTAACCGACTCTCTCGGCTCGTTAGATTTTGTGTTAGATAATGGACTTTTTACGCCATCCCGTTTGAGATTTTTCAGTTTCTTTTTGTTACAAAGTTTTAGCCCTGTCAATAGTCTATCCGTTTTCCCACTGCCACTACTATTATCCTCATTATTACGATTTGTCGGACGTTTATAGAGATCAATACGATAAAATATTTTTTACGACGTACTGTTTGGAAAAACTCGAGAACCCAGACTTGAATGAGCCGTTTGGTTTTTGTAGTACCCCGATCAAAAATCTTTACGTCGTCAAAAATTGAGCTGTGCTCTTTTATCATCGGTGGGCGTGACGGCCATAGCTCACAGTAGGTGGGCTAAGTCATAAAATGTCAACCGAAATTCCGAAATGCGTTTTCGTCTCCAAAATATTAATCAAATAGCGTTGTAAAAGTAGTCAGCAGGCAACATAAGTCTATAATCTTTCAGTTACATCAGGATGCCGGGTTTCGAACTAACTTCCTTCCGGCTGCATGCAAAAACTACACCCTGTAAAAAATGACTACTCAAGTAGCATTAATCTTTTCTCATTGATTTTCGATGCCCCTAAAGGTCCAAGTATGTTTCATGGAAACATGCATAAAACCATTCATTCTTTTGCCCATTCGGTAGTCAATTACGTCTTCTTCCAATCTTATACTCGAACGAAGGGTATAATTCGGTTTTCAAAAACGTTCAATTCCTGAATAGTCTTGAATTCGCCCTACCGTTACACTTTGATTCACGGATTCCAAACTACAAGCCGTATATTTTTCGCGTAAGGAACACCACAATTTTCTCAACGGTAATAGAGGGGGACTCTATAGGGTTCATAAAATCTAGCAGTGGATCCATATTGTTAACGTTACAAGCCACACTTTTAAACGCAGAGACATGACGATGTATGAACGGCAATTTCGGGGTATTAAAGAAGACTCAAAACTAGAAACATTTTTTTAAATCGTATTATGTCCCTCCTTTGAGTATAATATTGGAAGAGGACGTAATTGACTACCGAATGAGCAAAATATTAGATATTTTTATGCATGTTTTCCATGAAATGTAATTGGACTTTTAGGGGTATAGAAAATCAATGAGAGAAGTGCATGTTACATAAGTAGTCATTTTTTTACAGTGAAGTTTTTTCATGCAGCCGGAAGCAAGTTCGTTCGAGAGCCGGCTTCCTGATGTAACTGAAATATTATAGAATTATGTTGCAGGCTGACTAGTTTTACAATGCTATTTAATTAATATTTTCAAAGCGAAAAGGCATTTCGGAATTTCGGTTTACATTTCATGAGCTAGCCTACCTACTGTATGTTATTGGCTCTCTGTCCTTGTTTGCGGCTTTCGTCCGATCTCTCCGGCGTTTCACTTCCCGTCCTCGATGTTGATCGTAGCAGAGGTCTCCCGAAGACGTAGGGGATTCTTCGACCACTGTGGTGTGCCTTAAGATGCTCGAATCCAGTACCTATTCTTTCTGTCAACATTCCGGATGGAATGGAGGACTTTGTTCTATCTGTTTCACATACTGTCGTTAATAATCACGAGGAATTCTGTGTTCCTATCCTCAACCAAGTGGAGTGCAGGCCGACCTTCTCCCGTCATGGCTAGATCAGGCATGATCGCAGCCGTATCAAGTACAAGTAAGTCTCCCGTCGAAACTCGATAACTAAAAAATTTTCCATTGAAGTTATATATAGCAGACAGAACTTGGTAAGGATGCGACGTCAAGCCGCTGGTCGCGCCATCTCACCCAAGGTGCTCTGTCTTCAAGGCCGCCTAAAGACGCAGTTTATTCGTTAATTACCTGGTTCATTCACAGGGGGCGGTAAGTGAGAAGGCCTTTTGTGAGGGTGACCTGCGAAATAAGCGCACTTTCATATCTGATGATTAAGCAGTTAGGGGTAGTATATGGTAGTCATACAGTATATGTGCTATCTCAGGTGTAGCTGAAAACTAGCTTGGCACAATCGGCTGCGTGTAAGTGTGGTAAAACAGCGCCACTTCGACGCGACGGATGTTTCCGGTCATGCAATAAGGCATCACTCGACGGTCGGTGCAATAATGGAATCCGGCGAAGAGGGTTAATAGGGATGGATGTCGAAGACCACCCCCAAATGCACCCAGGCCAAAGCACTGCCTGGTCGGGTTCCTAAACAACCGGCGGACTCTAGCTGTTATTCGTTATCACTGCCTTTATGCAGTTTCGACAAAACATCGAAAGTCATTTTCATACTTTCAACTCCACTAACTGACTTCTTTAGCAAGCTCCCCTGTCATCCTCGACCATTGGCCTTGGTATTCTCGGGACGGTGCGAACAACATTTTATTAAGTAAAATTTAGGTATCTTACGCGAGCCAACTCTATTTTGCACACCCACTTGTTGACCTCTCATGCACGCTCGAACGCATTTGTTCATTCTGTCCAAGGCTCGACTTGTCTTCCACGTGCCCCTGACAGTGGAAGTCATATTGTTAACTTTACAGGCCACATTGGCAAATGCAGAGACATGACGTTTTAAAAACGGCCATTTCGCGGTATTTAAAAGTTTCACAATTAGAAACTTTCTTAAAACCAAATCATGACCCTCCTTCGAGTATAAAATTGAAAGAAGATGTCATTTTCTACCAAATGAGCTAGAGGACGAATATTTTTATGCATGTTTTCCATGAGATATGATTGAATTTTTAAGAGCATCGAAAATCAGTGGGAAAAAAATGCGTGCTACTTATGTAGTCAGTTTTACAGAGTGTGGTTTTTTGCATGCAGCCGGTAAGAACTTTGTTCAAAAGCCGGCGTCCTGAGGTGACTGAATTATTCTAGAATTATGCTGCACGGTGATTGGTTTTACAGCCCTACTTAATAAATCATTTTGAAACGAAAACGCATTTATGAGTTAGCCCACCTACTGTACAGTGAACGCAGCCTGAATATGGTTCGTCTCCTTTTTGCCCCTATAGGCCTGTTTGTTCTTGAAGACGAGGCCCAACCGTCACATGCCTTCTATTCTGCCCACCAGTGCCGACCCAAAAAGGCCTTCCTGACCGCTTGGCAACGAGACGTAAGTTGTTGGGATGCCTCCCTATCACGTCCGACTTTGCGCCGCAATATAGGTACATTTACTGGTTTGTCATCTGTTCGGGTGGACCAAAGCTCACTTGGTCGTTGGCTAAGGACCCTAATAAGCCGCCGCCATCAGAACTGTGTGTCTGTACCCTAGAATTTCTTGCTCCAAGCTCCCCGTTTCGCCTACTGTATGGATTGCCAGCAGGGCATTCCCAATCTTGTGATGCACCCTCAGCCTCTCGGATGATGCTAACACTCCTGTAGTTGTGGTTGCCTGAACTGTTGGTGGACGTGAGATTGCAGGTGCAGGTCCAGGAACAAAGTTGTGACGCACTTGGCAGTGGCATAGTGTGTAGTAGGGAATCATAATTCACAGGCCCGGGTTTCGATGGGGTGGCCTGAAATGCTCCTTTTACCCTACGGCGGATGTTCAAACGCCTCGGACATATATTGCTTTGCTTGTGCGGTCTGTTTGCTTGTAATTGTGGTTGTTGTGGTCGTGTTATTGACCGTGGCTGTGACGGCGACGAGGAGGACCTTGAGTGCTCTTCAGTTTTTCGTGAGTCGCGGTCATAGCCAGGGGTGCAGTAGTGGCCTCTGTTTCCACATGTCATGTGGGCCTGATGGATAGTCTGCCTTATTAGGATGTACCAAGGATCTCAAGAAGGCCTCAGAATGCAAATGTCAACACTGGCCGGTTTCATGGACATTTCCATGCCGAAAACTTGATCGTACTTTTGATCTTTCACAGACCTACTGTCGGTCGATCAGTCAATCTGTCCAACCCACACACAGCTCCCGTTCGCAAACTTGCGCCTCATATCGAGTCGAAGGGGACTGGAGACGCCAGATATCACCTTCAGCTCTTTGCTCTTAACCACCAGAGTACTAGGCTTTAACTTTCGGTTAATCATGCCTTTAGACTGCTCTAGTACATTTAAATATACGTGAGCCTAATGGGAAATAGAATCAAAACCCCACGAGTCCTGTCAACCGATCACCTCCCCGTCATCTTTCGCTGTAATTGGTGGCGCACAATCAGTTTTCCTACAGGCCCGGAATGCCAATTAAAGCCACCATTTATGTGATCGGCGTTTTTCGCCGCTACGCAGGACACCTCAACCGGCTACTTTAACCCCATTTTTGTTTCTCCCGTCGGTCCTGCAGAACGATCTCTTGTCTACTAGTCTGCCCAAGGGCATAGTTGTTAAGGCCTTTGCCAACCGGATGGACCTCTTCTCTGTCATGATAGTCGGTCCGTCAGGCACGCCCTACGAGGATGGTCTCTTCTTCTTCGACCTTCGCCTTACCCCGGAATACCCCAATCAACCGCCCGAAGTAAGCCTATCACTCCCAACCGCCTGTGCACTGTTCACAGTTTTTCCTTATATGCCTGTTTGATGACCGTGTTAACAATTGGATTCCTTAAGCGACCCGAGACATACACACCGGCCTATAATGGGCGTGCCCTATGGGCCTGCAGCACCATCGAACCGAATCCCTATCACTCTCTTCTGTTAACTAGCATGATCGATTACATACTTCCAGGCAGCAACTACCCTCTGGACGCATGATCACATCCGAATGGAAGACTTGTCTCGCCTCAGTCCTCCTCTGCCAGAAGTTTCCTCTTGCCAATTTCGAAGATTTTGACAACGTATCTGATTATTTAAATGCTTTATTTCCTCTTTATTTTGTTCTTCGGATAGTGTATTCGGTCCAGGGTGGCGGGAAGCGCCCAGAAGTTTCATCCAGTTCGAAGGCGAGCGACCGCTCCAAGCTACTTTTTGCTGAGCACCAAGCTTTCGTCGTACTGCTGATGCCATTTTTACCGTGTCATTGGTGATAAGTACGCTTTTTGCCATGTTTCCTTCTTCTTCGCGCAGGTGCATTACCATTCTCTGACCCCGGAGCGCATAAATCCCAATTTGTACGTTGAGGGTCGAGTTTGCCTCTCCCTCCTGGGCACATGGAAGGGCCACAGCACGGAGAACTGGAGCAGTGACTTCTCGAATCTCCTCCAAGTTCTGGTCTCCCTCCAAGGTAATCTCACCGCTCCTGTTGTCTGTCTGCCTGTGTCTCACCGGCTCCAAAGTAAGTGGGGGCGTTGCAGTGCCCAGACGACACATAGCAGCCCAGAGGCAACTTTCGTGTGGTGTTTCGCACAAAAAAGAGGTGATTCACTGTGATAGAGGCCTTACTTTTCCATGGTTTCCGATCTCCACTGGGAGCTGTCATCAGAGATGGAAAAAGAGGCACAGGCTCATATTGCGCAATTGCTGCGCAGCGACCAACTTTCCAAGAAAAGTCAACCACTTCATTGCACGAGTTTCTAACACCCACATAGAGAGATAGGTGACTTTAATACTATCTGCCAGTTAACGCCTGCGTCATGTGTACATTTCTGTTTCACCGGTGGGGACGAGTTCGATTAGTGAACACAGATGTTTTGGGCAAACTATATGGGACATTTGTGCGGCCGCACCTGAAATATGTGGTACAGGCTTGGCGGCCGTGGCTTCGGAAGGATATAGATATCCTTGAAGGTGTACAACGGCGTGCTACAAAGACTGTTCATGGCCTCAAAAATTTTACGTATGAGCAGCGCCTGACGGCCTTGAACCTCTATCCCCTCCACTACAGGCAGGACAGAGGTGACCGCATAGCAACGTTCCAGTTGGTAAGAGGACTTAATCTGGATGTCGACTGGGAAACGTTTTTTGAAATGGCACCCAAGTCTAATCTCAGACGACATGACTACCAGCTTGACAGGGAACTGTGCCACACAAATCGACGTTCCTCCTTTTTCTCACAGAAGGTAATTCTCCGGCGGAACTCTTTTCCGGCGTATGTTGTTAATTCCCCTACCATGAGTGTGTTCAAGAGACAATTGGATACTCACCTGCTAAAAGGCAACCCGAGCTGCCGAAGCCTGACCTAACGGATTACTGAAATGGCTATAATTATACTACTAACAGGATTTCAACAGATCATTTTTGTGCGTTAAACTTGACCCATATGGAAATTTTCACAGTCCGAATGCGGTGAACAAAGTTTTTCGCAATTATTTCGCGAATGCCATACCCCTTTCGACTTAACGTTACACTATTAGATCTATGAATTCTCCTTACTAAAACAGCAAGCAAAATTTCTGCAATTCAACTACATTCCCTAACATCTGTACCGTCTAAATGGAGTTTTCAGGGCTTCTGTTGTTTACTCCAAATATACTGACTAGAGAATCCGAAACAGCAGGTCAATTGGGCCCAGGCGTGAACGGTTAATTTTTCCTACCCTAGGCCTTTTTTAACCCGGGCACATTCAACTGCTCCATTTTTATTGAGACGTCCTAATATAAGTTGCCGAATCAACAAGTACGCTTGCATCTAAGGATTCTTGACTTGCACCTCTTTGAACGGTTTTTTAAATAAGAGCGAAACTAGAGCAGATCGTTTTTGTTAATTAGTACGATGTATCAGCTCGTTTTTGACAGTTAATTGGATAAAAGCACGACTCTGAGGCACCTATTTTGCCATCCGCTAGCCTCAGTCTTTTCTGTTTTTCAAACAAAGACGAAGATTCTTAGTTTGCAAATGTGCGAAACGCACAGTTCGACGGTCGATTTCGACGGCGTCCACCGCGCGCTCCACAGCAGGTTGAGAACAGGGGCGGTGACTTGCGCGTGAATGAATTTGCAGTGATGGTGGTATTGCGCAGCATCTACCGCACGTTCTCCTCCTACCCCGTCTGGATCCTGTGTCAAGTCAGAGTCGAGAAGACCGGAGGTGGCATTAAACCCAACTTTTGCTTAGCAAACAACGCCTTATGAATTAGATTTGTCTTGAGGTCGATGAACCTTTCTTTTCCGTCTATCGTCAAACTTTTATTGTCGTATCCCACAAAAGTTTTCACGACTCACTGATACATTTTTTAAATCCCAAGTAAGGGATGTTACTTATCGACTGATGAAGGAGGATGTCCCGGCGCGTTCCGAATTTCTCAGGCCATCCCTTGAAAAATATCAACTTCTTGGAACTCGTTAGGCAGTGAATTGTTTGCTTCCTTGACACGCAGATTCATCTTCTTGCCACGTGTCTCATTTTTTCCCTGAGCGCGAGCTTGCGATGTTGAGTTTTCCAAACAGGTCTGATTTAAGCGAACACGCGCGTTCAGTTAACCATCAACAGACCAATTGCATTGATGAAAATAAGAATACTGATAGATGCGTTGCGGAGACTACCTCTTGGTTGGACACCTAAGACGGGATGTCGATTTGGTAGCTAATTTAATCTTCAGACCGATTGCGTATCCACGGGCTTCCTTTAGACTCACTATTCTCAGGAGCTGATTGGGGACCGAAATCTCTATGGCCGATATACTGGTGCTATCTTTTCAACTGTGAAAGACAATTTCAACAGTAAGGACCTTTTGTCGGAAAGCCATAATGCGCGCCAACTTATCCAGTTTGTCCTACAACCAGAAAAAAGTACTTACTTCCATTTTGGATGTCTTTCCGAGCGGAAAGCCAGACAGCAGTGCCCAAAAAATGCTTAGAGAAACAATCTAGAGAGGACTGCATGGCAGCAAAGAAGCTTGGTCCATTGTTTGGCAAACAGGCAGGCGAATGTGTCCAGAAGGCACCAAACAAGAACCTTGTTCAGCTAATGACTGCACTTTCGTTGTTTCTCAATGTTCAAAATTGTCAGTTTCCTCCTCTGCATTCACAAAATGCTCCCTAAACTGCTCATTAACGCCTGGATTCTGATTTAAAAGTTGAACGCTTTAAGGCGGCCTCGGATGTTTACGTTTCTTAATCCCATAATTCCCGCCTTTTTATTCTTCAAGTAAAAAGCTCTGTAATTCTCAGTTTTCCGCTGCATATGGAATTATATTTGCAGACACTGGCATATTTTATGAGCTAGCATGTGATGCTAAACCTGCATTGAAGTTGACATCGTAAATTGTAGTTCTGTTGTGCTTTTGAAAGTGTTGACGTTGGACATGGGATTAAGGACCCCCATACTGCAGGTGGCTTTGCGCAAAATTTCAGAGGACACCTATACCCGTGTCCTAGTCTTAGTCCTAATCCGCATAATCCTTATCCTAACATCCCTCGAATTTAGCTCAAGACCATCTGTAATGCGGGCGTTCTTACTCCCATGTCCCGCCAGTTGTAAATAGCTACCAGAAAGGACCTGATGGGAACAAGTGATTTTTTTGGTCCACTTATATACTTCGTCCTCTGCTACCCACTTTGCTGGGCTCGTCTCAATGCAAGACTATCACGGCAGCCCATTCAACCCCTACTGGGCCACGTTTGAGGAGTTATCATACTCACTCCCTTTCCCTCCCCCCAATAGGGGAAATGGAAATTCGGTGCACTTTGTGCGAAATGTCCCCTGAGCGATTGCGTCCTTGCCTCTTCGAATGTGTTTGCATTTCATCCTTCCCATCCCAGTCCTCGCCAGCATCCCAAAATTCCCTTGCTGCAGTCTACTGGGTGAGACTAGGTGCAAGAAAGTCATCTTTCAACTGCACTATTTTCCAGGACTCATCCTCAACGCTGAACCCTTCTTTAACGAGGCCGGTTACGATGCTGTGCGGGAGAAGTCGGAATCTCATGGCCTCTCGCGAGCCTACAACGAGGGCGTCGTAGCTAACCTCCTGCAATCAATGGTCCAGCTTCTTCGCCGACCTCTACCAGCCTTCAGGGAGGAAATTGTGACTCATTTCCGAGAGGTTTTAGACAGGTAAAGGGGTTGATGTGGCCTTACTTTTCTCATAAATGCACCTTCTTTGCACTTTATAATGGCCTCCATCCGCCCTGATGAACTCGAAGTTGGAATAGCGATCAATTGGTGCTATTGTGTGCACCCTACACGACTTACTATACCCGCGTCTTAACTCGAGGTCAATTACCATCCCTTCCTCTGCAATAATCTCTTGCAAAAACACCCCACCCCCTTTGCATGCCAGTTAACCAGAGTAACTGTCCCACCCCTTAAAATTGTGTGCTGACGTTTTGCTTACACTTCATCTAAGCATTTGGGCTGAATGGACTATTTCATTGCGTCCTGTTATTCCAGACATTTTTCTCACTTCGTCAGCCGGTACTCCAAAAATGCATCCTTCAGTAGTGAGTCTGCTGCCAGAAGGCTAAACGGTATCATTGCCCGTCCGATGTTTGTGAACCCTTCGGTCCATCCTGCCGGTAGATGCGCTTGCACTCCCGCTGGGTGTGAGCGTGGTTGGCCAGTGATTTGTGTCATTCTCCTCTTTCTAACCCGGGTGGAGTGTTTGCTGCGGACTGGGGGTTGGGGTAGTACGCATAGATGCGGGACCGCCCGTGCCAGCCACCTGCGCCCTCTCTCACCTTCGGTCCTCTTGACTTTGTCTTAGCACCGGGCCCAGATAGGTCAAGAAGAGAGAGTGCGATAGATGCTTCGCAAGTCACCGTGGCTGCTCTCACGTTGCTGTGGAGCACGCGGTGGACATCGTCGGACGTGACGTTCGAACTCTCAGTTTATGCAGGCGGCCAATAATAAGCTCGTTTGAAAGACGTCATTCTGACGTAACTTAAATGTTTTGGGATCATGCTACGCGATAATTACTATGACAATGCCAATTAAGTAATCTTTTTCGAATTGAAAACACATTTTTGAATTTCACTTTACGTTCCGTGTGATAGCATATCTACTACAATTGCACATTTCGAGCCTAAAGTTTGTGTGTGGCGAATTGACAGCATCAGCATTCTCCACAACCTAGATGGCGACCCCTACAACCCTCTGACGCATTTCAAATTTCCGTCGCTATTGTCGTTCTTTTGATGTAACTTGCGAAAAACGGCCACACTAACCAACCCTTGAATCTTGTGGCCTCCCTTTTCTCTATTCCAGCTACTCCAAGCGTCTACGGTTGTGGGCTACCCTAGATGAGGGACGGTTCGCCAGCATAAAACAGAGTAAGCAACAAGAGGCCATCGCCGCGGCACCCTCAGTGGGCAATGGTGTCGCAATGGGTGCTGAAGTCAGTCCGGCGGCACTCAAGCCGCCATCCTCACCGAGTCTACCAGAATTCCCCCTGGCGCCGGTCTCAAAGGGTTTTTGCATTTCTGTGAATCGACATCTCAGCATGTTGGAGCAGTTGGTTGCGTCTGCTGGAGACGATTTGAACGGACAGTGAGACCCCGCCGCCGCCGCCGACTGAGTGCCACCAACAGTGTCCCCCCCCCCCCCC
>CACRXP010000318.1:76852-96899 GCA_902702965.1 Spirometra erinaceieuropaei | reverse complement strand
GGGATTCTTGGTAGATAATTGACAAATAGGCATCCTCCCCTGGTAAAAAAAAAATAACGAAAGTTAGGTCAGGGGAGAAGAGGCATTCAAGTTTGTCTGGTCCAAAATAGGTAGATTGTAGACTCATTGAAAGTGCTTAAAAGTGTGTCGCCTCTACGAAATGTGAACTTGCGAAAGACTGACGCCGTGGACAATCGGTGCCTTCGGTTAAAACTAAGATCCTGGCGACAGTTTGTCTCGAAAGCGGAACTTCACGGCCCACTTTGAGATACTATTATTGGCCAAATAGGGAAGCACTGTTGTCTCAAGTTGGCTCGATCAAACACTCGATAGCAGGAGGGAGAATAATCCAGGACGCCTGGCCGGATTGGCCGCATCGCATACAGATTTTGGAGAAGGCCTGATAACAGTCATCGGCGTTCTGGATTGGAACTGAATTGGCTGAGAGGCCATCTGACGGTCGGAAAAAACGGATCTGCCTTCTAGTTTCTTGGAATGTCACGGGTGATGGGTAATAGGGCAGCGTTCAACAGAGCATAGCAGTGAAATAAACAAGCTTTAGGGTCTGAAGAATACAGAGTTGAGGACCGACAGTGACAGTGTTGTCAGGCCGCGGAGAACTGAGGTCTGGCACGCCAACCGCCTTATAAAATGTCTCAAAGTCCGATAAAAAATCTTTGCCATGGCGACCATGAACTGCCATTAAATAAGCTTGCTTGCCAGTGCTGCTTTGTTGTCCGCCAACTTCAAACAATCAGTCCGAGCGGCTGTTGGAGAACTGACTGTATATAAAACGGTCGAGACACTTCATGAAAATGACCGGCTTACGTACTACCGTTAGTGCTACGGCGTCTGTAGGAAAAAAAAGCTCTGGAATCCCCGCCCAGTGATCCGGGCAGACAGAGTACGAGGTGGACTAGTCAATCGAATACGGACACTTTTTATTGGATTTTAGAATGTGCAAACGTTTGTGGATACTGGTCGTCAAAGGTTGACGGCATATAATCTTCATTCGTACAACGCGGATTTTTGCTGTCTATCTGAATTTCGAATTCCTGACTCGATGTCAGGAAATGAAGACCCCGGGGATCAAATCCCTACTTCAACCCATGTCATAACGGTCAGCACGACTCTGAGAGACACAGCGCGCCGGGCCAATTTTCGCGACAAGTGAGTCGTGGATTGTTTGAGCGGAGACCAGTCGATGACCAACCTTTTAAGAATATCTCTGCAGTCCTCGTGTATGCACCAACATCAGTCGCCGACCAGTGCGATAAAGATGTCCTTGAAGAAGGACATGCGGTTGCCAAGATGCTATCCGCCTGATTTTTTTTATATTTACACCCAAAACAACCATCAAATTTAGCGCCGGAGGCGCTGTCACCAGGAGTCGGTTGGTATTCTACTGGAGTATATATCGGGAGACATAGGGGAGAACGTTGGAGGCTGAACCTCCTCACCTACATCACTCAGCGCTACAAAATACGCGAATAGCGTATCAGACAATGTGGTAAGGCAATATGTATTCACATACGCACCGCTGTCATTTGCAAAAGAGTTCAGCACGCACACGACCACTGTTCGAGACCCAATGAAACCGCGTCCCAAGATGGAAGGAAATCATCGACATAATAAGGCGGGTGAGCAAGTGCGGGGGAAAGAGTTCATTCCAAATGGCTGGGGTTCAGTCGTACTCGCGACTGCCTTCGAAACGGAAGATAAGGCAAAGTGCCAGAACTACGGCGGCACATGCCTCAGCATTACCGCAGTTATCTTCACCACTGTCATTTTCAAGAGATTTCAACGCGCACATAGCGACAGTTCGACCGTTGTTTCCGACAATGTGTACAGTGTGCTCTACAGCTGAGTGGGAGCAGGGCCGGTGGTTTGCGCGTGGACTTGCCTATAGTGATGGCAGACTTTCAAAGCATCTACCGCACTCTTTCCTTCTCCACATGGGTCCGGTATCGGGGCAGTCAAGAAAACCAGGGTTTGTAGAGGGTGCAGACAGATGGCAAGGCAAAACCCCGTACATAGGCACAACGTACACGGACTACAGTTTTAAACAAAAGAGGGGAGGCGGCTCAAATTCCAAATGACGCGGAGTAAGGCTGTACCCGGGCCTGCTCTACGTCCCATTGTTGGCATTTTTATGCGTGTGCATCCCAAATAACGTCTGGCGGATTTCGACCTAGCTCCCGTATTGGTCGAGCGCATCTGCCGTGTGGCCCACTTTAGGGGCACGCTCACAGAGGCAAACAAACCTGCACTAGCACAGGACGTGGGAGCACCGATCTGATATTTATCGTGAAAAGCATTCTGCAATTCCATGGTTAACGGCAACCGACAATCGTCTATTTTGCTGACTCTGTCGCCGTGTTAGGTTCCGTCTATCAAGGGTCCCCGTGACGGGTAACAGAGCTAGACGATGCGTAGACTGGCCTTTATCAAGCAAACGATAACGTCTAACTAGCGTCATGTTATGATGGCCACAGAATGAGGTGTCGCGGGTAAAGGCACTCGCAAAATCAGTCGGTATATCCACAAACGCTTCAAAACCCAAAGTGCTTTCGGGGTTGCATCCCTGGCCAAGAGAAGGCGCGTCTGAGAATTAATAGCTGCCAATTTGCAGAAATGGAAAGTTTTAAATAACTTAGGATGAGGCTTTTAATAAGCGCACAGAGTACGGAGGATACTACATTCGGGTAGATCCTGGTCGGGCGGTTTTTACAATCCTTAAAGGTTCTCTACAAACCTGAAGTGATAGACATCACCACAAAGACCCGTGTGTATCGGGCATCCATCCGGTCTGTCATGTGAATACTGGCATCTGCGAGTGGAAGATGAGTGAAAATTGAAATGCCTGAACACCGTTGTCAGAGAATTATCCTTCGAGTGAAGTACTCAGAGTTTTCGCAAAATAGACAGCCCGCACTTGTTGTCACGTTGCGAATATATCTCATGGAATCAAAGAAAAACGACTAAGGTGGTTCGGGTACGTTCTCTGTCGTCCGTCTCATGAGTTTAATATTGCTGCCCTAGGTCCAACATCGCTGCGCATCTGGAGGCGTTGAATATGTCAAAGTAAGACTTGACTCAACAGCCCGTAAAGAAATAGATGTGCTCCGTTCTCTCGGTACTAGGTCTTTGTAGCTACGTGAGATCATGAGTCGACCCCTCCAGATACGCTGCTGCAGATAGTCACGCATGGAGAGGTAGCGTTCGCGACAAGAATGTGATCTGACAGTCCACTGTGTTCTCAGCATAGAGGCCAACTCGTCTAACGGCAGAGTTAGTCGTCATAAGTGCAGCTATGGCATGTCAAGCTAAAGGAAATATGAAAGATTCAGTGCAAATAAAAACAAAGTGACTAAGCTAGTGACATTCTCACTCGCGCTGCGTCTCCGAGGGGTTGTCTACACCAAAATTCTTAGACGGACAATTACCAAAATAATTTCCAGTGCGACGTTGTAGATTATCCTTGGATAAAAGAAATAACTGGTAGTGCAAAAGGTGAGAACGTTGAGCATTTTCATAGTCAATGGACAGTGGGATTGTTGCTTTTTTGTTTATCGTCGAAGACAGTTAGTTGTTTCGTTGAGGGAATACCTGTGGACGGCACACCAACTTTTAAACTTCCAACGTGCGAACCTTCGTGGAACCACAAGAAAGGCAGTCAAAGAGTTCACTTGTATATGTGGGTAGAAAGTTTGCTGGATTTGCTTACCGATGTGTCGAAGAAGATTGTTGAGGATGAAATAGATTGTCAAAGGCCAATGTAGAAGAAACGCCAGAGGACTGGTCAGTGGAAGGCCGCGCCAAGCATAGAAGGCGGCCCAGTCAGTTAGATCTACCGAGAGAAGGCGTGGACGGCCAGGCACTAGCGGCTCAGTTGGCGGCGCAGTCGACAGGAGGATGGCCTCTGAGGGGCTCATGTAAGCATTCAGATAGGCTACCTCCTCTCTGGCAGCAACTAGATCGGGATGTGTGGAGGAAAGATCAAGTCTGGATGGATCAGTGCTAATGAGACCATCCCAAAAAGTCAGCTCTTCCCCTGAAAAAAAACAAAACGAAATATTCACTCGGCGGTATGGTGCCTAAGGCAATAAAGCTGACTTCTAACTTCGATCCTTTAGATGCAGGTTAGTCGGGGCTGCACCCCGTTTGAAGGGTTGTTGGCATGGGCGGGATAAGAGCAAAGTAGATAGTAATTATAATCGACTCTCGAATGTCCCGTTTGTTTTCACGCCAGCTCTAGAGCACTCGTGCGCAGATTAACCGGCTTCTGAAGTAAAGCAAGACCCCGACCCCTTCATGGAAGCTGCGACAATCAAACATTTATAACACGCAGCTAATATTTCTAACCCGACAACCCTATAACTGTGAACATTCGAATGCCTGTGTTTTGAACACAACACAATGTCTGAGTTTGGA
Source organism: Spirometra erinaceieuropaei (assembly GCA_902702965.1). Classification (NCBI taxonomy): domain Eukaryota; kingdom Metazoa; phylum Platyhelminthes; class Cestoda; order Diphyllobothriidea; family Diphyllobothriidae; genus Spirometra; species Spirometra erinaceieuropaei. The sequence goes on along the minus strand of CACRXP010000318.1, from coordinate 92,465 downwards.
ATGTCTGTGCGACTGAAAGTTCTGACCACATTAAAATTTACTATTACAACCCGAAGGCCCGGCCATAGCAGCAGCTTCTGAACCGGCCTACAGTAGTAAATGTGGTTATCAATAATAACTGATTCCGAAAAAATGCTGTCAGGAACATATACCGCGGCAATTATATCCTCCTTTAAGGACGCGATTTTATACTATACATTGGATTTATACTGTTGCGTGGAGTGCCAACTTATAATTATTAATCATTCTAATTTAAAATCACCGATGCCAAGACTAATTCATCCAGGTCACTCTGTGTTGGTGGCTCGAATGCCGGTGCACATGAACAAAAAACAGGCAAACTAATATTCTATCGTGATAGATGACACCGGTGACGATAGATTATTAGTTAGAACACCATTAAGTCTGATTTTGCTCCGTAGTGGCCAGAAGTACGCTTAGGACTAATAAGGGTTAGATGTATAGTTAGGTTTAGCAAAAAGATGAGGTTTGCAGAGAGGTTTTGCATTAGAATAGGACTTATGGTTGGACTAACGGTTGGGAGGCGGATAAGGTTTAAATATTAGGACTGACTCGATATCAGGAGTTTGGGTTAGATATAATGTCAGGGAGGAAGATACGCTGCCCTGGACAGCAGCGCCCTAGTTCTGTGCTAGTAGACCTGTCACTTTTCTTTGAATGCAATATGCTACTTCCCAAGTGATTGGTGCGGGTTGAATGCGTAATGTTGAAGACTGCACGATCAGGAAACAATGTGGACAGGCCTCTGTCGCAGGTCATGTCAACGGACAAAGGAAGCACAAGCCGTGATGTTTAATGTGATCGTATAGACTTAGACTGCGCTTCTGAATTCAGAAATAGGTTCGAAATAGGTTTATGTCTCTTCAAGATACCTAGAGGTGAAATTGGCCAAAGGCTGAAGACCGAAAAATTAAAAGACAAATCAATGGAAGGCATACGACCATCAAAAAGTCTTAGTGTATGTGTGGCAAAGAAATGAAACATTAAGTTAACACTGCGCAACTTAGTGGAATGTCTATGCAGTCAGTGTGTCAACTATACACTGGAACATTATCTTACCAGCATATCGTTTGTTGCATGCATGTTCGGTTTACAGAAAGGCAAACTTCATAAGATAGTAGCATTAAGGTTGAGCAGAGTTCACCCAGAAGGGCACAGTCAATAAGACTGTAAAATTTTCGCATATTATTGTGAAAAACAAAACACAAGTGACAATGGTGAGTATACGCACCAGGGCCTGAACCAGACGTATAAAAAAGATACTTCCAAAGACCAAGATTATAGATTCCATACAATCGAAGGAATCGAAATAATTTTCCGCTTGAGAAGGCCTCGCAGGTGGTTTCTGAGAACAATATCAATTAGTGGGCTGGGGTAAGGCAACCGCAGATACGATCAGAATACGTAAAAGGAAACGTCGTCACAGAGTTGGATCCATGCATGAAAATTTTCAGCAGACTACACCATTTGCTATGAGCATGATCGGGATTCGAAGTGTTTGAAAAGTCTCGACTTCTGCAGTGCTGAGAACAATAGACTAAGGCGAGACAGTTTTCGCTGGAAAAAAAATTAAAATCACGAAAAGCCCTACCAAGTCACGCAGTTTTTAGTTGGAAGGACACGTGCGCAGTAGGAGCATTGCGAAAAGAACTCCAGATCATCCTCCATGCTAGCCGAGGACCAAAACCTAGGGTGCAAAACCACTGTACCAGGAAAAGGAATACGGCCTAGTGAAATAAAACAAGTTAAAACACTTTTACTCATGGCTCAGCAAACGTCAAAATGTATCGATGGCTATGGTTTCTGTGCCTTAGAAAATCCGTCCGCAGTTTATGGAGAGGTCTTTAATCGATTGGAACGTTTACTTTCGTCGACTTGAAAAAGAGAGTGAAATCAGTCACTTCTGGCTTTGCGCATTTTTTGTATGCATATAGTTGCTTTAAGAGAAATGAATCGCCAACTTCTGATATGCAACCGATAACTGTAACTTTTTAGGTGGACATTGAACTCGCCTCAATCATCGTTTCTCGAGCTGTGTCTCCTGAGTGGACAGCATTAAGAACGACTATGATAGCCATTTTTGTCTTAAGGTTGTTCAGGTCATCTGAAGTTATCTATTTATTTGTAAGCCACTATCATGGGGCGCTCCTTTGGATGGTGTTCGATTAAACGTTTTCGCTTATTTTGTAAACGCGCCGCTAGTTTCTCGAGCAATATTCTTGATAACTTCATGCACACTTACGTATAACCATGTCTCCGGGCTTGCATCAAGAAAGTTTATTTTGATCCGTGGTACTGCCAGGTAGTTGCCGTTAATATGCTTGCCAACTAAAGGTACACCTTAAGTTAAACAACCGCAGTATAAGTGACAATGTTACATGAAATTCCTCCGTAGACAGTTTGCGTTGCTGCTGATGATTTTGAATCTGGTTGAGCTTGGGCGAGAAATTTATCAAAAAATATCACTGCATAGTTTTAGTACGATTGGGCAGCGCACCTCAAGGATATAGCGCCTGCCCAGTTGTCCAATTTTTATTCTTTTGACTTTCGATTTGCCACCGTAACAACCATGCTAATCCGCGAAGATATCGCTTTCGCACGGCCAATCCTCAGGCTTTGGTTGATACGAGTCTTGTCCGACTTAGCTGAGTTACGATTACGTTCACACAATGGCGCAATCTCACGTGCGAAGCCGCCCTGGCTCGTGGCTCGCAGGCCCCGGTGATCATGCGCCTGGACACAGCCCGTGGATCAATCAGCCACGCGCTCCCCATTCAGTTAATCTCCAGCTCACGCTGACACAGACAAAACAGGCCCGCGTAAAGAAGAGATTGTTATTCCCGCACTACCGAGCGGGCCCTTTGTTTCGATCCACAAGCAAGCTGCCAGCTTACGGTCATCCCCCATGTGTACAAATCAAACCAGTTCCCTGACTTCTGACATTACTTCGGGCGGATTTACTGTGTTGTTACAGCCGACGTGTTATCCCTGACCACCAAAGTGATTTACGCACTACTCAAATTGCATCATGGTTCGAACAACAGCGATTAATTACTTAACCATCGCTTATTTCCGTTTGGGCTATTTTTATCTTCGGAATGGATGGATGGATAGCAGGTCTTAAGCACTAAGGATTACAATGTTCTAGCTTATCATTTAGCCCGCCTGGTTCATGCAAAAAGCCGCCGATAATGCTTTGTTCATAATTCTTGTGTTCCCCAAAAGTAGGCTATGTATGCGCGGTTGACTCACCTCGCTTAGCCAAATCGAATGAAGATTCTCCCTCGCTCGAAAGTAAGCACGAAAAAATTTATCGTTAACAGTGTTTCAGAGTACATTACAATTTTGGGCTTGTATGGCATTATCGATTAACACAAGAGATACAGGAATGGCCACTTTTGTCTCATTAACCATCGTCGGCGAGACACAGTTAACTCGGAGGTGTGTAAAACCTTGGGACTCGATCACATTAACTGCTCGTTAGAAGTCGAAGTCCCTGACCACTGAGCCATGGGCTCCTTGTCCTGTGCGTTGCAGCCGCTGGCGGGGCTTCTGAGAGGAAGCATCAAAACAAAACGGAACGACTGGCTTTCGTAGTACGATCGGTGGGTGGCCGTATACCATTTTAAGTACCCAATCGCAACTGACAGGATAAGGAGCCCGTGGCGCATAGGTTAGGATGTTGCGCCTCTAACTAACGGGTTACGAGAACGAGCCCCGGGTTTTGCATTCATCAGGTGGTTACAGATGGCTGACGATTGCTAATAAACCTGACACGGCTACTTTGATTTCCCTTGTCATCGTCGGCATTGCCATTATGCTCATATTACGGCCAATTTGCGGCTGCTGTTGGGGCTTGAGAGGGAGCCAAGGAACAAAGGGAGGAGTGATTTCAGTAACACGATTGTTGAGTATCTCTCTACTAATCCAGGGGCTTCTTATCGTTTTCTGTTAAGCCAAAATCTGCAACCTATAAGGGTTGGCTGGTGGTCAGTTCATTTTGCAATCGTTTAATCATTACCTGAGCATAAAGCAGCTCCCAGCCAACGGAGGACTGGCAGCTTTACACGCCCACTCATTCACCCACCAGGCTGAGCCCATTGATTGTGCCATGTTTTTGAGAAATACATCCGACAGATAAGTTTTCAAACCTCCTGAAAGAAGCTGGTCGACATTATGTCGCATAACCGGCCTCATTCTTCAGCTTCTTGTTATCTATTTCCTTAGTTTGCGAAACTATTGTTAGACTGTCTTCCTAGGCTACAGAGTTTGAATAGTTGTTTGAGCACAAGACAAAAACTGTTCCTCTTATTCGTCTACTTGTCATCGAAAATTATAACTTCCACCCCAGCGCCACCTAACAATAAATTTTTCCTGAACTGAGACCCTAAGACAGTGAAAATATTCATAATATATTGTGTCACAGACACTTATGAACCGACTTTTTCGTTCAGAGGAGTTCTTGAAAAAACGTGCTGCTATCTCTGAAATCTCCTGACACACAAAATTTTAACTTTGCGTCTGAAGGTTAAGGGCACATGTAACATACGAAGAAACAAAGTAACGGTTAGGTTTTCGAAAGTTTACCCACTCTAATGAATTAATCAATACAGGAAGGCAATATTACGAACTGACTAGCAAAGTATGGAGTATATCATGATTTTCAACCAGGTTTCGTAATCCAGGCACTCAGGTATAGGTGTGTACAGCATCTCTTCAAGAAAATCTGAAGATCTTTGTACTAATCTGACTTATAGAACTCCCAAGAAAAAGTTTGAAACGTTAAAGAGCATAGGATGTTTTAATAGGCTCAAAACTTCTTATAATTAGGGAACGAAATTCTCCGAATCGTAAGGCTTACTTTCTGCTTGGTGAGCACTTCAACGGTAGGAAAGTTTCTCCAAGAGTGCAGGAGAAGTTTCCACCCAAATTAAAAGCGGATCACTTGGCGGGCCATTGCATATGAGATAGATATCAGCGACAGGCGCAGGGGAACAACACAAATCCCATCACCGAGAAGAAGCGAAATACTGGCAAAAGTACATAGTTGGAAGAGTAGTCATGACTAGAGTTCAGAGCACAAGTTGATCCGCAGTCGACAGGTTTGATGGTAATAATAAACTGCGCACATAGCTAACCAGGATGATTAAATAAGCCGTTACCTTGGAAGAAAAGACACATTAATTTCAAAAATAGCAAGCACGTTTATCGATTGGACTGACAGGTTGTGCCACCACCCTAAAGTCACCTGATTGATCATCAAACTGGATTTTTAATGGGACTTGGAATTTTTTCGAACAAGGGTATTCAAAGTCTTTAAAACACCGCCTCAGAAGTGTCCGATGGTAAAAACATGCCTTATCTGGTACTTGTTCAAGCGCAGAAAACCCTAACCAAACGGTACGGATAAAAAGAACACCGCTGTGGACTTGAGTGCACTGATCGGGTGCCCTATGAGGGCGCCGCATCGCACGGCCAAGGAGTGCAAAATCGAAACAACAAGAATCTCTTTCTTAATCATGTGCGATAGTTGCTACTCGTTTTTGGAAAGTAGCGATGAATGTGGAAGTATCTGTCGTGAGGGAAAAAGGCTTTTTGAGAAAGGCAGCCAATTTTATTTCGTGAATGTTCGAGACTGGTTGTCCAGGTTATCCTCGCACTTACAGTGAACGCACTGAATTTCAAAATCACTGCTGGTCTGTTGTTTCTGCCACTATGCGACTGCAGTGGGCGTTCACTTGTTTAGACTGGCAGCCGTCTTTTTCCTTTTCTGCATAGAATTTTTGAAAGCATTAGTCAATCAGGCAGTCAGTCAATGAAATTGAGGAAAATAGGCTTACGCCTTTGAACTCCCTATTTCTGCATAAAAAGCGATAAATACCCAAAAATGTGAAGAAATTACAGCAGTAAGTGAATGCAGGCATTGATTCACATATGTCACTGGTCACATAGCTAAAAAGTCACATAGTCCGCTTGATACTGCAGCATATGTCAAGCCTACATTTAAATGTCGCCACAGATTGAGACATGACAATCGTTTCGGGCAGATTATTCCACGGTTCCACGACACGGTTGGAGAAGAAATATTTTCTCACATTCAGTCTACCCTGGGGCACAAGTAGCTTTAAGGGATGTCCCCGGAGGTAAGTTGTTGTGGCGAGTTGAAAAAAGTCATCGCGCCGAATGCCGCAGTCCAAGGCACGCACGATACGGAATGTTTGCATCAAGTATCCGCGCAACTGCCTTTAACTCAGAGGATAGAGTTTAAGGTTAGTTAAGCGGATCTCGTATGACAGTACACTTTTAGCTCTTACTAATTTTGTGGCTCGCCTCTGCACCCTTTCGAGCAGATTGTAATCCTTATGTGTCCATGGTCTCCAGGCCTGAATTGCATATTCGAGGTGCGGCCTTACAAACGTGCCGAAGATTTGGAGAAGCAGTCTTTATCGAAAACTGCAAATGCCCGTTTGATGGCATATAGCATTGAAGTTGCGGCCTTGGCCGCCTTAAAGCATTGTGCAAAAGGCTTACGGCTGTCTGCAACCCAGACTCCGAGATCTTTCTACATTTGGTCAAATTGAGGGACAAGAGCAATCTGCGTGACCACTCGTCCAGTCGACAAAGAATATCTTGGAAGTTGGTCTCATCGGCAGCAATCTGGATGACTTTCCAGACTTTTATGTCATCCGCAAACATGGCACTATCACAGTCTAACCCATCTACACAATCATTGATGAACAAGAGAAAGAGGGTTGGTCCGAGCACCGAGCCTTGTGGGACCCCACTCTCTATGAATGTGCACCTTGATTGCTCTCTTTCTAAGCAGACAATTTGAGAACGGCCGACGAGGAAGTTCTCGATCCTTTTGAGAAGTTTGCCGTCGATGCCCATTATTCTCAACTTGTGCAGGAGACGCCGCTGCGGGACACTGTCGAACGCCTTCCGGAAATCAATATAGGCCACGTGCACAGTGTGTTTTGCGTCCAGTGCTCTTGCCCAACTTTGCATTGTATATAGCAAGTTCGATACACATGATCCTCCCCTACGGAAACCATATTGTGCATTGGACAAGAGATTGTGACTTTCCAGATAAGTCATCAACTCCTTTCTGATGATTTTCTCCATCAATTTGCAGCAGATTGATGTCAGACTAACCGGTCTGTAGTTTGTTGCAAGAGCACGACTACCGCTTTTGTAAAGGGGTGTAATGTGGGCCGTCTTCCAGTCTGTGGGAAGGATTCCAGCATCGGACGATTCCTGGCACAGAAAGGATATCGGTTTTGCCAGCTCCTGGGCAAGCTCGAAAAGCAGTTTTGCTGGGATCTCGTTCGGACCGGGAGATTTAAATTTCTTCAGACTTTTTAGTTCTTCCAAAATCGTTGATTCTCGAAACACGATATCTTCGATGGTGAGATCTCTCATGTTCTCGGAACTAGTGGGAATAAAGTCGCTTCTCTTGTGAAAACGGATTGAAAAAATTGAGAAAAATGCTCAGCTTTATTTTTACTGTCCGATATATCCAAACCGTCATCATTCCTCATGACAGGAATGGGATTCCTGTTACGTGTGCTCTTCCGCAAATAGCTGTAGAGCAATTTCGGATTTTTAACAGCTCGATGAAGCCAATTACTCTCAAAATCCCGTCGTCTCTTGAAAATCAGGCTTTTCACCTTATTTCTTTGAACTTTATATTCTGTGAACGCTGCAATGTTGTTCTTTTCCCGAAATGTCTTCCACAATCTTCCTTTCTTGTTGATCGCCTTTTTAGTTCTCGTGTTAGCCACTGCGGGCGGTTGAATGACCTAGGCCTTGATAGGGGACAGTGGTTCTTCATTAGATGCAATAACCAACCCTTAAATAAATTCCAGTCCTCGTTAACGTTTCCGGAGAAGAGAACATCCCAGTCTATTTGTGATGCCTCCGCTCTCATTTGGCAAACGTCCCCTTTCCATATATTCGGCCTCGTATCCTCTTTTTTATATGGTTCAGAATACAGCTCGTACTCCCATAAAGGTACTGCATGATCACTTCGACCGAGCGGGGATAGGTAGTACACCTCGTCTATACTGTCAGGATCTTTGGTGAAGACGAGGTCCAGACAACTGGCCTGTTGCCCTCCACGTTGGAGATAGGACACATTGCGTGAGAAGAGCTGCTAGGGTTGTCTTTAGTAGACGGTAGTCGAAGGCATTTTTTGAGCACTTCGAATGCATATTGCTCCTTTGAATGTAAGGTGCATTAAAATCCCCTATGAGAACAACGTCTGGTCGACTGGCGATCTCTTTTATGCTTTCCAGTAGACAAGTGTCTGAGTCGGGATCCGCCTGAGGGGGCCGGTAGATAATAGCGACTTCGAGGGACTAAGATTCCCGTGTCTTTATAGTCAGTCAAGCTGCCTCTGTGGTGTTAGAAATCTTGTCGACTAGTGTCTAATATTTCATTGCTAGAACAGATGAATTATGTAAATTTGACAAAACACACGAAGCGCGAGTTTTGTCCCAAGCAAAGATGTGTCCAGTTTCGAACATTTACATGGCCGATTGAGACAAGTGGCTTCACCTGCTCGTAACCAAATGAAATAAATGGACAGCGGGAAAAGGCAAATTTACCACTTTGGCCATTATATAATGAATCAAAAGCATACGACAGGATCCCATAGGCAAATTTCTTCGTATCGCAATAGTCAGCCCTATCTGTTGGGGTGCACAAGCTGGGTGCGTAGTGTAGAGTAAATCTGTGTGCCGCTCGTGTTTAGCGCTTCTTCTGATCTCTTTCAATGAGTTTGGGCACATTCTTAATGCATGGAGTGTTCGCCAAGAAGTTAGGTTAGGCGCATAATCAGCAATACCAAGTTCTTTATCGTTTTCTTGGTCTCGTATTATCTCACGTGTTGATGCAGAAATTTACAGCGGTACTCATTTTCAGAAAACGGTTGCGAATTTCAGAATGTTAATCGTCCGTAAACGTATATGTTGATTTAATGGAGTCAAAGTTCGCAATAGCGTCTAGGTAACTCGAGTTGGGAAGGGTGCCTTGCATTCCCTTATAAAGCATATTTTATCTGGATGTTGTAATGGTTCTACTTTATCAATAAGCCTATTCGTTTAACACCTCTGGTTTACCTAAAATAAAGATCTCATTGCTGATGCCTGTAAATTCGAATACTGATGAGGATTTCTCGAAACCGCAAACACTGTTGACATGTGCAGCAGTCAATACAAGTATCTGGCAACGGTCGGGCAGGCGGTCTAGGGCAACTGTAGTCGTTTTGTCCTAAACAAAATCGCGTACGTCAGTGGAATTGTCGGCCGCTCGGTATGTTTCGGAAGCCTTATATAGAGATAGCACTGCTTATCTCCTCGTGTCGGGAACGATCAGAAAATATTTCCTAAAAAAATTTAGAGAAATCACGCCCTCCGTAAGCAGACCGTGGCTTATAGATGCAAAACGCCCTGTTCAAACAATCAAGCGAGCAACAGCCCTCGCCCCATCCCCCCTTTTCCACACACCAGTGAATCGATTTTGCTTAATCTGACAGCTCGAAATGTTCATTTTCTTTCAGGCGGTCCGCGAAGCATTCAGTCGGGAAGAGGGATGTCACTAGTAGCTCGGAGGCTGACGCAACACAAGATGAGCATCGTCGCTCTCAGCGAAACCTGATTCCCAAAATAAGGTTAATTGGTGGAGGTAGATGCCGGTCACGCCTTCTTCTGCAGTGACCACCTAAAGGCATTGATATGCGATGCCGGCGTCGCCCTTTCTACCAGGAATGACACTGAAATGACTGGTCTATTGGCTGCAGAGCAGTAACAACAATTAAATTTCTTTGCACCAGTCCCTTCGAGGACTCCAATTTGCCACCACCATTAGTTCATACCCTCCCCCCCCCCTCTCAGTGACCGGCGCCAACGAAGTGAAAAGTAAATTCTACAGCAACCTCCATTACCATTTAATGGAAGTGCAAAGGTGGACCATTTGGTCGTCCTCGGTGACTCCACTGTCTGTGTTGAAACACTTAACCCTGCCTGGGTACAAATGGATTCAGCGACTACAAAGACAACAGCCTTCTCCTTCTGCGAACCAGCGCGGAACGCTGCCTCCTCCTGACGTGGATGCACAACCGGTTTCGGCGCTGGCAGCTGCTGTACTAAGTTCTCGTCCTGAGACGAGGTCAAGTGCTGCTGGTGACCAAGGCGATCTGTGATGCCGATGTTTGGACCGATCACCGCCTCGTCGTCTCCAAGATACGACCCCGACTGCGATCTTGAAGAAGACCACAAGGGAGACAACCACCATTTAGGTGAAATACTCTTCTGTTGATTTTGCCTGCTCGCCGCGTAGATGTCAGCAATTAATTAACTCGACATCTGGAATAAGTACCGGCCCCCGACGACAACGTTATCACGGAGATATAGTGGCGTCGACTGCGGAACACTGTTCAATTTATCGCCCTGTATGTCCTCTTTCACGCACGACAGCAAAAGCATGATTTATTCGGCGATAGAGATGAACAAATCCGCAAGCTGCTCTCATAGAGGAATCGGCACTAAAAAGTCAACATCAACTACTGTACCAACGCAAACAAGACCGCCTTTCTCAGATATCGCCGTCTGATGCAGCAGCGACTTCGGGGAATGAAAAGTGCATGGATGGATCGCAAAGCCTAGGACGCATAAGGATACGCGGACCGCAATAAGGCGAGTAAGTATGTCGCTTCCATTAAGACAGTCCGCATCCTTGCACCGAAGGAACCGCGACGTTACTGAATTCCGACGGAACAACACTCCTGATGAGGAAATAGCAGGATCTGGAACGGTGAGCTGAAAACTTTCGGACCATCCTCAACCCCACATCTACACTTTTAGACACCGCAATCGACCGACTCCCACAACTGGGAACAAACAGCGACGCGCATCTCTCGTCTGTCGTCCTACAAGAAATCAGAGCCATACAACACCTTGAGAGTGCGAAAGAACCGTAATCCGACGCATTCTTGGCCGGACTCTACAAGTACGGCGGTCCTACACTGATGAATAAACTCATACCGCTGTTCAAAGAGATGTGACGGAAAGGGAAATTCTCTGAGGTTTCAAACGCTAGACAATCACCCAAGTCTACAGGTAGAAAGAGAACTGAAAATCTATGTTAATCACGGAAGCATTTTCCTCCTCTACTCGCATTCTTCTTGATCGTCTCAACAGACATCTTTGGCAAAAAACATCTGCCAGAAAGCCCGTGTGGCTTCCGACGACACTGCGGAATAGCCAACATGATCTCCACCTTCCGCCAACAGCATGGTGTGCCAGGAAATACAAAGCAGCCTCTACACTACATTCGTAGTCCTAACAAAGACAAATGATACAGGGAATCACGGCAGACTCTGGAGTACCATGCGCACATTAGGATGTATGGAGCACTTCACGCGTATGGTATGTCGATTGCACTACGTAATGATGGCGTCCGTTATGAACAATGGGACAGTCCCGCGTGTATCCGCAATAAAAAAGGGGATGGAGCAGGGTTGTGTACTCGCTCCGACACTCCTCAGTCCCTTTTTCTCCACGTGGTTGATGTAGCCATGTCGTGGGTAGCCTACTGGATCGGTGGACAACTGTTTCACCCCTGGTACATATAAGCACGCTACAGGGTATCCCAGACCATCATCCACAAAGTACTGCTTGCGGATGACTGAGTAGTCATTGAAGCGACGGAGGCAGCCATGAAAAGGAGCATAGAACTCTTTGAGTTCGGCTGCGCCAAAGTTGAGCTGACCATCAAGAAGGAGAAGACAGCAATTATGCATAAACCGGCGCCGGTAAAGCACCACGAAGAACACAACCACACAGTCCATAAACCTCAACTCACCACTGTGAACAAAGTTGCATACCTAGAGGCTAAAATAACAGAAATGCCAGGATTGAAGGCAAAATGGTCCACCAAATCACTAAAACCAACAAGGTTAACGGATGGCTGCAGGACACCGTCAGGAACCGCCATAGACGTCGAATCAATACGCGGATCAAAATACAAAAAATTGGCCATATAGAAGACACTACTCTACGGAACTGAGACATGGACCGCCTATGTCACCAAAACCGGGAGCTGGACAAATGCCACGTTTTGGCTTTGAAAGCGGCGATCCGGTTGGTTGCAGTCCTTAATGCTTTCCTCCAGGTCGGTCAATTCTGAGCAAAGTCCTTCCGATTGCCTTGACTGATTTGCAAATGCTTAAGGGAGGTCCGCAAGTGTCTTTGTGGAGTCATTTTTGCCATCCTTGTTGGCGAGCACAAGTGGCGACCTCTCCTTAGTAGAGTCGCATGGGTCGTCGCTCGTAGTCCATCCTCACGAGGTTACTGCTCCATCACATTTGAATTTGCCTCAGCATGACGTGGGTGCTGAGGATTCCGGTCCTTGCTAGGTCTTCTCCGTCCGGGGCATTATCCTGCCACATAAACTTTTATATTCTGCGGTGCCCACGCACCGATCACTTGGCGGGACATTCTCGTCTAACCAGGTCGTCTCAGGCAGTCAACTGACTTCTAGTCGTTTATAGAGATTGAGGTTTGTGTCTCTGTCTCTAGCTCATTAGCTGGATACTCCAGTGGTCACTATGCGACTGACTACAAGGCCAAAAGATATGACCCCAATGTACAGGAGACAAAAGAATATCCTGCATCATGATCGGTGAGAGCGCACGACGAAGAACTTTGCCAAACAAAAATGAAACATCCTTTCAAATAACTTTCTTAAGATGCACCTCCTCTTAAATTTGTACGTCAGTACACGACACACCAATAATAATAATAATAATGGCGGTTTCGTTAAGCAGCCACGTGGACACTGTAAACAGCTCAAAGATGAAACTATTTCCAACAAGACGGCCACCCGAAGGCCAAAGACATTTACTGCCGAACTCTCGGATTCATGAAACAAGTTACTGAGCTTTCCGCGAGCGAGAGAGAGAGAGAGGTGAAAAAGCATGAGGCATTAGTAACCCATAAACCTACGAGTACGTTACACACACAGCCTTTTCACCCTTAGGATACGATTGGCTGCCCTGATAAAATGGACGCTGCTTACAAAATCTCATGCATCGGTTGCGCTGGCGTCTGTCGTGGCTGAACAGAGAAATATTTCTCAACCCCATATGCTTGAACATCTAATGGCAATGAGAAGACGAAGCCGTCCCACCCTGGTAGCCGCGCGCTGTGGATACTAAGGACAAATTTTCATGGACCCGCATTATTGGCGCCTGTCCAACAAAGGAAGCCGGGATTTGCTGGGGGCAGTGCATTGACATAAGTCATACATCAATGAAAATGTCAACTTAAGTGACACATGCGCAGTCCTCAAGGAGAAATGAAAACGAACGCAGCCATGACCAACGCGATAACCGATTGTAATTTGCGCATATTGACGATAACTTCGGCCAAACGCAGAGGCATATTAAGACACGGTTAATTACCCAATTGCTTTCACAATTCAATTTTCTCAATTTCAACTGCATTCCCTAAAGGCCTGACGGCGAAATGGGGGACCAGTACCGAAAATTTACGAAAAAAGGGTCATTTCAACCCGAAGAATTTGACTTCCTTGAATATATATGTAGACATCCTACGAAAAGTAAATATAAATAGACAATGTTCTTTGTGGCAGGACTGCGGATTATTTTCTAGGACTTCAAAACTGGTTTCCCAGCTTGTCATTGACGCATGGACAGTGTACAGGTACTGTTAAATTTAACCGTTTGTAACAGAAGATTATGTGGCTGATTGGAGAGCGTGCTAGCGGGCGTGCTGTGCATTCGGTTACCCGGTTGAGACTGGCTGCGCCCATCGCTGCTTGTCCTTTAGAATGTTGGGCGCAGCATCTTGGTTGATGTCTTCCCTGATGTAGGCTACCCTAAAACGGGCCACGCGGTAGATGCGCTGGAACAAAAAGTGGGCTACATCGCAGTCTGACAGGCGTTATGGGGAATGCGCACACAAAGCCAATGCTAACGTTCATGATGTGTTGGCAGGCTCAGTTGTCGACTCGCGCTGCGCCAAATGGAATTTGTGCCATCCCCACGTTTGCTATTGTCGAGATTCCTGGTCAACTGTTAAGTTACGAACCCGGGTGTGTGCTGGCACGCCCAGGTACGGATTTTGACCTGCCAGCCACGTGCTGCCTCTTCCGCCTCCGGTCTTTTTGACTTGGTTATGACAGGGTCAAGGGGCGGGAAGGGGAAAGGGCGGTGGATGCTGTGCAAGTCGAATTGCACTATCAACTAATTTACGTGCATGTTGCCTTCCCTGCTCTCACTCTGTTGTGGAGCACATGATGAAGATAGTCCAAATCGACGGCGGAACTGCCAGTCGAATAGGCCCTACAGATGCCACCTCTCTCTCATACAAATTTGTCTCGTGTCCTGTGTGTTCATGGCTAACTAGGATAATGGGCTCCGTCTCCTCAAGCCTGCCGAGGTTCATGTATACAGGTGCTAGCAAATTTTCTTTTTTACCCTGTTGAGGTGAAATCAGACACATTCCCACGTTTAGAGAGTCTTAAAAATGGTTATTTTTGCGCTGAGGTGAGGGGACCTCTTTCCTTGGACTGTTATTGTCGTTTGAATTGACGCAAAAGGCAAGAGAGTATTAATACGAGAAAAAAAGCGCAAAAAAACTGTTCTATTCGGACGGTGTGGAACTCCGTCGGTTATACTACAGTGGCCATGCACTGCGAATTACCACGCGCTTCCCTCCGCCGCCTTCCAGATGTGATTGCGCCCTCCTTTTCTTCTCAGTCCAGTTAGTAGATGTGCCGGGTAGAGAGTGTGTACATGTCACCTTCACTCGCGTCCCTGCGCGTGCTTCAAACCCTGCTTGCGCTCTCTTTCTTTTTCTAATCCCGCGAGTGACTAAGTAAGGTTTGTTGACTAATATTGCTTTAGTAAGTTAACCATATGGGATCACTCAGGTGGGGCTGAAAAATCAAACCTCTCCGCATTCCTTTCGTCGCAGGATAGTGTTGTGGACGTCTTTTGCTCTTTAAACCTCGGAGAGTACTAATCCGAAAAGTGAACTGTACGTTCTCTACCAAAAATAAAATCAATTCGAACCTGCATCGAAGTCTTAGCAACTGGATTCAAGCAGATTGTACATCATTTCTTTGCATTATGGTTCTCCTCTGCCGTCGTCAGAACGACTGAGGACAGGTTTCCAACATCCTTCGCAAACGCAAAAATATTGTAACCTTTAGCAGAGATTGTCACCAATCGTGATCCAAAATACTCTTCTTTCTTAGTATTCTAAAATTGAGACATGAGTGATTGCCTTCTAAAAGTCAGTAATACGTGTACGAAAACATGATAATGAAAACATATGCATACATAAAGTCTGATGGGAGTAACCATTTGACCACCAATGCTGCCAGGGCTCAGCCGCGTCCGCAGGTCGGCGTCAAAGATCTGACATCTGATCATGAGATTTTAGGTAACCTGATACGAAGGAAAATGGTAAATAACATACACCAAGTCTACTGTGACTCCCAAGAAATAACTTTTATTGGGGAGACTGAAAAACAACAACGGACAAGTGGAAGAAAATAAATG
>CACRXP010000318.1:59256-71492 GCA_902702965.1 Spirometra erinaceieuropaei | reverse complement strand
GCGGAGGAGGAGGAGGAGGAGGAGGAGGAGGAGGAACACTTTGAAAACTACGGACAAAAGTCCATCATCCGTAATGCAAGATCCTGAGTCGGGCGAATCACAGCGCAGCCAAGATAAAAGCGAGGCCGACCTCAGTCGGTCGTTGCGTGGCCCTTTCTGCAGTCTTCTGTGTTATCTGAATCGACTCAGTGAACGGAACGGCAGACACCAGCCTAATCCAAACATAAACCCAGACACAGAATTCAGACTGGAAATACAAGTAGTCACACCGAAATTCGAATAGGACAAAGATACAGCCGTCAATATTTCCGCACTCAGAGCTGCCCCCGCAGTCGAAGAAAAAGGCAATCAAGGGACGCGAGCATGGTAAATATACCAGGTGCACCATGTCCACCATCTGGTCCACAGTAAGGTAAGAGCAAGAACGGTGACTTGTGCGCAAATTAGTTAATAGTGACG
Source organism: Spirometra erinaceieuropaei (assembly GCA_902702965.1). NCBI lineage: Eukaryota > Metazoa > Platyhelminthes > Cestoda > Diphyllobothriidea > Diphyllobothriidae > Spirometra > Spirometra erinaceieuropaei. The sequence goes on along the minus strand of CACRXP010000318.1, from coordinate 71,033 downwards.
GTGGACTTGCACAGCATCTACCGCACTCCCTCCTTCTCACCCACCGCGACCCGTTGTCAAGACAGACTCAAGAAGACCGGAGGTCGGCGAGGACGCAGGCGGATGACACGGTCGAGCTCGCACCTTGGCGTTCCATTCCACACTCCCTGGTCCACTCAGCAAAGGACCAGGTTTTTAACCAACGACAAGGATGGGGGATGACATGGGCCCCAGTGTGCGCGATGTCTACTGTCAACCGGATCTGTCACCGCATCCCGAAATGTTGGCATTTGTTATGGTGAGCAATTCGATAACGCCTGGCAGAATCCGATGTGGCCCCGTGTAAGTCCAACGTATCTACCGCGTGGCCCGTTTTGAGCGAGACCATTTAATGCTTATCTCCAGCGACGAAAACTTGGTGGATTCTGAAACCTAACGACAATTCAAGTAGAACTCCCAATATCGCCCTCTCCTCTCGTCTTTGTCCGGGGTCAAAGAGTGTGCGCTATAACTATGACATAGAAAGGGAGAAAATTGGGTATACTGACTGTCGAAAAGGGCCTTGGTACCGGATACCTTAGGGTGAACTTATCCTCCCCACTAAAGTTGCGATAGTTGTACCATTGAAATCGCCGTCGTACAACACTTGCTCCAGTAGCAAAGCCCAGGATCGGTAACTTGGGTATGAATTTTCTTTTGATAAGGCAGACTTCAGATGCATCTACCACAGTCAGTTCTCCCATGGCAGATCAAAGTCAGGAAGACCGAGGATGCGTGTGAGAAGCAACGGCTGACAAGCAACAGGTCTGCGACCGCCAGCCGCGACCTGGTCCCCGTTTCATATATCACACTGGATCAGATAATATGTGCATGTGCTGGCATGCGACGTTGCGCCAGTCATATAGATGACAGTGAAGTGGATCACATGTTCGCCGGAGGAGAACCGCATTGTGTTATGCGAGCGATGAGTATGCTCATGTCGCATGCGAAAACAACCGACATGAATCTGTGCAGGCGTTGCGATAGGTTCTGAATTGTCTTGTTTTACTGGAGATCTTGATAGAGGCGTATATGGCGAGATATGCACGTACGATGACCGAATACCCCGGAACAGTGTGTGGATGAGAGATGTGCGTGGTGAGTGTATGTTGAGACATGTGAGCCCCGTCCGCCGGTCTTAATGTCCTGATCGAGATTTGGCTCTTAGATATTCGATGGATACCGAATGATGAGAAGTCCTGTTCTGCCAGCCGGCGACCCTACTGCGTCTTTCCCTGAATCAGCAATCATTAAAAGTCGCCTACCACACAAGTTCCCCAAAGCCAACACTGATGCCAATTATTTGACTTTTCATAGAGCTGTATATATTTACAATAAACTTAACTCACACTGTAGGAGTTCATATAATAGGATTGGTGCTTTCATTTAATTTCTCTTCGGCACATGCGCAAGTAGGATATCCGAATCCCAGTATTGCATACAGATCGGTCATACTTCTTAAGAACACTTCCTTTATCGGATATACTTCTTCCTGCGTGGTTTTCGAACTTAGAGCCTATACCATTGAGCCACAGGCTCGTACAGCGACCATAACTTTGGAGACTTACAATCACTGTTTTGCGCAAAGCATAGGGCAGGAAAATAGTACACGCCAAATTCTGTAAGTAGCCGAATCGAAGGTCTCGTCTGGGCGACTGTAACTTAATCAGCGAGGCACAAGACAGAATGGCTCCAACGTAAATGACAAGAAAATTTAGGATTACCTAAAACAATCCAAAGAGGGTAGTGTGATGACAAGGGATTAAAGACAGACTATTACCGTGCATAATTAAATAACGTTCCACGAAATGGCAGGGGAAAGTTCTCAAGTAATGCCGCGATAATGAGGGGATTCTGGATACGAAGGGGCCCTAACAAACCCAGGGATATGAAATGTTTTATGAGTCAAAGACTCCCGGGTCAGTCTTACAACATCTTCGGCTTGTCCGCAAACTTTGAGCCGGCCTATGAGGAATCGGCTAGTAACTAGACTACTACCTAGGAGCTAGAACGGCAACGAAAGCACCTTCCTCCCTCATGTCTTCCATCAGGTCAGAGAACTTGGGAAAAAATTCCATTTCTTATTACCGTTTTGTGAACAACGGTGTCTTCTAGAGAAGACCAACATTCAAAAGTACAGAATACAGAGTACTTCAGTAGTGCCTTTATTGCTCAAACTCGGCTCAAGTCATATATATTGCTTAGGTTTCCTTGTTAGGAACATGGCATGCATGCACTGTGAACGGCTCGCATTCGGACTGACGGGCAATAGTCGATACAAATACGACCCCCACCAAATAGAGCGAGAGCCGCCAATTCTAGTGTGCATGTGGTTGAGGAGTAACTGCGTCTAATAAATACTGCGCTTCCTTGTGCCTCTACCACCCTTATCTGCGACTGTCTCTCGTGGTGAGTTCGAGTGAGAATCCGAAACGTCTGACCAATAAATTTCTTACTCCAACAATCGATTATTCTCCTTTAAAAATGCTCCCAGGGACACGCGTATTCGCCTATATCGACATCCGTGCATGTTCTCTGAAAATACCTTTCTGTCCATTTTCAGAGGCAAAGGAAATCGATAAAGCATTTGAATCCCACGTCAGATGTCGCCATTAATTAGCGGTTACTTTACGAAAGTAACCCTTAAGTAGTAGGTGGAAGACGATGCAATTTAGTAAAGTCATATAAACAGGTAATGGGATTTGAGAGGCTTTAGTGCAATTCCGACATTGCAGCGCCCATAACCAAACTAGCTAAGACCCATGACGCATTCCGCCACAAAGAATGCCCACGAGAGATGCATTTTTGTTAGGATGATTTATACTCTACTCAAGCCCACTGAGTAGCACATGTCAGCAGGTTGGATAAATGTAAAGGTTTGCTTCTTTTCTACGCCACGCCAGATGGTAGGGGCGGTGGGTGACATTCTGCAATAAAAGTTGTAAAGCATACGATAATAACACTACAAAGGATCCTCCAAGGATTGACTACCGGAGCTTTCTAACCCGCAGCTCCAGACAAGAAACTGATAGGCAGCGGATGACTTCGTTCAGTTACTCCCTGAAATTCCTTACGCCTGCATGTCCGTCACCCTCGCAACTCTACTCCAGCTTATTAGTGTGACGTTTCGGATTCCCAATTGAACCCATCATCAGAGAGAGTCGCAGACAGTTGCGAGTGAATGTCGAACAAACGTTAGAGGTAAAATAATTCCTGGTCCGAAATGGATCATTAGAAAGCGCAACGCTCTTAAAAAGGACTGCACGAAGCTTTCCTTCTACCAATACTTTTTTGTGAAACAAATAGTATAAGAAGCGAATGCCGAAGAATGGATATGTTGAGAGAGTGCTGTTTTTCCTGAGTAATGTCAACGCAAATGGACTGGAGGTTCCTCATTGAAAATCCAATAAGTCCTGGTGCGTTGATAAAGTGAAAACTAGCTTCAATGTCTGTGATTTTTGAGTTTTGACGCATGCAATTTTTTAGGCTACTCTTTTTTCAGACTTCCAGCGGACGATACGAAGAATGTGCAAGAGAAGTGACAAATCAGTTTAAAATGCGACTAGTGTTCTAACTACCACTCTTTCTCGGTATTAAGTACCGATATTGGGGGACAGGGAGCATGTCTTTTTCTCCTCGAATAGGTTATCCTGAATTCAAATTTCACTTCTTACAGACTTGTAGCTTGTAGCGACGTAAGTAAGCATATCTACGCGCGCCACCGATTGTGCTGAACTGACAGCAGAAACGTTACGCCGTGTCAGCCCCCCCGTGTACGCGACTGCAAATGCGGTGTCGATCGATAAACTGGTCTTTGTGGATTGGCTCCCAGCTGAAGTTTGCGGCGGATCCTTTTTTCACCGAGCCAGGTCGAGCTCTTCGTATCCAGGGTTCTGTCTGCCACATTCTTTCTCCTGGAGTTTCACCTTGAGACCTCTCATTTACCAAGCGCTCTACGCACACGCTTCTCCTTCCTATGTACTTTTAACAGGTTTGGAGGTTGCGTCAATCATCGCACAAGCCTTGTCTACTCGTCTACACCCCCAAAATATGCGTGCTTTATGAAGCGAGAGATTCCGACAACGTTATATGTCATCTTTGCAAAAGTAGCCGGCCTACTGCCAGCAAGCACTCCAAGCTGAGGCTTGTGCTGATCGCCGGTGGCCGCACTAGTTCGTTGCCAGTTTTTTGTTGACCAGCATGCTTAAAGTTTTGAAGAAGACTATGCATGCTGGTAGGACGTTTTGTGCGAAAAGTGATAAATGTATAACTAAGCGCTTTTACAGCCATGTGACATAGGCCATAACGGAATGCTTCCTGGTGAGTAAGAAACTGTTGCCTCTCTGGTGATTTAATTATTCAATCAGTCCAGTTAGTATGACAGAAACCACTAATATGTCACAATTTTTCAACCTCCTCTAGTGAAAAGAGACTAACTTGAAGTGATTGTGTGGTGTTCTGGGTTAAAGTTTTGGTCTAGCTCTTCGAAAATTTCTCCTTCACAGGAAACCGTGTAGTGGTCAGGGCACACTAACTACCTTACCCCACAAATGGGTAATTCTGACATGATTCAAGCAGGGACAGTCCACCACCACCACCACCACCACCACCACCACCACCACCACCACCACCACCACCACCACCACCACCACCATCATCATCATCATCATCATCATCACCTACCCGTGCTGACAGTATGGTAAATAATTACACAGTAACATACTACTGGCTGCCTGTTGGCGGTTCGTAAGTATTACGCAGTTATTCCGCAGTAGCTGGTGGATTTCAACTTAAATATTCACATCAAACATCAGACTGTGCCTAAAAAAGGTCTGTTCCAAAGGATTTATTCCAAGTTCGTGCATTAATTTATTCGGAAATTAAGCAAGGCATCATCATCGCCATCGTCATCATCATCATTATGGTAACATTTCTCATATCGTAAGTCTGAACCACTTTTTATTTTCCGAAGATGTCCAGAGGGAGGAAAACCCGGTTTCCGGCACCCTTTTGCAAACTGGGATGGGCTTCATCACCAAGCCTCACCTCAATCTCAAGGTCCGTCCTGTGACCCAACAGCACAAGCCGGCTCTTCAAGTGTATTGGCATCGGGAGACAGCCCTCCTTTTCTTGGATGCACTTCCATCCTTTTTGTTGCTAGCGGTCTACTCTTAAAAGTATAACGTATACCTCTGCCTACTACAGTGAGAGCCCATGCATGCAATGGGTTGCGCAAACAGCACCACTTTGTGCTCCAGACTATAGTGAAACTCCTCCACTAACCCACTAGTCCGACTCAGCATTCACTAGGATACAATTTCTTCAGGCACGATCTTGTCCCTCACCCCGACGGCCCGACTTTCGCGTGTGGCGATTTTTGCCGTATGCAGCACGGTGACATGAGCGCGAGTCGCCCTATAATTATAGCACATTTAGGCAGCATCTGTCGCACTCTCCGTTCCTTACCCACCCGGACCCGGTGGCAAGAGGGAGTCAGGAGATCCGGATACACACTGCGGAGCAGGGACTGACAAGACCAACCTCATCGTCGACGCGTGTCACACACGACCTAGTCCTCGCGCAATGGACGGGGCTTTCATTTAACAGAGGGGGCTGCTCGGATTCCATCTGTGTGGGGATGCCATAGATGCCACATTAAAAGGCAGTCATTGAGCCTGACTCTAATTTCTCGAGTCTGTCAACCCTCATACACACGATATTTCGACCGTCGCATCCGACGATGTCCACCGTATGCCCCACAGCAGATGGTGGGAGCAGGGACGGTGATTTGCGCAGGGGTTTATAGTGTCAGTAGACTTGCGCCACATCTAACACACTCTCTCCGCCTCCCCCGCCTGAGCCCGGTGATAAGACAGAGACAAGAAGCACCGGAGACGAGGGAGGTCGCAGGTGGATGGCTCGGACGGATCCTCGCCTTGGCGTTCCACCACACCTCCCGGTCCCCACAAAACACACACACACACATACACTGCACTGACCACAAGGACTGAGTTATCCGCTCAGAGCGCAGCTTTCCACAACACGACTTTTAGCGCGTCGTAATAGTCGGAAGCGCGTAAGATATAATATTTGGAATGCAGTTGTGTCATAGGGACTCAGTTCCCAGAGTCGACCACAATTTCTGCACTCTCCCGTGTACTAGTTGACTTCCTAAACCTGTCAGTCATTTGATGTTGGGACTGGGCTCAGTGGCTGACGGAGCTGCGACTGCCTGTCTACGTGGACCACACGCGGCCTGACCAGGTAACGGGTTACTTCAGGGAACAGGGGGTATATGGTCTGGTCTGGTGAGGTGTGTTGATACTTCTTGGAGGGCGGACATTTAGCAAAGATTTTATTGAAGGCGCATACGGCCGAGTAGGTACATGCGGTGACTGAATGTTCGTGGGCAGTATGGGCAGTTGAAGCATCTGCCGCGGGTGTATGCAGGAGCTCCTAGCGCTGCTTCGTCTTTCTAAGTGCAAACTCACTAAAACGTGTCCACAACAAGGAGCTAACACATTTAGCCTGCCTCCCCACCTCCATATGTGCGAAGTTCCAGTGCCAGTTCCATCTGCTTGGGCAACTCCTCTCACAACCTTAGGACCGTGAGTCTGAACAGTCTTTGTTAAGGAGCGTCCACAGCTGTGGTAACCACAAATGTATGCAATGAATTTTGGAACCTTTCACTTTTTTGTGGACTGCCGTTACAGAACACAGAAGAACTGGAGGTAACTGTCGACGGATTTACGTTATAGATCTTGGTTTTGAACTAGTTGGCCTCTTTCTCGAAGGTAATGAAGTATTTATTAGCGTTACCCAGTCAAACTTGGCTTCATAAATCATACTTCCCTAGCACGTGGTTATGCTTACATTTAAAACTTGTAGAAGTTACTAAATTTGGGGTTACGGCCACGTATCATCACAACTAATCTAAGTTTTAGCGTCACTAATGCTATTGCCGGCGTTTCTGTAAATGAAAAAGCAGTGCATCGTAACCATAACTGCCACAGTTAAGAATTATCCAGTAAAGGCCGATATTACTGCCGGAAATACTGCTTGGTGCTCTAAAAAACACAGCTGAGTTTTTCTTTGCGTGCACTGATGCGACGACCACTGCCATTATTATTATTATCACTACTACTACTACTACTACTACTACTACTACTACTACTGCTACTACTACTACTTTTACTACTACTACCACTACCACTACTACTACTACTACCATTACTACTACTACTACTACTACTATTACTACTACTATTACTACTACTACTACTATTACTACTACTACTACTAGTATTACTATTATTACTACTACTACTACTTTTACTACTACCTCTACTACTACTGCTGCTACTACTTTTACTACTACTACTGCTATTATTACTACTACTACTACTTCTACTACTACTACTACTACTACTACTACTAGTATTACTATTATTACTACTACTACTACTTTTACTACTACTACTACTACTACTTTTACTACTACCTCGACTACTACTGCTGCTACTACTTTTACTACTACTACTACTACTGCTATTATTACTACTACTACTACTTCTACTACTACTACTACTACTACTAGTATTACTATTATTACTACTACTACTTTTACTACTACTACTACTACTGCTACTACTTTTACTACTACCTCGACTACTACTGCTGCTAATACTTTTACTACCACTATTACTACTACTAATTCCACCACTGCTACTACTAACCTGATTCGTTTACTAATGCCCGTATAGCCACGACTGTTACTCTTATCGCCGCATCTGCCATTAGCACGCCTATTATTAGCACTGTTACTGCTAGAACCATTAATTGCGTACACTGAAATCTTCTGCGAAAATGTGGTGTTCACCAGTTGTTGTTTAACGAAGTTAATCCATATCATAATGGGCACGCACGTCACCCATGTACCTCTGGAGCCGTCACGCCTCATGTTATGATAGAATTATTGCGCATCCATTGTTTGGAGGATGCAGTAAGTCGGTCAGTGGCCCAAACTCACTGTTCACCAATCCACCAACTGCCATTGAATTAATGTAGAATTGAATCTCCTGCAATGAACTCGAGGATAATTTAATAATCCTATCCTTTGGAAGCTCTAACCGACTGCCATCACTGTGTGTGCCATGTTGCGACTACTACTGTCATTATTATTACCAATAATACCACTACTACAACAAAAAATCAAACTAATATTGCTCCTACTACTACTACTACTACTACTAATATGATTAAATTACTAATGTTCGTACAGCCAAGATTGTTGCTCCTATCGTTACATCTGCAATTTGCACGTCTGCCAGTAGCTCTGCTACCGCTGGAACCAGTAATCGCGTAAACTGAAGTCTTCTGCCGAAATTTGGTGTTCACCAGTTGTTCTTTAACGATATAAATCAATATCATGATGGGCATGCACGTCACCCATGTACCTCTAGAGTCGTTAAGCCTCACTTTATGACAGAATTCTTGCGTATCCATTTTTAGGGGATGCCCTTAGTCGGTCAACAGCCCAAACTCACTGTTCACCAATCCACCAGATGCCATTGAATTAATGTAAAATTGAATCTCCCGCAATGAACTCGGGGACAATCTAATAATTCTACCCTTTGGAGGCTCTAACCGACTGCCATCATTACAACGGCCACAGTATTTGCTTCGGAAATCAAACAAACCATGGTCACTCGATTGCTCCTATTGCAAAGCAACCGTACCTTATCCCAAACCCACCGGCATGCAGTCACTCAATTGACTTCAGTTTCAACGCAGGTGCGTCTAGACAGTCCCAGTTGTCTATGCCCTCAGTCGAACCTACCGCTCGTCCGTCAAGCCAATAAGACAGTTGGATCATCGCAACCAAAGACATCTACCTAGGTGTCCCACAAAGCGCTCGCAGCACTGGTGACTTGGGCACAAACTAATTTCCAACAAGTCAAACTTGCGCTGCTCCCTCTCTTCCCTTTCCAAACTTGTAATGATGGCGGAGCAAAGTTAAGATGATCGGAGTTGAGCCTGGATGCAGTGGCTGATAGAGCCAAGCAGTTCACCTACGCCCGGTTAATATTCTAGGGGTAAAGGCTACACCAAGCGACATGTTTCCCACACCAGTGAGAACCACATGCTCTGACAGGAGACGTTTCACCTAGCAGGAGGAGGCTGACAAAGTCGATCGAATGCCTTTAGCAGGAGTAATGTCTACTCTGTCGGTTTCGTGTGTGAGCGTCTTGCAGAATAGGTTCATTTAGACCCCATCGTCACATCCCACCTTACCTGCCCACACGTACCCGTCTAGGCAACCCAAGTACCTACTCCACAAAGCGCGCGCACACTCCAGTCCCTGTAGCATCGTCGGTGTAGCAGACGAAACGTCACAAATAAGGACATGCGCATCTGCCCTCTGTGGAGGCGTGTCCTCTCATCTAGCCCGGTGCACCCTAGAGTGCGGACACGCGCTGACGGACAGTTTGTGTTTGTCAGTCATGACGCTCACCGGTAGTTCGATAGGCCAAGACAGCCCATCCGGTGCACGGAGAAGAAATGAGAGAGAGAGTGAAATTGGCGCTGGGAACTACATCCCCACGGCAAATCATGCTGGCCTCACTCATCAGGTTTGGGGAAGTGTGTGCCGCGCAAGGGTTGCTTTCACAAATTGCGCTGCCATAACAAACACTCCCGTTGCACATCCCTATGAAATCTTGTAAATTCAGTTGTAGGAGGTAAAGCTACTAGCAGGGCTACTGCTACACAGGGAATTCGGAACTCCATTGAAATTTCTACCATTCTTTGAAACAACTATTTAAAAACCCCGCGGTCTCTGTGGGATTCGAAACTAGGACACTGAGGGCAAGGCTTGAGTACAGACAACACTCAAACCATCTGAGTTACGAGGGCACGAAAGGAGCCGTGAAATGAATAAAGTTAGGGTCAAGTTACCCGCCCAGCCAACAGCAACACATGGAATCCACAAATCCTCATACAGTAAGCTTACTGTCCAATCAATATTTCCTAAGCAATCAATTTGTAATCCACCAGATGGCTACCGAACTCAGTTAATCAATAGGTGTTGTTGGCGGGTTCGAATAATTCATTCAACCTAATTGCGAGGCCATCGTTTTTTTATAATTTAGTGGAATGCGTTATTTAAATCTGTCAAAACACTTATTGGTTCCTACTATAGCTATCACTGCTGCGGTTAATTATAATCCTGTTAGGACCGTTGTTGCTGCCCGAAATACTTCCTAGTCATCCGTAGGGCATTAGAGATGTTACGAATGCGACCACTGCTGCTTACATTACGACTGCCACTGCTATTACTACTGCAAATACTAACATTATTATTATTAGTATTCCATTACTACTGGCACTGTTGCTACTGCTACTGATTGTGTTACTAATAGTTGCAATACCATCATCGTTGTCGCTACCAGTGCTTTTGACAGCAACAGGTTTGCTTTTGGTGGAACACCTAATTGTGATAATAACATTATAGTATAATACCGTATTATAGTATTATATCGTAGTGACAGCATCAAGACAAATTACTGATCCCGACATGATCGAAATGCAGATGGCAATAGCGACTGGTCTTCATCGTCAAGATGTTCATTTTCCATTCCGTCTTATTGGTTCCCAGTTCAACATTCGGACCAATCTGCGCTGAGCGTCTATCCAAATGCCCTATCACTCGAAATAATTTCTCCTTTTTCTGAAACGTTCGTCCGCCCAGTACCAAGGAAACTGCCGTTTGTGGGTAACTTTCATGCACTCAGTACACTATTATGTGAACATTGACTAAGGTTCAGTCTTTCGCCTCTGCATTCTATTTCAATTTTTGTGTACGAATGCCAGTGATCACCTTTCAGTGGCGTACTAACTCGGCTCAACGGTCTCTTATATGCACTGCGTAGGAAACGTCCTTGCGTCGTAACCAGGTGCCAACTCAGGCAAATGCTGTGGTCAGGCCAACACAAATTCCAGTATCGGATATCTTCATTTCACCATCATCAGCGACATGATTGTTCGACCGTCGTTTCCAGAGATGCCCGCTATGTGCCCCCGAGCAGGTTAGGCGCAGGGAAGGTGACTTAGGCGTGAATTTGTCTGTGGTGATAGTGGAGTCGTGCTCCATCTACCGTGCTCTCTCGTCCCTCATCCGCCTGAGCGCGGTGTCAAGACGGAGTCACGAAGACCAAAGACGGTATTGGATGCAGACGGCTAACGCGGTGTGAAAACGCACCTAGGCGTGGCACCACACCCCCGTGCCTGACATTCGTTACGGATGTGCAGCCCAGTAACACGTGCCTGACCCTGGTCGGGGTCCCGCGTTGATCCAGTGCATGCATCGCGTGTCCCCGTCGTAAACGAAACTTGAGCGACATCTATCCCCTCAAACAAACAGACACCGACACAACATACGAATGCAACTTCGACATTCATGTCAACAGCAGAAACCACAAATGGAAAACATTACCATCACTGTCATTCCAGAGTTCTCCTCCACATTGATAATGTGGTGATGTCACTTGCGTTCTCCTGAGTAACCTGAAGGGACATATCACTCTTACTCATTTTGGCAGTTCTTACTATGTTCAGATTACTTACCCCTACTTCTGCCTTGGAAGAGAAGCATCTATAATGACCCAACCTCAAAGCGGTTGTGACCGTCCGTCAGCATCACTGTTGTAGGACTGAAGCAACTCGGGGGTGGGTTAGTTATACTGTAAAAATTCCTGCCG
>CACRXP010000318.1:3483-59132 GCA_902702965.1 Spirometra erinaceieuropaei | reverse complement strand
GGAATGGGTTGAGCTGTCTAGATCTGCTGCCGCGGATCGTCACGCGTGGAGAGGTACAATTCGGGACATCATCGAGGCCGGCTAGATCAGGAATGATCGCAGCCGTATCAAGTACAAGTAAGTAAGTACCCCTTAGCACTCCCCTGTCAGGATTTTGTCGTTTTCGACACTTCAAAAAGCCAGCACCTGGTCACTGCGCCGCCCTAGGTACGTGTGAATGAACTCGCAATGACCTGATACTGTAGATTGCGGCGAGGAATCTCAAAATCAGAATAGATTTCTTAGAAACGACGATGTTAAGTAGGAAGATCTCAGTTGGAAAGTGCTTGCTCTGGACCGGGGGTGCGGGAATGTCGATTAACGCATATCGCTAACCGGCGTGACTGCTGAGGCACAGAAGCGCGAAAGGCGGTGTGAGTTCCTGTGCAGATGGTCGGGTCTCAGCCTACAGCTTATTTGAAATTATACGAGACGTATTTAAAGCGATAGAAATTCGTGCATGACTGTTCCAGAGTGCCATACTGTAACGCCCCTGGACTTGAACAGAAGTGTTTGAATGTGTGACACCTTTCCGCGCGAGGACCTAGGGTGGAGATGGCGCAACCGCGTGTAAGTGAAGATGACCGGTGTCCCTTTCTCTCTCTTCCGCCGATCCCTTCCCCCTTACTGTAACGCTCGCATCGCTCATCGTCTCACTACATCGGCACCTCCCTCGGCCCTTCCCTGCAGTTGCCGACAGCCCTCCGCTCCCCACCGGTTAATGAGCGGGCATGTCGATATCGCCCCTCCACCCAGACAGGTTATTTTATGGCTGTAACTCATTCCATTTGTACGAGTAACTATTATTATTATACGTTTCTCCCATGACCGTTCTGTTGTACTATACCGTATCCCGTTCCCGACGTACCATCTTCTGCTGCGTGTGAATGAGTATTCAGAGATGCTAACAGCTCTGTTCAGATCTATCTCCTCCGGGATCTACCCTTGGCGCTTCCTTACTTGGGTGTGTGCTACCCTTGACGTCCTTGGCCGCTACAATACCGCACTACCTCATCAGCCTTTATTGGATTTTTTGGTGGCTAGTGAAGGTAAGTTAACAGCAGTGCTATTAATTCACGACTGCTTATTCGACAGACGTAGTTCTGCCTTGTCTGATAGTCAGTCTTCACTACAGCGGGTCGTTACGACATTCGAGAGGGGTCAGCTACCAGTTTGACTGACGCATAACTGTAGACCTCCTGGGATTTCCGACGAGCCCTGTTACACGATGACTAGGAGTCAACAGAGGGGCTTGCCTGCTATGCAACCTCGTGCGGATCCCCGTAAAGGGCGAATTACTGCATGAACTTTTAAAACTACAATACTGACGACGAAAAACGAGTAGATGACGTGGTTGTGGTCCGCTAACGATAGGAGGGCAAGCATAAAAAGCTCGAGCATCAGAGGAAACAAACTGTAATTAATACAACCCGACTGCACTTCGACGACGAAAAAAGACCTCGATAAGAGGTCCACGTGAAGACTAAGCCTGTATTTATTCATGCAGAAAGGAAACATTCGAAGGAAGGAGTGTGGGGGATAATGGGGGGCGGTAAGGAGATGAGAAATGGTCCAAGCGGCGAGAACGCGCGATAGCAAGTACAAACAGTTGCAAAAGCAAGAAACGCTAGCGGTGTGCTTATAAATCCTTCGATTTTTGATGCTCGCAGCTTATGTCTCGAACGCGCTGAAAAGATCGTTCAAGTCTGACAGCGCGCAGCCATGCGGGGAGGGCTAGAATGTAGGTTAGGAACATCTCATGAGGAAGGTAACCGCAACTGTCTCTTCTTACACCCAGCATAGACAGGGCCGACGCCGCAAAAGTGGAAGGGGCGGGTGCAATTAAGTTCGGACGCTCGACTTTTGACAAGCCAGTCGCCAAAATGCTAGGCATAATAGTCTGCACCTTGACACAGGTGCCTTCTAATTCGCCAGCTAATGAGGCGGTAAAATTATTTATAAAGGCCTTGGCGCCAGCGTAAGCAGAAAGGTAGGGGGTGGGAAAGCAACCAGTGACTGACGAAATATTGACAATGTAGCGATGGACGCCAGCCGGTGGTGGGGAACTTAGCATCTTTGGCAGGGTAATGCGGGTCATGCAGGTCGTTGACGTTGCGTTGCAGACAATCACATCCTGCAGTTTCTTGAGAGTCAGATCGTCGCATGTGGCCAGGGCGTCCAGATGGGAGTAGGAGATGCCGACATTATTGATGAGAATGGAAACTGAGGAAAGTTCTTCGATTTTCAGCCTCAAATTTTCATAAAAGTCGGTCTAAAAGAAGAATAAGAAGAAAAGAAGAAGAAGAAGAAGAAGAAGAAGAAGAAGAAAAGGAAGAAAAGTCAAAGAACGACGCAGCCATGGTGGAGCAAGAAAACAGCACAATATGAACAAGATCCGCGGGAAGAGGGTTGCTACAAATAGTTGCTGAAGGAGCATGACAATTCTAGGTCACATCGCAATACGAAATTCAGGTTTCCGTCATATTCTCTGGGCAGAAAGACACCGTGAGTGACGATCAACAAAGCGAATCGGGAAGAGAAGTTCAGCCGGTAGCTTAACTGCTGGCCATCTGGTGCGTTCACATCAAAGCCTGATGGAGACCCTAAGATTAGGTAACCTTGAACTGCGAATAAATAAGTTGATTTGTCATCGTTGCCTTAATCTACAGCTCTTATCGTACGAGTAACCTCGAACAAACAGACCGAACGGCTGTTTGAAAACTGTCTGGTTGCAATATTCCTAAGAAACCTGGTGGAAGTGCCCGACTTGAGCACTAGTGCTTTGACCGCAGACTGACGGGCTCGGAAACCCTAGTCTAATGGTGCGGGAGAATGGTACGCGAGTTGAACTAGGCAATTGGAAACGGATACTTGTCATTGGACGCTGGGATATGCAAACGCTCCTCCACCCTGGTGCACAAAGTCTGACAATGCATAGGGTTTATGAGTACAACATGAATGTCTGCTGTCTGCTTGGAATCCGAATCCGAGACTCAGGCATACAGGATCAACTTAAACTTTACCCTATGTCACAGAGACCCACGAGATTTTTCTGGTAGGCATGAGCCGGGGTTGGATTTCTGGCAACAGGCAAACAGAAATCCTCGCTTTACGACTCCAGTTTAAGGCGCCGCAGTGACCAAATGTACTCAGGAATCTGTCTGGACAGCTAGAGTTACTTACTCAAACGCATGACAGCGAAATCAGCTAAAGATTACCGCAGAAACTATGGGGTTTTCGTGGAGACCTTTAAGAGGTCGAATTTAAACATCAGAGACACTGGAAGGTCTTGCCAAATTATTAGCCAATTTAATGGTGGGCCTTCTGCAGTGAGTGACCATGTTCGTGATGTGGGTGGTTGTCTCATAGTTTAAGACTCGACCAAGTTTGCCAAGCCACTAGCTTAGTCTCTGCTCCGCAGCAGTTTCACCCCTCTAGATCCTGCACAGTGTCCTGCGACCGCTTTTCTCTGGAAGAAATGTCAACGCGATGAGGTGACTGAGCTCGTCCCTAATGACTGGAGCTTAACTATCTTTGTCTTACCCTCTTCCCGAAGACACACACAAAGTGACAGAACTACCACAACACAGACCTCAATGACAATGCCGTTACGACCTTCGCCATTGTGGTTACCAGAAGGCTTCTAGATGCAGTTAGAAATAGGTAAAGAATTAAACAAGCCGGCTTCCGCGCTGGGCGTGGATGCACTAATCAGAGACCTACACTGCGGAGCATCCTAGAATTCAACCGGTACCACCAGCAACCGACAGTCGTCTGCTTTTATGCGGCGTTCGATTCCGTCCATAATGAACCCCTGTGTCGGATAATGCAGTCAGACGATGTGCCGGCAAAACTTTCGTCGTGATCAGGGTCCATTATCGTTGCATCATTGTGAAACTTCTGATATGAAGGCATTCGACAGGACTGGATTCTAAAACCCATAATGTAGAAACACACTTTGACTGGATTACCGAAAGTGCTTTACGCGGTTCCGATGGTGTCAAATTAGTATTTACGAACCGACAGACTAACTTTTACTACACTGACAATACCGCCTTGCTAGCGTCACCCAATGAAGACCTACAGACTCAGGTGTTGTAGGCGAATAAACTCGTCAGGCTCTCGGAAATCTAAGGTGCTGTGGGGCTGCATTTCTGGTTACCAGAAAGCACCCCTTAGGATAAGTAAATGTCAAAATGGAGACACTGAAAGTCTCAAGTACTTCGAGACGAGATCGTTTTTGAATGGAAGGAGTAAGGAAGGAACTGTATCGCGAATCAATGATACTCGCAGGGTTTCCCGATCCAAAAAAATGTTTCTATAGACCTGGCATGACAGCCAACATTACAAACATTTAGTATGTCCTCTGAATGCAGAGCCACGCCGGTGGACGATGAACAAGGACTGGAAATGCTTGACCACCACTGTCTAAGAAGCATCCCTCGGATGAAATACATCGAGTTCGTTTTGGTTTAGACAGCCCCAACTCGCTGCTACATCATTCGACCTAGGAGTTCAGTGATGTCGCCCCAGAGTCGTTGCCGTTACCCATCAGTAGGCATCAAAAAGTTCAACTCGAAATCTGGTCACCCCCTCCCGTCAGTGCAAGGGGATACTTCTTGGACAATCAGTATTTAGTCTTCGTAGCTGCAAGGGAGCATGGCTCAAGCATCCCAGTTTCGTTGCCGCGGATCGTTATGTGTGCAGAGATATAAGCAGAAACATTATCGTTACTGGCTGGGACATCCATGGCAGGTGCAAGCAGGCACGAACGATACTATGTCCCGAATCAATGCTAATCGCGGGATTTCACAATCCCAAGAAGATTTTTACAGACTTAGCATGACAGCCATCGCTACAAACATGCATGCGTACCGGGCATCTGTTCGATCTGTCCTGTGAGTGCAGAGCTACGCAAGTGGACAATGAACAAGGGCTGGAGATGTTTGACCACAATTGTCTAAAAAGCATGCCTCGGGGGAAATACATCGAGTTCGTTCGATTTAGACAGTCTCCACTCGCTGCTACATCGTCCGAGTTCAGTGATGCCGCCCCAGGGTCGGTGCCGTTACCCATCAGAAGGCATCGAAAAGTTCAACTCAAAATCTGGTCACCTCGTCCCGTCAGTATTTGGTCTTCGTAAATGCAAGAGAGCATGGCTCGAGCAGCCCAGTTTCGTTGTCACAGATCATTACGTGAGCAGAGGTATAAGCAGCAACATTATCGTTACCGGCTGGGACAGCCATGGCGAGCGCATTCATGCACAAACGCACGACCAAAATCGGCCGCGTCAACCGCTTGTTAATTTAATCAGCTTTATCAGACTTTCAACAAGCTGCTACCTGTATGCGTTTATTATGAAGGTAATTTTAAAAGAAAGCCAACTGGGAAAGCGAAGACATGTTACCTATGCATAAACATTCCAAGCTACAAGGGCAGATTCGACAAAGAACTTACGGTGGTGAAGGCGGCGGTGAAAATTTGGGTCTTCACTTTGAAAAGGGACTCGATTTCATTGGCCACCGTGGTTAGCTTTTCGGTTGACCGACTTATAAGGAAAATGTTCATTCCATCCCGAGCCAACTCGTGGGCAAATGCTTTGCCGAGGCCATCTGTCGCACCAGTTATGATAGCCCAGTCGCCCGCTTTTTTCAGGTCTGCCCGTTTTGAGAGGAAGAATCGCAACAGAAAGTAGGTTATGAATGGGCGGAAGAAGTAAAACACGCGATAGGCCGCGGTGATGATTCCAATTGCGGTAAACACAATTAACATCGACATGGTGGATGGCCCCAAATGGAAAATCGGCGCGAGATTAGGTTGGAGATTTTAACGGAAAGCTAAAATAGAAAGAATTAATCAATAATGAGGTTACTGCGTATGAATTTAAACACCTATGGAATAAACAGTTCTGTGCGTGTTTTAGGACAAGAGCCTAAGGCAGAACATAACAGCCAGGAATCGGTAAGGCTAAGAAAAAGAGGAAGATGTTATAACCAGCAAAATAGGCCATACGCTCTTAGTTATTACTCAAACGTCTACTAGATCTGCGGAGTTGTCTATATGTTGGTAAATAAAAACTGACGATGCGTGGTTGTTAAGCGGCACAAGTCTCCTACGTCACAATAATAATTCAGAACATGGGTTCGACGTGAAATACTTCTAAACACCTTTAAATAGGGATCCACAAAGGGGAAGAAATCATTACCAAATATTCTTCTATGCACAAAAATAGTTTATAGGTTTGAAAGAAGATTAAACAAAATATAAGAATCGCTAACACGTATATAAGCGGTCAGCAGTCACGTGACAGGTTCCAGTTCTCTATGAAATAAAATGAGCTCAGGCAAAGTCGGTTCTTAAAAGATTGCGCCGTCCTGCCAGCACTACAAAGTCGGCCAAAATAGCCACGTCACGTGGAAGTGGGCATCACAGAATTACCACCAAAAAACTTCCAGGGCAGTGCAATGCTCTTTAGAGAAACCAATGCTCAGGCAGAAGGTCAAACTCCCCAGGATGCTCAAGTATGGCTGGTGTGCGTTCTCACCCGCCGTCGACCTGAAAACCTCCAACACATCAGTAAGACTCAATGATTCAGGAACCGATGACGCAAAAAAGCGTAAATCTTTATTCCTGCAATTGGAGAATGAATCGTTTCAACCTAGTAACCGACTGGCTAAGGAATAAAAGTGGCTAAATGTAGCAAATATAATGCGATGAATCGCAGCCGGTTGCGAAGAGGACTTAAAGGCAACAGAAACAGTGGTTGGGAACGGGAGGTTATTAGAGATCTCTTGATTCCATCTTAATCTTGGGTGCAGTAAATGACCTAAGGATAATAGAAGGCTTGGCATCAGAAGCCTGCTTTAATTAACTGTGCGGATGTCCGCGAGGCGGTGTGGCGCCACAGGAAGCTTTGAAAAAGATTATTTAGGTGCATACCTTTGCTTTGAAGGAAAACCGCCGTCGAACACTCTGGACGACCAGGCCTACACCGGACCAACAGGTGCTTAAGTGCATGGTGTAGATCTCGAATAGGCGTAAGATTAGACGAGTGAAATAAATATGCGTAATTATGCGAGCTTAAGGCAGGAAATAAGTGGTATGAGACTGGCAAAATAGGCGACCTGGGCGGTGGATAGTCGGAGCTGAGCAATCTCTGCAGCTTCTTAACTGTGCATGACCTCACGTGTCCTCTGCAGTAAGGTGCACTGTTTCCGAACAGACTTTGAAGAGCTCAAAGTTCTTGGTCCTCAGGGTATATACCTGAAGGATTTCGGTCTTACGGCGACAGGAAAACCATTGGGAAAGCCTTTCGGATATAGCTTGCAACGGACATAAGCATAAGCGCTAGCCGATCCGGTTGTGGTCTCGTATTAGCTGCAGAACGCGTGGGAGGCTAGTGCGAGTTGCCCGCGCAAGAGTCTAAAAAAATCGGTTACGGAGCGCCTAGTGGAATACCGGTGGACATCAGCTACCAGATAACTTTACTGTCCAAATCCGTGCATACCTGATCTGACTTATACCTCCTTTGCATAGCATAACCAGAGCTACTTTCTGGTCACTGCAAGGTAGTCATAGACACTCTGGCTCAGACGGCAGTCGCCTGCGTGTGCAAGTGCTTTTTACGTGACCAGGCAGACGGTATAGACTGTCTGACCTTGAGTCTGCAATAACCAAGCGTCTAAAAAGGTCGCTGAATAGCTACGTGCAACAAAAAACGAGTCACAAGTAAACCGAGATGAGAGTGGTAAATTGATTGCCGTTTATCAAGAACTAATTCTGATTTGTAGACAATATCCCAGGATTATTTACTGATTCCCCGCCTGCGTGAAAAAAGGGATCATAGAAGCGGTTCAGCAAAGCTATGTATATATTCAGTTATTTTATTTTTAAATATAACTATTCGACAATAACCGCCTCTAAATTAACTCTGGGTAAACATGGATGGGGGCAAAGACAAGAAAAGGAATGGATGGGGGTAGTAAAGGGCATTGGGTTAAGCAAACGATTCCACGCGTAGCATATTACCCACCTTTTTCGCCCACGGCGTATTATCTCGATTAATCGATATCAAATAGATATCTATTTTTGCGACAAAATAGATATCTAATCGATATATATATATATATATCTTGACAAATAGATATCTGCTCAATATCCACTCGATATAGTTTGCTACTAGGGCTCCGCCCCCTTCAGAACGCCTGGGATACATATGTATCCCAGGCGTTTAGCAGACTACTCGATCCCTGATGTCCGCCATTCCGAACGTAAGACGTTGTGCAAATGCACGTGTATATGGAATTAGGGCTGTTCACATTGGTCTGCAACTGAAGCAACCATGCTCTCTGGTAACTACAGATTATAGTTATTCGAATAATTTAACTTATACTAGTGGTAGGTAATGAGTCTTGTTCCAGAAGATTGGTTGGTGATACGAAGAAAGATGGCACGCATAGGCCTAATCCGTCTGGTGGAAGTAGTCCGACTTGTGGGTAAACCAGCTTTTCCCTTATAAATAGAAAATGAGAATTCATGGGTTGTTGAGCAGACGGTAGGAGGAGATGATACAGGTAATCTGATGTCGGGAAGTGGGCAGCAGTCATGAAGAAAAAAGATGAGCGCAAACCAAACCTAATTTTGGTCGAACCGAACGCACCCCGCGCTAAAATATTAAGATGAGCGCAGTACTTATGAGCAGCGCGCTGCAAACCCCGCAAGGTTACCTATTGCCTTTTTTGGTTGAACTTTAGCACGTTTAAATCACAGTCTTAAATATGTAGCCTACGCAATTGGCAGTAGTCAGAGACTAAGTGTGTCAAAGGTACTGTAGGGATTCTAAAGCAGAGCGTCCGTATCCTCTTAGCTTTTATTTATGTGCTTAGGATTCCCGCTGAAGTTCTGAATGAGGGTTTCAACATTTTGCCTAAGCATCTGTCCATGACGCTCGGCGTCTAACCACAGCGTATGCCCGGATTTTTGTTGGTTAAAAATATCTTTTCCATATGAGAAGGTTTCCTGAGGATAAAAGCGAACACATGTTTTTGGCTGTCTGTGAGGTAAGTCTGGACAAGATGCAGGCCAGTGTGGACGTAATCCCCTCCTCGTTCGCCATTCAGGTACCACCGCGTTTTCCGAATATGCTTATGTACTGAATGGCTTGTCTATATCAACGACTAACTATAGAATTTTTCAGTTGAATCGTAAAAGACGTAATTAGTATGTTATTTAATTGGAACCGAATTTGTCCCATTTGACACCCATTCCTGTACCCTTGTGCCTAGGATTTTGTCCGGTAAATTTTGTCTTTGATGCTGGTATCAGAGTAATATAGGTCAGTATATTTTAGGGATAATAGGCAATGTCTTTGAAAACCCTATTGCAAACGGCGCATGCAATAGTTAGCCTTAAATAAACACAGCACTAAAATGCTACCAGTAATATATACATCTTACGGAATATCGTCTTCAAAATACTCAGGTGTAGTTGGTAATGGTAAAATGAGACAACAATCATCTGCATCGCCGGTAGATGCATACAAGGCGTTCGGTTGGTATAACAGAGCTGTTCTGTCCTGATAGGCGGCAATTTCCAAGCAAATATACATCTATTCTTCGTTTAAATGTCTCCGTGGAATCCGCCATTATCACACCCTCGGGAAGCCCGTTCCAGCCACCGAAGACTCGCTGCGAAAAAGAGCACCTGCGAACTTCCAGGCAGCATCGGGATACTCTAAGTTTTAGAGACTTCCCTCGCCGATTTGTTGTGATGGGCAGGGTAAAGAAATTGTCGAGGTTTAGGACACCGTCCCGGCTCCTCAATATTCGGTACGCCTGTATGAGGTCCTCTCGGATCTGCCTGTACTCAAGAGAAAATTGCTTAATCTCATCAAGTCTGCAGTTGTAAGGTAAAGTCTTGAGGCCTTTCACAATTTTGGTCGCAATCATCTGAACTCTTTTCAGCAACTTATGGTCTTTTTTCAGTCACGGGCGCCCTTTTGGATTCCATATTCCAGGTGCGAACGAATGAATGCTCCGCATACTTTGCAAAAAACTCTTTGTCTATATTTATAAAAGTTCGTTTAGTGGCGAACATAACATCTGTTGTCCTTTGTCTGTCCTAACGCATTGAGAGGAGGGGTTAAGAGGCGGTAAAATGTTGATCCCAAGATCTTTTAGTTAGGTGACATTGTAAGGCACCTTCCGCCAAGCACGTGATGGTGATCCTCTCCATCGGACCTTTCGCGTAGGCGGTTCAGTCCTTCTTGTACGGTCTGTTCATCATTTTCCTCTTGATCGCTCCCCATATCTTGATGACATCGGCAAACATGTCTCCATAGCAGTCCAATCCACTTACGCAATGGTTGACGTAAATTAAAAACAATGCTGGTTCGAGCACAAAGTCCTGAGAACTCCACTCACAATTGCCCCTGGCGCTAACTTTGCACTGCCAATGGACACAGACTGTGATCGACTGGTCAGAAAGTCCTCTACCCAGTTTAATAGATTATCCTTTGTCCCAGACTCTCGGACCTTGTAAAGTAACCGCTGGCGTGGAACACTATTAAAGGCTTTCTTGAAACCGATGTAACCGATATCGATCCTTGTTCCTTCGTCTAACGAGCGGGGCTCAGTGCTCTAATAAATAGAACATATTAGCTAAACAGGAGTGATTTCGTCGAAACTCATGTTGCGAACTAGCAAAAAGAAGTTCTTCGCTTCATAATGGCTATTTGACTATTTTCCTCATAACTTTGTAACAAATGCACATTGGGCTCACCGGCCGATAATTGTTGGCACACGTTCTAGATCCACGCTTGTGAATGGGATACATATTCGCCACTTTCTAATCAGAGGGGAGAAGGCCTCGGTCAAGGAACGACTGGAAAATATAAAAAAGCGGTCTGGCGAGTTCGCGAGCCAACTCCTTCAGAACTTTTGCCATAATTCGGTCTGGACCCTGAGACGTACCCTCATCAAGCGCTAGAAGTTCCTTCCTCACATATTCTTCTGTGAAATCGATGTTTTCAATTATTTCGTCATATGTTTCAGTAGGTAATCCAGCCTCGTCGAATTCCATTTTATCGGCAAAAAACTGATGCGAAAAACCGACTAAGATGTTCTGCCTTAGAGTCATTTTCGATGATATTGTCATTGTTTTCTCGTTTCAACACTAAGACCGTCTCTTTGTTCTTTAGCCTGTTGTTGATGCAACCGAAGCGCACTTTTGGCACTTTTTTCCATAACTCACATTTCATACTCCATCCGCTACCTGCAGATAGCCGACCTTACCTCGTTCTCTTTCGGCTAGAAATTCAGCCGAGGCTCAGCCGTATCAACTTGTTGGCTGCGTAGGCGGTATTCTCAAAAAAGCATGAAATGATCATTCTTACCGAACGATGCTATGACCTATGTTCGCCAGGACTAGTTGGGTCTTTTGTAAGGACGGGGTCCGGAAAATGTGCTCTTTGGTCCTCTCTTATCCTGGTTGAAAACTTAGCATTCTGTACCAGAAACAGATTAGCCGTTAGTTTCAGCAGCCTGGAATCAAAGGAATTTCGCGAATCATTTACTAATAACTTGTTTCAGTCGACCATCAGTGCGCTGAAGCCTCCGGTTATCAGTACCTCTTGGTTCTGTGTCACCTATTTAATAAGCCCAAACATCGCCGCGTCAACATCAGGAGTCTGATTGGGCGGCCTGTAAACGGCCAGTAAATCCAGATTAGATGCACCGCGCATCCTTACTTATAACCATATTGCTTCACAGTCGCGTGAGCAATCAATTTTATATCCTGACGCGAGGATTCCCCTCATGACGTAAATCGCTAGTCCCACTCATTTTTATGCCTTCTGTGTTAGGCGAAATTGTTGGTATTCATCGAGTGCAATTTCGGCATCCAAGACTTCAGCCTGGAACCATATCTCTATGATAGAAATGACATCCGCCTGCGTATCTGATATTCACACTTTCAGCCCATCTAGCTTCTGGAACAAACTCTGGGCATTTGCATAAAGAAGCCGGAGCTTAGCCCGGGCAGATTCCTGGGCGATTTTTCGGTCGAAGTCCCTAGATATTTTGTGTGAGTTTTCGGGTCCATCGTCTCCTTCCGAGTCTTTTGCTGTTTGATCGAACTGGACATCATTGTGCTGACTTTCATTTTCTCTGGTCTGTTTGGCAGATAGGAGCTTTCTTTCCTCATAATCTGGCTGTTCGCTATGCCCAGTGTTATGGGTTGTCTTTAGATGAATGAGCTGCGAACATTTACGATTTTCCCATTTAATATTCTTAGGTTATTCTCACCGGAATTGTATCTTCTGGGGAATTCCGCCTTGAGTTCCCTCTATTTCTTTCGTTCGGCCGGTGAGAGATCCTGCTAAAAAAATTGTTGGGTGGGCATCTCGGAATGCTGGTTTCCTGTTTAACAGTAGTAGAACTTGTTCCTCTTTTTCGAGAACAGTTTTTAATGGTCTATGATCGCACGACACGCCCTTAAAATCCTTAATTGGTCCTATTCTGGAAGCCTTCAATACGGTGATGTCTTCGTTCTCTTGTAATGGGCATTTGAGTCATTGTTGGAATAATTCTATATCGTGATTTATCCTGTTAGTTGGGACGTCTGAAGTAGACTCGGGCATACCATTCGCGACGATGCATTTACTGTGAAAAAAATAAGGACACTGCCTCACGATCCCTCGTGAAGACGAAACGAAATTAAAGCCAAATAGAAACGAAGGCATGACCAACAATCTATGCACTACAGAAGTTCTATCAGATTGTTCGCGGTTAACATTTCGTCCTTCATTCAGATCATAAACAGTCAAAGTTTTAATTCGTTATAAAACGTTGGCGCGCCGCAATACGCACTCAAGCTAACACGGCGATGGAGTACGGTTCTTCTGTGCTAGGACACCGCAGCCCACTCAGAAGTTCAGAGCCTCGGATGTCTTATCACGAGTGAGTGTCAGTGACGAAAATCAAGTAGACATTGTGCTTGCTAGCGCTCTGAGGATAGATGTGGAAGAGTTTGGATGTAGCGTTCGGCAGGCGGCGCTCACAGGTCAGCATATCAGGACAACCACTGAAACAGACCAACAAGCTCGCCAGGTAAAGGAGTTCATTTGCAATGGTTGAACAGACGAAGAATAAGCGCATATATTTAAAAATCCCTCAAGATGCGAAATGAATTATTGTAGATTACGGGAAACTTATAACATAAATTAATTAAATGTTTCATGGAGTACCCCTGAGGATACTATTATAGCAAGGAAAAACAAATTTTCAAGTGCACATTAGAGCAAGTAGACAGACTCTGTATAGTATTCAGTTCATGCTTATATAATAAGCAGTCTGATTTAGAAAAAAAATCGTCAGCGAGAGGTGGGAAAAGCTCTTTCTTGTGAAAAGGCAAAATAATTGAAACTTGATTAACTTTTAGGTAGAAAAAACCGTCGCTCATGAAAGGGTAAATATGAGGGTCGGACAGGACTTACCTGCATATGAAAGTGCATAAGGGACTTGAAACAGACGTCGCTAAAGCACATGTCTTAAACCGGATTAGGCCGTCAACGTCCAAGTGGCGAGACGGGAGGAGGACAGACGCCACCGGTCATAGTCCACTTACAGTCGAGACGATCAGGGGACATTAAAGGCTGAGGCTGTCATCAAAACGTAGAGGGGAGATGCGACCATGAGACCTCTTTGGCGACCGACTAAACTACAAGCAGGTAGCGAAGACAGAGGATTCCGACGTGATTTAGGACAGAATGCTTGGGATTGAAATGAGGAGATGGCATCAAAAAACAGCGAAAGTAATCGCTGCAGCGGAGGAGTGATAACAGTGGATTTAGTAACCAAATAAAAACAAGGGATCGTACAGTTATTAGTGATAGTTTACAATTGAAAAAGTAAGACATGTGTGACCTACCATGAAATCCCAACAGGACCCTTCTCAAAGTCAAGAAACTGAGCGTTCGGGAATGAAACGGTCAACAGCGACTTTATGCTTTCCGGTGTACGGTACTTGCGTAATTTCGACTTAATTGCAGACAACGTAAGCGATGCCCTTATTTTGGCTAGCGATTATTCCAAAGAAGGGCATATTTGGAAGAAAAAAGAAGGAGCGCATGGACGTAGTGCAAATAGACTTCGGAATCACCATGGAGGAATTACGCGTAACATAAGACCGGTCTTTTGGAGTGAGAGTGTCAATGCGCGGAAGATTGGAGCTAGAGTTAATGCGAAAAAGGAAGCAAAGACCAGCTTTAAGTCTTCTAACCCACAAAAACTTAATGTTCGCCAGCTGACATCATTTAATATATGAAGTACCGGGTGCGACTTGAGAGAACAGTTTCCGGGTGAAAAGCCTCTAAACATTTTCCATTTGATTACGGTCACAGACGTTCATTAAACCAAAGAAAGGATAGCAGTACCCCAGGACAGGAAGAACAAACATTTGATAAAGTCTTAGCTTTATTTCTGAAAGAAATAATTATGTGATATGAACCCATATATTTGGGTGGCTTTGGCGGAGATTCGATCGGCATGAGTCGATAAAGTAAGCTTACCTGGATAACTTAAATCTAGGTCCTTTATAGTGAAGCATTGTGAGAGTTGGTTATTCTGAAAAATTATGGGACCTGGAAGCATGACTTGACCAAAAAATATGAAACTACACGAAGGTGATGAAAACTCCATTTGCCATGTTGATTTCATTTCCATGAGCGTAGTATATCAGTATCCATTTTTTCAGCACAAACATTTGTGGTGTCTTTGGAATATGAGTAAACACACTTGAGGTCCTTGGTATAAAAAAACTTTTGCGAATTTCTGATTTCACTCGAAATATTATTTATATTATTATTATATCGTTAATGTAAAGAAGGAAGATTAACAGACCATGAAGCGTGCCTCGAAACACGCCACTCGTAATTAAGTAAAGGTATCGATTAGCTATTATCACCCACGACCGAAGCGGACGTGCAACGGAGCTTGGACCTCCTCGTCGCCGGGTGCGCCAACTTCGGCCGGACTATCGACAGGGACAAAACGGTGGTCATGCCCTAATCTTCACTCTACATGCAACACTGCAGTCCTTCTCGAATCACTCTCGACGGCAACTAAATCAAACGCGTGGATAATTTTGCTTACCTCGAAAGCACACTTTCCAGCAGCACCAGAATCGAAGGCAAAGTGGCCATCCGGGCCTCTAACGCCAGCCAAGACTTCGGCCAACCTCAGAACTCCGCGTGGAATCGTCACGGCCTCCAACTGAAAATCAAAATGAAGATGTACTAGGCCATCACCCTGATGACACTTCTCTCCGAGGCGGAGACCTCGACCGTCTATTCCAACCTTGTGAAGAAACTCAACCACTACCATCTCAGCCGCCTTCGCGGAATACTCAAGCTGAGATGGCAAGGCAGGATCCCCGACACGGAATTCCTCGAACGAATCGGCATCCTCAGCAGTCCCGCCATACTGAGAAATCTAAAGTTACGTTAAAACGGCCATTTCATGAGGATGGAAGACACATGTTTGCCGAAACAACTATTCTTTGTTTATATCGCCATGGGTACTAGTCGGCAAGGAGGAAAAAACGGCTCTACATGGACACCTTGAAGGACTTTTTGAAACGGCTGCAGATCAATTCGGAGACCTGGAACGACCTCCCCCAGAACAGACCGACATGGCGAAGAGAAGAGAGAAGACCGGCGCAAATCGGATCGCCGACGCCAGAGCCAAAGGGCGGTTCGCAAGACACAATTACCTCGCCTCTTCAATGCGAACCATTCGCCGCTCCCAACATGTCCGGGATGCCAACGAGCATTCCGCGGGCGAATCGGTTTCATGGAACAGCTTCGGGCCCAGTTCGCCGTCAACCCGATAACGTTTACTTCTTCTCCCACTCTCACTCCTGCCGCAAACCCCACGCCGATTTCTGCCTCTGTCACCGTCTATCACAATGTTGCTGCCCTGCCGCCACCGTCCACTGACATCACCCGCCCTGCCCCAACCCCTGCATCAACCGCAGCGGCCAGCATCACCGCCGCCGCATATTCACGCACTCCCCCACCAACGGGACGACGCCTGTCATCTCATTATCTTCTACCATCACCACTAACGCACCCACATTCAGGAATGTGGGCTGGGTTACTTTTTGTCCTCATCGCGATCTAACATCCAACTCACACATCAGCCTGGCCGGTCACTTGCGAATCCATCGCCCAGATACTGGTGAATCAGTGCCTGGAGCACCAACCTACACTCGCCGGATCCGCCTTCAATGCCCTCACAGCCACCGGCACATTCTCTCACTTCATGGGTTTATTAGGCTACATACATATTCATGAAAACCCGCGGTAGACAACCGCCGGCTACGTCACACGATCACACATTCTTCCATCAGCACCTGAACCACACAACAACACCCATCATCACACAATGCAAGGACTCAAGTGCCACCTCCCACGCAAGTGGTGAGTGTGCTTCTGGGTTTCTTCTCTATGTGGCTCCTCTGCTGAACGTGTGATCCGAGTCTGAGACTATCACGGTGAGCACAGCACCGTGGCTTGGGAGACTGCCGACTGACTCCGCACCTCAGTCCACTCAGTCTGTCCAGTTATGCGTGTTTGTGTGGAATAGCGGGCTGATAGGCTAAGAATCAGGCTGTCACGGCGACTTTTTGAAGTGCTCTGTGATACTCATACGCATGTGAGGATTGTGTTCATATGGAAGTGCCTCTCAGTCGATGACTGATTAGTTACCTGGACTTTGAAGGGTGATGGCACAGGCAAAGGCTGGGCTGTGTGTTACTCTTCTGCACCTCAAGAGACGTAAGCTTCCATGATCAGCAAACCGTGACCCTCGCAGCCTGGCGTGCGCTGGAATTTGACGGCACCTGCTTTCCTACCGTTAGATGCACTGGTCCTTCTGCTGGGAATATAGGTCGTGAGCATGGCTGCCTAGCCGTTGCTGTGCTGGTGTTGTTGATTTAAATATCAGCCAAGTGTGTAGGTATTGAAGGGTTAGGGACAGACAACTTGATGACCCAATTTTGTACAATGATTTCGCATGTTCGCACTAAAAATATAATCGCAAACATTAAGAATTTGCTGGGTTCTCAACACAGCATTAATAACAAGGAAGCGCATTTGTTCACTGCGAGTCGGCTCGCATTGTGTATAGCAAAGTGTTTTAGCGAACTGGCGGCGTGTGTTCGTATAGTAAAAGTCGGTCTTTGTCGAAAATTACGCGTGCAAGTTTTATTTTAAACATGTAATTGATGTCGGCCGTCATCATCTCACTTGGTGGCGAGCTCCATGGTCGGACAATTCGTCGGTTGGAGGAACACTTCCTACGATCGAGTCGCGTGCGTTAGCTCTTGACATTGTAGGGATGGCCGCGTAGTTGACTTTTAGTGGCGAACTCAAGGCAGTCTTCCGGTCTCAGTGAGCAACCTCGGTCTCTAGCAATTCGGAATGTCCAGAGTAGACTGTAGTTTATTTGCCTAGAAGAGAGAGAGGGAACAAGCCATGCACATTCAGCCTCTCCTGGTACGACAAATGCTCTAGACCATCGACCATCTTCGTTGCTCTGCGTTGCTCTTGTTCGATGAGGTCAGTATCCTTCCTTATTCATGGTGAACCTGATGACATTCCATACTCCAGGTGGGGTCTTGCAAACACTGAAAATTCTGTCGAGGAGTTCGGGAGGTAATATTTTAAATGCACATCTGTTCCAGTGTAATGTATTATTTGCCTTTTGGACCATCTTCTTACAGTGTTCTGATGGCATCAGATTCGTGGTCGTCCATACACCCGAATCTCTGTGTCCTTCTAAAGTTTCTAATGCCGTCCCAGTAATATAGCACTGATGTTTGGGAGAGGCATTTCGGTCCGCGTTTAGGTGTAGGACTAGAGGATGTTGAATAATACGCCTGGGTGCGGGTCCTGTCGCGCCATCCACCTGCGTCCCCCCGCCCCCGATCTTCTCGACTCAGTCTTGACAACGGTCCTAGGTGGGGAGGAGAGAGAGTGCGTTATATGCCGCGCAAGTCTACTTCCACTGCAAACAATTCAGGCGCATGTCACCGTGACTGCTTTACATTGTTGTGGATCACACGGTGGACATCCTCCCGCACGACAGTGCAGCTGTCGATAAGCAAAGAGGAATTTTCATCCTCAAAATTGCGATGAAAATCGCTGCCCGTATCCTGACTGGTCGTCCGAACAGGCAACTGACGTAGGGACCTCCTGAGGATCTGTGCAGATTCCGGCGTCATCTTCGTTGTCAGCCAAATGCAAGAGCAATGTCAGAAACTGCAGACCAACCTGCACCTGCCTTAGACACTTTCGCGAACGATCCACTCTAAAGGTAAGCCAGCTTCATGACCATTTGATGGCGCGCGTCACGGACAACGGGGCAGCCTCGGAAGCATTCGCGGCGACTAATGATGTGAAGCGGAACTGCATACTCGCTCCCACAGTCCTCAGTCTTATGCTATTTACCATGTTTATGGACTCCTTCCGTGAAGAGTGCTTAAACATCATCGTCGTCTACAAGACAGACGGCCTCTTCTTCAACATCCAACGCATAGAGGCCCCAACGTGTCACTACAAGACTACTCTACACGACTTGTTCTTCGCAAATTACTGGGCGTCCAACACAACGACAGATGCGGATATGCAAAAAAGCGTGGAACTCTTCGCTGCCAGCTTCGCACACTTGGATCTGGCCATCAACATGGATACTCCGATGGTCATGCATCAGCCAATGTCAGACAACGAACTTCGCATCTATTTCAACGGTATTTAACTCAAACTAGTGGACACATTTGCCACTTTAGGCAGCACACCTTCACGGAATACCAAAATCTAAGGTAAAGTTGCACAGTTGATTTACAAAAGCAGTCACGCCTTCGGTCGCCTACAGACCTCCTTTTGGAACCGCCGATGAATTCGTCTCAGCACAAAGCTCTAAAGTGCGTTCAACAGTGGTCGTGAGGAGAATGCCCTGTATGAGGCGGAGAAATGGACCATCTACGCCAGTTAAGGCATCCATCTTAGCTGTCTCTGGTGAATATCAAAGATCGGGTGACAGGAAAAGATACCAGACATGGAAGTCCTGGAACAGCGGAAATTCTCATGTTCAGGCTATATCGCAACATTTAACATAAGCTTGAGGGGCACTTCGCGAGGCATCGATCTGGAGACCTAAGATGATCTCACTTGGGGTCGACCAGCCTGAAGATGAGCAGGGGCGACTGGAGCAGCAATCTACACAACTGACTGGATTTCCTCTGTCAAAGTCAAAAGGGCGGCCAAAACGTTTCGCACGCCTCGGATCCACAACCCGAGCGTCCACCCATCCCATTGTGTCCCCATTTTAAACGGACATTCCGCGCAAGGGTTGGCCTCGTCAGGCAAAAACGGCTCCACCTGCTGCCTCCGAAAACGCCTCCGTAGTCACACCTGCCGCAACTCCCACGACGACGGCCACCACCGGTGGGCATACGTTCGATGCATCGTGGCCGCCGCAGACCGCCATACTCATCATCACTGCCTTGACCTCCCGCGACCACGGCGACCACTACCACTCCTCCCACTCCCACCACCAGTGATAACCCTCCCGGCGCCCCACCGATCGCAAATTTCACTACTACTACTACTTCTACTACTACTACTACTACTAATAATAATAATAATAATAATAATAATAATAATCAGTCAGTCAGTCAGTGAATTTGAGGGAAATAGGCTTACGCCTTTGAACTCCCTATTCGTACATAAAAAATCGATAAACAAGCAAAAATGTGAAGAAATTACAGCATTAAGTGAATGCATACATTGATTCACATATGTCACTAGTCACATGGCTAAAAAGTCACATAGTCCGCTTGTTGCTGCAGCATATATCTGTCAAGGCGACATTTAAATGTCTTCACAGATTAAGACATAACAACCGTCTCGGGCAGGTTATTCCACGGTTCCACGACACGGTTGGAGAAGAAATATTTTCTCACATTCAGTCTACCCTGTGGCACACGTAGCTTGAAGATATGTCCCCGGAGGTGAGTTGTGGTGGCGAGGTTGGAAAAAGTCATCGCACCGAAGGGCACAATCCAAGCCGCGCACGATACGGAAAGTTTGTATCATGTCTCCGCGCAACTGCCTATAACTCAGAGGATAGAGATTAAGGTTAGTTAAGCGGATCTCGTATGGCTGTGCACTTTGACCTCTTACTAATTTTGTGGCTCGCCTCTGCACCCTTTCGAGCAGATCGTAATCCTGATGCGTCCACGGTCTCCAGGCCTGAAATGCATATCCGAGATGGGGCCTTATAAACGTGCCGAAGACTTTGGTGAAGCAGTCTTCATCGAAAACTACGAATGCCCGCTTGATGGCATATGGCATTGAGGTTGCGGCCTTGGCCGCCTTACAGCATTGTGTAGAAGGCTTTAGGCTGTCGGCAACTTAAACTCCGAGATCTTTCTGAGTTTCTGCTTCTCAGAGTGGCATTCCGTTCAGATGGTATTGCCGCGTACTAGGGGTCTGATTTCCGAGGCGCAGAATGGTGCATTTGTTCAAATTGAAGGACAAGGGCCATCTGCGGGACCACTCGTCCAATCGACAAGGATTTTCTTGGAAGTTGGTCTCATCGGCAGCATTCTGGATGACTTTCCAGATTTTTATGTCGTCCGCAAACATGGCACAATCACAGTCCAACCCATCTACACAATCATTGATGAACAAGAGAAAGAGGGTTGGTCCGAGCACCGAGCCTTGTGGGACACCACTCTCTATGAATGTGCACCTTGATTGCCGTTGTTCTACGCAGACAATTTGGGAGCGGCCGACAAGGAAATAATAATAATAATAACGATAATACCACCACTAATAGTGTCACCCCCCACCAGCACCAACAATGCGGACGCTATCCAAACTTGTCCTCAGTGTGACCGCACTTTTGCCTTCCACATCGACCTAGTAGGTCACTTGCCAATCCATCGCACTGAGACTGGTAAACCAACGCCGGAAGCACCAACATACACCCGCCGCCTATTGCCTCAGTTGCCTTCACTGTACACTCAGATACATTCATTGTACGGGCCTATTCGATCACATGCGCCAGCATGAGCATCTGTGGTAAAACACCGCAGACATAGTACCATCAACACACATCTCTCCATCAGCCCACACACGAACCCGTTCCACACCACCTATCCCACGCACGGAATAGTCCCCTCCCATTTGAGTGGACAACGTGTTATATTACGTGCGTGACACGCAGGCGGGATATATAGCCACTGCGTCCAATCCCTACAGACAGTACGGACAGTCGACTGGCGTAAATGAGAGGAAAAGGCGAGTGAAGCGGATTCTGGGGACATCATTCTCACGACACTGCAGCGTATTTCAATTTATACTAAATCCGATGCGCTTGCGTCTGCCACGACACGCTTAACGTCGTGACTTGGAAGGTTGCCAGCTGACGAGACAACACAGAGCTCACAGTCGGCTGTGTGTGTGCGTGGAGTGCCTGACAGGGGGGCCGAGAATCAGGCTTAATGGCTACGTCTTACCGTGGCCTCCATGGTACTCTCACGCATGTGTGGTCGGAACCCTCCAACCCATTGTGCGAAAACCTGATCCATCCTGTGCGTGCAGCACATGCAGACGAGCCACTGCGTCCGATCCCGTCTTCCGCCTTCCTGGTTCTGTTTTGACATTGGGTTCGGATGGGTGAGAAGGAGTGCGATAAGAAAAACACACGTCTTCTGACATTACCAACCAGGGAAACACGGTTAACATGATCGATCGTTGTTGTTGGACAATCGTCAACGCGAGGTTTGGTGATAGTGTAAGAGAATTTATTCCACAGTATGCCTGTACTAAAGACTACGCTTGGAGACACCAGGCACTACCCCTGCAGCAGGCCTGCGATCAATTCTCCAACTCCGGTGGATCAAACGTAACGTCGCACGTCACGAAATACACGCCCTTCCAGCGTGGAAAGCATGTCCTCCAATGTGGTCTGAAGTAGGAAGCACGCCGTGCGTGGCCCGCGTAGGTGGGCTGTTCAGCTTCGTTAGTCACTGCGTCCACGCCCAACTCAGATCGTGTTTACCTTTTCTGGCCATGGGAGAAAGCTGGTTGGGGGAAAAGAGGGTGCGGCAGATTGCGGCGATGCAAATACTGGGTTGCATTAGCCGGGGAGGGGCGAGTGCAACCAGGAGCATAGATTGATTGGACTGTGCAGACGCACCCGCCTTCAGACCGGAGTCACTCGCGTAGCTGCATGTCAGTGGGTTTTGGATAAGGTAAAGTTGCTTTGCAATAGGAGCAATTGAGTGATCATGAGTTGTTTGAGCTCCGAAGCAAAAAATGTGGCCGTTGTAATGATGACAGTTGGCCAGAATTTTCAATGTTCTGGAGTTCACAGCCCGGGATTAAATTCTACCTTTACCCGATGACAGGATTTTGACTGGTGAACAGCGAATTTGGGACACATAAGCTACTCACGCCTGCACTAAACGACTACCAGCAGGTACCCATGCTTCCTCTGTTAAGTTTTAAACTATGCTGACCCGTAGGTATACTTTGTTACAATGGTAGGGGGCGCTCACCGATCGTTCATACGGAACTCACTCGTTCCGCTGTGCCTTAAGGGCTCTCTCTCTCGGGCCCAACCAGCAGCCGCACAGCGGCGCATGATATATAGGCAGGATGGCATTGCCGACAAAAACAAGGGAGACAGTCTCCCTTGTCTTTGTCGGCAATACCATTCTGCCTCTACTTTTTTACACTGGTATAGCATATTTAGGGTGATGTGCATCGCCCTTGATGACCCTACTGAGAACGACGTACACAATATTAATGTTAAATGCCCATCTTACTAAAACGTTACCAGTAACATGGTTGTCCACGGAAAACGTTTTTTCAGTGTGTAACTGCGAGGGGTGCCTTAGACGGTCCTTTCCATGTACAGCGATTGACTGATCTCATCAAATGTTGGCTGAAATTCTGAAATGAATTTTCGATTAGGAAGGATTACTTAGGCGCAGTTGTCATACTGATTATCGTGTGGCATAATCCTATAATATTTCGCACTCGCAAGATGCCGGCTTTTAAATACACTGCTTTTCAATCTCCCGCAGAAACAGTGCTCGGTTAAAAAATTATTAAACATATATTTTATAGAAACCACGAACGAAACCGTAATTTCTTTCAGTCGTTTGATAGATAAATACGTCATCTTTATATTTTATACTCGAAAAAGGAGTATAACTTAGTTCTAAAAAGTTTATAATTATGAGATTTTTTAAGACCGCGCAATGTCCGTTCATATAGCATCGTGCCTCTCCGTTACCACTGCTCCTAATGAAAAGTACAACATAGTCCGCATCCATTGCAAAATTTTATGGACTTCATATCATATCCTTTTAAAAGTATAGAAGAATATGTGATTTTCTTTCCGCGAAGCGCATGCAACTTATAGACTGGAATCACTAACCGTCAGTGCTCCGACCGATCAGGCTCCAAATTATTCGGCAGTTGGAGAACTTTTTAAGGCCTAATTATATTCCTTCTTCGAGTATATAATATGACGATGAAGTAATTCTCTATCAGACGACTGAAAGAAAGCATATTTTTGTTCGTAGTTTCTGTAAAATATGCTTGATTTTGCAATACCATCGAAAATCAATGGGAAAATGCATGCTACCTAAGTAGTCCTTTTTCAAAAAGTGCGGTTTCTAGAGGACTTCAAAATCCATGTAGTCAAAAAGCTGACATCCTACCAAGTCCGAAATATTATAGGATTGTGCCGCAAGATAATAAGTATTACAAGCGCCCCTAAGTAATCCTTCCTAGTCGAAAACGCATTTCAGTATATCAGCCAACATTTCATGAGATCGGTCACACTCATTTCAGCCGCATCTGTAGAATGCTGAAGGTGAAGTGCGGGGAAGCGATCTCTGACTCTGGAATCCTGGAAAGAAACGACCTCCGCAGTATCCACATACTATTGATGCAGACAAACATGCGTTGAGGTGGATGGACGACGAGTAAACTGAAACTTCTTGAAAAGTGAATGGTTAACCCCCAGTTATCCGGCAGAAGCTGAAAGTCTCACTTTATAAAACACTGGTACAATATTTTGTTCAACAGTGATCTTTTCCACTTGTGGATTTCGGAATATTTTTTGATGTACTCGAATATCTGTGACAGAGCCACTGTCTAGATAGTTCAAATACTGTCGAAACCGACTCTTGACAAATGTCCCCTATATAATCTGCAGCCTCGTCATGGTGTCATCTCAATGATCAGGTAGTTTTATTGTGTGTCCCTCACAAACTATTGGAAGGATCGGATACCACTTTCATCAAATAATCTACTTCCGGAATGTTGTTTTACTTATCACAGCCTACGTTTGCTCCGTCATGTGGCACTTCGTTTGCCACGTCGGCGCCGCAGGGGAGATGCATGGTGTGTCGCGTGAGGACGTGTTTTCGAGGAATGTGCGTGCGTGTGTCCGGGGGGGGAGTGCAGGCAGGTAGGGCGAGGGGGTCTTGGTGAGATCCTCCGGTGCATGAAAACAGATGAGAATCGTCAAAACACATCGTCGCATCTGCACATACAACTCTAAGCTGCTCATGAACCTGCTGCATGACACGCGCCTACGCTGCATCTCTCCATGGCACACCATGTTTCTCTCCTACAGCAAGCACGCGAGTGCATGCTGATCTGAAAAAAGTAAGAAGATAGACCCTCGAACACGAACTCTCAGGAACCGCAGAGAGAAGGTATCATGTGGGGAGTCGCGGCAGTACTATCCGATGGTGGCAACTTGTCCAAGTACGATCAATGCGGAGTCCCTGCTTTTGTTGGTAAAACTTCTCCATGTAGTGTTCAGTTTCTAGTGTTATCAGAATGAAGTGCTGAAGCTAAAAGACTTCATTTTAAATAAAGGGAGACAGCACTTTGTTCGGGAGCAGTTGCTCCTTCTTGATGGTCTACAAGAGTCCCTTTGATATGCTCGACCCCTGGTGCCAAGGGCTTCTTCAAGAGGCCATTCTATACGGTCAGGTACCCACATAATTGTGACACCTCTGCGATCCGGTGCAGTTACCGCGTGTCTCTCATAAACTGTGGAAAATTCCCATGCCCCCTTTCAACAAATCATCGATCCCAGACACGTTCCTACACTTATCCCAGCAGCACAGTACCGGAGACTGTCATTGTGTCATCTCTCAAAGCAGGTAGTTTTACTGTGTGTCCCCCACAAACTATTAGAATGATCGCATACCACTTCCACCAAATGTTCTACTTCGGCATGTTGTTTTACTTACCAATACCACACTTTCCTTCTGTCAGAGACCTTAGCGTGAAATGTACACAGGGTGGGAAACTTAAAGACCTAGTGAAACCTGGACGACGATGAATTGCTGAAAATGTCCCGATGGACAATATTTGCGCTCTCAGAAAGAGCCAAGCATAGAACAGACGACTCGCTGAAACGGTCAAATAAGGATCCGCCGACCGAAGGCAAATGCTTGGACACAATCATTATCGGACATTTTGAGTCATGAGGTCAATCTAATCGGGTATGTCGGGATGCAATGCGGGGCGTATTGAACCGACTGTGAAAATACCATTGAGTTTAAAGGCGTCGTTAGTGAGCGCACATATGAGGGGGAGAAAAATGAGTAAGGAAGAAGTGGGTGGGTTAGTCTCAGAAGTACGGACGGCAGAACCTTTGTTCTAGTGACGCTGGTGACCAGAAAGGCTGAGTTAGCAACCTCGTCCCTGTTACCGACGGCTGAGATAAACTTGACCGTTGGGTTCGGGCACTCATTCAACGCTTGCAGCCCTTCGGTTACGGATTCTTCTTTGTTGTCTTTGACACACAGTCGACCTTTGGCCTTAATGCCTACGCATTATCATCGCCTACCTACTCAAGTCTCTCTGAGATGGGATAATCAGTTTTCCACTCAATCCTCGACAATCCGCAGACCCACCCGCCTCCGCTTATCAAGAGCGTCCCGTGCTAGAAAATTCAAAATACCGGTGGGCACCGAATGTAAGAGCGCGATGCGTAACTGCCCCTTATTGTCGTTTTAGCGTTTCATCGGACTTGCAGTATTTTACTGGTCGGCGCACCTGCGTCAGTCTGCTCGGTGTGGAGGGGACGACTGAACATCCCTGTCGGTTGTCTGTTTGCGTCGCGTTTGACACAGTTACTCAGTTCGGCGATGATATGTTGGCCTCCAGTGATCTACTGCATGGTACATGGATGCACACTCGTGCCTCACACTGACGCAACAACAATGGCTTGTTCACAGAGTGATAAAACATTTGTTGCCGCCGACCTCTCAACCGATTGTACACTTCCTGCCACAAAAAAGACTGTCCTTGTAATCTTGACGGCAAGACTGGCTTATATAGCCTCCTAAACAGGAAATGAGAACGGGAACTGCCTGCAATACGGGTGGCTTTGAGTCAACTTCCAGTGAAATTAGGGTTAGGTCTAAGGTTAGGATTAGGTTTGAGACTGGTTTCAAAGTTAAAGGAAAGGTAAACCAGGACCAAGTTGAGGGTTAAGGCGGGAGCTAGTG
Source organism: Spirometra erinaceieuropaei (assembly GCA_902702965.1). Classification (NCBI taxonomy): domain Eukaryota; kingdom Metazoa; phylum Platyhelminthes; class Cestoda; order Diphyllobothriidea; family Diphyllobothriidae; genus Spirometra; species Spirometra erinaceieuropaei. Next base: position 32,477 of record CACRXP010000318.1, on the reverse strand, counting down.
TTAACTGCAGACTTAAGGTTTAAGGCAGGGTAAGGGTCAAGATTAGGGCAACGGTCTAGTCCTATACTAGGGCCATTGCTGGGGTTAGGACACGGGGATATCCTGCCCTTTCCGGAATAATGTGCAAGTCCACCTCCAGGACGTTCCCATGTCCCGCTTAGGGGCCAGTCCTAACATCTTATCTTCCTGGCTCATGATCTGAGAAACTCCTTGTTGTCAACTCTTGAGGGAAGATATGCCGGACATCCCTGCAGTGGTAGCAGTCACACTACCATCCCGACCACCCAGGGTAAGTCTACTTGCCCGGCAGTCAGTCGCCTCTGCAGACTCTTCCGCCATTCGAAATTGATGAAAAGACATTGGGCAGCTACTACTCCGACCACGTAGGGTAAACCCACTACCATTGTATATTCCCGGTCGAAACCGACAAGGCAACGGGCTCATGGCCCCGTGGGTAGAGGCGTGGACTTCTTAGCCAACAGGTCGCGAGTTCGAGGCTCGGGTGTTCCACACTTCGGGCTTGGGTATGGCTGGCTGACGACGGCTAATAAGCCAGAAATGGCCATTCCAGTCTCCCTTGTCTTTGTCGGTAATACTATTCTGCCTATATCATGCGCCGCTGTGCGGCTGCTGGTTGGGCTCGAGAGAGAGCCCATAAGGCACAACGGAACGAGTGAGTTCCATAAGAACGATCGGTGAGCGCCCACTCCCATTGTAAACCTACTTGCCTGGCGGCCAGTGTCCTCTGTTATTCGACATTGACGAGTAGACTGGTGTGACTGAAGCATAAATTTTGAGCCTTCTGGGGTTTCCGTCTTGTTCTGCGACAAAACGAATCAGCGCTATTAGTGGGTCTGGTCTGCTATTCGAATTCGTACCGATTGCCGTAAAGAACCCAGTATAACGCCATTTTTGAATAAATTCGATTAGCAAATGGGATCTCAACAAGTTCACGGAATGATAAAGTCAACATCAATGCGGAGATTTAAGCGACCAGTCAAGCAAAAGGACACATGGGAAACAGGAAGTATTGGAGATAATGAAAGACGGAAAAGAAGTAAAATCGACGGCGCAAGCGGTGAAAAATGTGCGGCAGTGAAACCACGAATCTGGGGGAGTAAGAAAGAGAAGGACACATTGGCTGTGTGCTTATGAACTCTTCGATTTTTGACGTTTATAGTACTTGTCTCGAAAATGTAGCAAATGTCGTGCACATATAGCAGAGCGCAGTCTGGCAGGAAGGACGAGAAACAAGGTTAGGAATATCTCATGAGCAAGGTAGCCACAATTTAGGCTTGCGACACCCAACATAGACAAAGCTGACGCCGCAAAAGTGGAAGGAAGGGGTGTGAAGAAACTTGGTCGTTTGAGGCCCGACATGGCAGTCGCCACATAGCCTGGCATAATAGTCTGTACCTTAACACAGGTGTCCGCTAGCTCACCAGCTAATGAGGCGCTAAAGTGGATTACAAACGCCTTCGTTCCGGCGTACACAGAAAGGTAAGGGGTGGTAACATAACCGAATTGTGAGGCAATATTGACAATGTAGCGATGAACGCCGTCTGGCGGTGGTGAGCTTAGCATCTTTGGTAGGGTGATGCGAGTCATACAGGTTACTGAAGTCACGTTGCAGACAACCACACTCTGAAGTTTCTCAAGAGTCAGATCATCGCAAGTGGCCAGGGCGTCTGGGTGGGAGTATGCGACACCGACGTTGTTTATGAGAATAGAAACTGAGGGGAGTTCTTCAATTTTTCGTTTTAAGTTCTCATAAAAGTCGGTCTAAAAGAAAAGAAAGAGAAGTAGCCTAAGAAGACATGGATGATGAGGTGCGAAAATAACACAATATGAATAAGATACACGAAAAAGGGTCGTTTGAAGTACTAATTTAAGGAGAATAGCAGGTTCAGTCAGACTGCTGTTCGGGACTCGGGTTCCTGTCATAAATTTTTGGGCTGAAAGCACCATGAGTAATAACCGAGTATGATGTATGACTCTTGAGCTAGAGCCGCAAGGGAGACAACCTCAAACAGCCAGATCGAGCGGTTTTAGGGAAGTCATATTTTTGAGAAATTTCTCACGAAAACGTCGCGCTGCGGCATTCACAGGAACCGATCTGCCTCGTAACCCGGCCCAGGGGTGCGGGCGAATGACATGAGAGATGGGCTACGTAATCAGAAACAGGCACTTGGCATTGGGCGCAACGATATGCAAACGTCCCTGGACCCTGGCGGACGAAGTCTGACAGCGCACAGGCTTTATGACTTCGATGTGAATGTCTGATGCCTGTTTGAAATTCGGATACCGGGCTAAGGCTCACGGGGTCGACTCCAGTCTCACCCTATCTCACAGAGGCCAACGAAATCCCTCTGGTAGACACGGTGTGACGATCTCCTGTTCGTATCAAGCGAGCCATAAACTGTTTCTGTGGCAATCAGTCAGTGGCCGATTTGCTTACATGCGATGCAAGGCGCCTTTACGAACAACTCTGTTCTATTCGCACACGCATTTACGTCAGCTGTCGATCACTGCAATAAAGATACTTGTCCGCGACTAAGTGAAAAACTCTCATGTTATGATTTGCGGATTGACGCTGGTGGCTGGGATGACCGGACTGTGTTGGGCAACCCTCTAAGCAGTAATCTCACTGTTCTCTTTGAGCTTGGATCTCGGCATGACAACGTCAGAGGATGTTAGCAGTCGCTGACCAGAACCAGTTAATAGTCACCAGCACGTGCTGCTAGTCGGTCAGAGTGACTGTGTTCTAGTTAGTTCAACGTCCCGTAGCTGGCTGGATGATAGCGGATCGAAACTTGGTGTCAAAATGAAGACCTAGTCCATGTTTTCGTTCACTCACGCCTGCAAGTCTACCTCTCATAATTTGCAGGACTCATTGATGCTTCAAAAATACGACAACCCAACAGAGCCGAGACTCTGAACACAAAAATCCAGTCTCGCATCGCAACCACAGTCGAAGAAGGAAACAGGGACAAATGTTCACAATCCTCAGTCCTCAGTCCGCAAGGCAGCTGAGAGGATTCCCACAATCACCCAGCAACATTGTGGACACTTGGTCCACTCAGTGATCTTACACTCGTCTGCCAAGACAGCTCCAGCCAGGTCCCGCAACGACCAGCGCAGAAAAATATTGGCAAAGTCGACTAGAAATGAAAGTAAAATCTATTATGCGAAGGTGGCAGCCTCCACAAAGCACATCTCATACATAGATGACACTAAGATTTCATAAAGTTATTTGTTCATTTATTGGTGGACCCTCTGCATTGAGTGTTCGCAACGCAAATGGCGGCTCCACTGCTCCACTGCTTAACGCTGGTCTGAACACTTTGAACACCTACTCCAATTAGCTTACCAATTCAGCACACCCCTCTCTACTTTGCAGCAGTTTCATCCCTCTAAATCCCACACAATGTCCTGTGACTGCTTTATCAGGGAGAAGTCACCAACACAGTAAGAAAACTGACCAAGCGTGAGGAAATGAGCTCGTACCCGACTACTGGATCTCGGTTATCCTTGCCTCCGCCTTCACAGACAATGTGCCAACATTACCTAGACATACGTCTTGTAAACATTGCACTAAAGATCTACCTCAACTACACTGACGATGTCATTTTTGACGTTAAATTATGATGACTTAAAGAATATGCTATCGGGGGTTGGTTAGCTATCTAACTCAATCGGTTTATCCTAAACAGATAAAAAAAACCAGTGTTTTTGCGCTGCATCCCTGATTAGGAGAGGACACGCCAAGGGATTAGTAGCAGTCAACTCGGAGACGTAGAGTCTCAAATAACTAAAGGGGAAGTTGCTATTAAATGGGTAGAGTTATCACGACATTATCTCAATAATCAATGCTAATCGCAGGGCCTAAGAATACTTGGAAAGTTACCGCAGGCCCAGCGTGGAAGCCACCGCCACAAACTTCACCATGTATCGGGCATTCATTCGGTCTGTCCTGAGAATGTCGGGCTGTGCGCATAAAAGATTGGCGAAAAGTAGGTGTTTGATTACTGTCGTCTAAAAAGCGTCTTTCGAATAAAATACACGGAGTTTCCCCAAACTAGATAGATTTGACTCGATGCTGCACTACAAAGATACCACAATGGATCTGAGAAACACAACTGAGGTGGTTTTAACACATTTTCAGTTGTCTGTCGCATGCGTCAATGTAGCACATCCGGCGCCGTTGAATATCTGTAAGGGTTGAAAAGACGAGGTCAAAATCGGGTCAGCACACTCCGTCAAGACATGGAAATGTTTCTTTGGTCCTCGGTATTTGGTCTTCGTAGCTGTAGGAGAGAACTAGTCGAGCATCCCACTTTCGTTGCCGCACATCGTTACGCATTGAGAGATACAATTACCGACATCATCGACACCGGCTAGGACAGGCATGATCACAGCCATGACAAGTACAAGTATGCAGGAGCGTTGATACAACCGACATCGTGAACTATTTACAGATACAGTTGATCTTGCTGAATTGTCAACACAAGCCATAACTTCTGCATCATTATTATTAAGGTAGTTTAAAAAGACAGTCAACTAATAAAAGTGAATGTAGGTTGACTATGAGCAAGTAGTCTGATTTCAAGGGCATGGAACTTACAGTAGTGAAGTCGGCGGTGAAAATCTTGGTCTCCACCTTGAAAAGGGACTGGATTTCGTCAGCCACCTTGGTTAGTTTCTCAGTTGACCTGCTTATAAGGAAGACGTTCATTCCATCCCGAGCCAACTCGTGGGCGAACGCTTTGCCAATGCCGTCTGTCGCCCCAGTTACAATAGCCCAATCGCCAGCTTTTTTCAGGTCTGCCCGTTTAGAGAGGCAGAATCGTAACAGATAAAAGGTTATGAATGGTCGAATGAAGTAAAACGCGAGAAAAGCTACGGTGATGATTCCAATAATCGCAAAGACAATCAACGTAGACATAGTGGATGGTCCCAAATTGTCAATGAATGCGAGGTCGGGCGGGAGGCTAAAACGACAGACGGTTAAATAACAATGGGATTACTCCATGATGACATTGCAATTTGGGAAAGAACCATTTTGCTTATAGGTAAAGACAAAAGCTTAAACACAAACTATGGATGCGCGAAATTGTTTATTTTCCGAAATGGGAGGCCAGAAAAGGACGCATGCAATACAGACGACAAAATCCAGACCGGGCCAGACAGGTGCTTAAATGCACGGGACGGTTTCAAATGAGCGTAAAATTTGGCATGTGAAAAAAGGGCCTGCAACCATATGAACTTCTTTTAGAAGAGAAACAGGGCGACCTGAGGGGAAGAAGCTGGAGGTAGGCCATCACTGCAAATTTTCAGTCGTGCGTGACCTCATGAGTCTTCTTCAGCAAGGCGTACCGTCCTCGAATAAACTCCGAAGAGTTCGATGTTCTTGGGCTCCAGAACATACTCTTTGAACATTTCGGGCTTACGGTGACAGGAAAAGTCGGAGCTAACCATCAACAAGCACCGGCGTAAGTGTCGGTTAATTGCATTGTAGCTTGGCGTTAACTTTAGAACGGTTCGGTGGCTAGGGCAGGAGGTTGTTTGGGCTCGAAGGTATTAACGAGAGTCTGGAAGAAAGTTGACCACGAAGAGCCTAGCGGAATGTCCATGGACACAAGCTGCCGAACAACCGTGGCATCCATCCAGAATATAAAATGAGAACAAACGTTCTGAGGGGTGTCTGGGACTCCGAGCGTTTGGTCGGAAACAGTATACCTCACTGCAGAAAGCGTCTGAGTTCGCTTGCTTGCAAAGCTGCAGAGGTAGTTTAGCGCTGGCTTTCTTACGCTAAGTTCGTCTTATTACCAGTCTAGCTTCATCCCATTTCCCGCCCGAACCTCATTCAGATGCCCGCCCTTATTCCATTCATCTACCTTGGTGTCCCGTTCATTTAAGTGACCCTCTGTTTTGCTCTCATCCTGATCTACAGGGTCCTGAGCGTAAAATTTCCCAAAGTAGATAAACAACCTTCAGAAAGCGTCCCTGCGGCGTGTAGTGATTGAGACCGATGAGAATGGCGCATGCATGCGCCATGACCATGATCGTCTACTTATAAGTGGGTGCAGTGGACGAGTTAGGCGCAAAGTTGTGTCCATCTGATAACTGAGTACTCATATGAATACTCAGGTAATGGTCATTGCCAAACTCGAGTTTGGTTGTGGGGGATTCCTAAAAATACAATTAAGAAGGATAATCGATTCGCTTGGAAGAACGTCTCGATCTATGAGAGAGTTAGCGTTGTGGTCAAATAAAAAAGGCGAGCATATGCCAAGCAGACGGTGCGGGGACGTCCCTGCATCGTACGATACAGAAAATCTGATATTGGGAGGGAGTCCATGAGAAAAAGCATACACACCGGCAAACTGCCATGCCAAACCTAATCTGGATCCGCTTGACGCACCGAGTTCCTGACTACTGAAGCGAGACCCAGTACGTACAAGTCCACTGAGCAATGACTGACTCCTCTCTCAATCGATTAGTGCGCTGCAAACCCTCCAAGGTCATCTATTCCCTTGATCGTCTGCACTTCAGCTCGTTTAAATCACAGTCATAGGCGTATAAGCCGCTAATCAGGTGTATTCGGCTGTTAAGCATGTCGAAAGCCCTGCTAGAGTTTTAAAAACGACCACTATAAATTCCTGACTATCTAGCTACTTTCTCAGGATTCCCATTGTAGTGAAGGTAGACCGGATGCAAGTCTCAAGATACTACCCAAGCGTTTGCGCACGTCGATCTGCGTCTGACCATGGCGAATGCCCTTCGATGTCCGTTGTCCGAAATACCTTTTTCCTATCCGGAAATGTCTTCCGGAGATGAAAATGAAGGCACGTGTTTGATTGTCTGCGAGAAAAATCCGAGCTAGCTGGGGATGAGTGCGGATGTTATCTTCTCGTCGAACACAGTCCGGGTACTTCTGTAGTTTCAACGCACAGTTATGCACTGGATGGTCTTTATATATTAACGAGCAACTTTGGAACCTTTTGGTCGAGTTGTGGCTGACTTAGCTAATATTTAAATGCAGTGACATCCAAATCCGTCATATTCGACTCGCTCTTCCCCTTCCGTCTACGATATTTTGCGGTAGCCAATGTCCTCGACGTTGGTGTCACAGCTTCTGTGTTATGCAGTTGCACAGTCTGGTCCACCGTGCTGTCCACCGGGTTGACGCGTTCTTAATATGTGCTCATTTTTATGACTAGATACTAATCAACGGCAGCCATGCTCTGCTTAATGTATCAGCGTGCATTAATACACAGCGTGCCTCCAAAGAATCAACTTAAATAGTGGAGTCAGGAAGCCGTATTTCTCACAACTCATAAACTAATACGCTAGTGTAGCTTTAGGTACTCGGGATGCTGAAGACATCTGCCGTGAATGAATCAAATGCTGAACGACAAGACGGCGTGGCCGTCCGCGCGCAGTGAAATATCTCCGACAGTGCAAACGACCTATCTGTCGGCTGCTAGATACAAAACACAGGTGCAGGATGGATACTGGTTATCATGATAATATGTGGGGACCACTGTCCTCGGACTAGGACCGATTTCGTGAGTAAATGCGCGTATGTCCGAGTCTATGATGGTGTCACAATCACTCGCGGGCAATGTTGCACTATTGACTCGGAAAGTGCAAAAACCCCAACAGTGGTGTCCCCATTACCACCACCAAAGCATATGATGACATTTTAGTTCTTCTGCCCTTAGAAGTCACTCTCCAAACAAATTAAACACTCAACTAATTGTTAGAATACAGACAGTGTGGTCAGCAATTGTCTGTGTGAGCAGCCAGATGTACAGTGAACTTCGGAAATTGAGCCATGTGAAATGGTCATTTGGTAACGTCCGCCGGCAATTCGCCCTTTCCCGTACGTTAAAAATGATAGAACTATCGAAAATTTCCAAATTCAAAGCTTATAGAAAGAAATGGTGGGCTCCAAACGAGGCACGGAATAAGCTCCAGAAATTGACAGTGAGCGAGAATTTAGGGAAACATCACTTTCAAAAAGTATGCGAGGAAAAATGTTACTTCGCGAATGGGTATAGAGGACTGGCGTAGGTTAATACTGATAGTAGAATGAAACCATAAAGACAGTTCAGCAAGTGACAACTAAACGTCATTTTGTTATCCCTGGAGATGCTAAGTGGTGGCACACCTACATTACGATCGAGAATGAATTGGGACTTTGACACTGCCGAGAGATCCTGAAAAACAAAATCATGCCGGTAAAGCGCAATGAGAACGGGTAAGGCGATTTTTGGCGGGGTACTTAATGCTCCGTTGTCTTTTTCAAAGTTTCGGAGAGAGAGCTGGATGGGGAAGATGACGAAAGTAAAGGAGTCAGTGTTAAGATAAAGACGAAGTCTACTCTTGAAGGCAGACATCTATCTAATATAGACTTGCAGGTTACTTCAAAGAAGAGTGTACCTGGAAGCAAAGGAGGGGGAGCGGTTATAGGCGGCGGAGGAGGGGTTTGTAGGATCAGGTAAGAAATAAGAAGACTGCGTGAGGTGACTTAGAGGGGAGAGAGCTGAAATATGAAGAAGTTTTGAGTTATTGTTAATGTGGAAAGGGAGACATAGTCCAACTTCTAATCTGCAAATCCAGAGGAGTTTCAGGTTGGTTAGCTAGCACCCACTTAAGTAGAAACTATCCGGATGTGTCAGATCTGGGATTTCTCTAGTATACTGCCCTCGTTGTTTTACATTACACAAAATAATGGTAGCAGTACTCGGGAATCAGAAAGACAAGCATTCGACGAAGTCTTAATTTAACTTCAGGAAGACAGAAGCTATAAGAAACGAAGTCACATATAATGGCTTCCTTGACCGTAATGCTGTCGACATGCGACGAAGTATCTACATTATTGGTGTAATCCAAGCTTAATTCCTGGATGTTTGAACATTCATTCACAGGAGTCCCTTGGAAATAACTGGCTTGGTAGTCTTTCAGGTTCAAAATATTTAGCGACATTTATGAAAAGATAATCTCACCAAACATGTCGAGCTCCACGCAAAAACAGCAAGCAAGCCAGCGTGGATTTTTTCCAAGTAATGCTAAATCGTAGATTTAGAAAAAAAAAAATATACGCATTTGAGGTCATCCGCATAATTAACAGTCCCAGAGTGTTTAAATGACGACGAAATACTATAAAAATAAAGAACATGGGGGACCTTTTGTGGTACCTTAGAGGACATCGCTTACTATAGGGCTCTTATTAAAATGAGGACCTCATTAAGTCCTTTTGCTTTTAGCTAGATAGATACGGCTGAATAAAATCAATAAGAGGGCTACGAGTCCCTAGAGCCTCCAGCCCAACTAAGTCTCCAATGTGACAGTTTATGGGATGCTTTACTAATGTCAGGATAGATGACGACCACCGACGGCTTATTGTTACGAAGAGAATTAAGTATATTCAGAAAAGGCATGTTGCACGCGTTCTAAAAATGATCAGGCACAAATTTATGCTGGAGAGTGCTAAGAACTTCATTGACCGTGCAAAATCGGTAGATCTCCTAGCATCATTTTCCAAACATATTATTGACAGAGGGCGTTTTGTGAACGCCCCAATGGTTTGAAAATAAAACCGACGTCTGGAATTAAATACCAGAATAGTATTTGAAATTTTCCAATAACCAGGAAGAAAGTCTTTCTCAGGAATGACAGAGAGCGATTTGATCAATAGAGGAGCAATGTCTTTTGGCTGTTTAAAATGAGAGTTCATGTAGTTGCCAGTTCCAAACGAAAGCAAGTTATTAACTTGGCTAATCTGTTTTTGAATACTTGCGAGAACAAAATTAATGGCCATGGGAAATGCATCAGATGATGAGGAAACTGAGGAGATGCGACCAGCTTCAAACGCAAAGTAATTGACAAAGAATGAATTAAAGAGTTTTGTTCTGCCCGACTCCTCTCTGTTGAGAGAGTTGCCGCAATTAAAAAAGGAAGAATGTCTTGATAAAACTTGGTGACCAACCGGGACGGAAGACATGAACTACATATCTGGAAGGTTTTGAATTATAAGGAACCAAAGAATCCTACACCAATATTGAGCGAAATTTATTTTTGAAACTAATCCAGATATTATAGTTATTCTTAACTGAAGCAATAGTGAGTTTATAAATGTGTTCTAAGGCCGCTTTCTTAACTTTTTTAATTTGTTCTCAAGATAATGTGGAGCAGTGGGAAGAGCAGCGGGAAGGGCAGCATCCGACTTAATCATCTTTAGTGGGACGAATCCAAGAAGCGATTGTGATAGTTACAGCAACAAATCGGGAAACGTTTAGACCATACCTTTAAAAATGCTGGGCCAGTCCAAGGTGATTGTGATATTATTTACCGAGTCCTTGTTAAAATTGGAAAACTCAAGGTAGCAACGAGTTACCGCTTTGTATACAGGTGGTGAAGTCCGAGGACAACAATGAATTAATGCGTGATCACCTGTAGAAAGTTCACAGTGAAAATTCATGAATGAATTGTCGATCTTATTAGTAAGAGTTGAATCTAATGTTGTATTTTTGGTCGATAAGTAAACTAGTTGAGACTAGTTTGGAAACGGAATGGTACTCACAAGCATTTGAAGTTTGCGAGGGGACGTTTTCGAATGCCAGTCAATTTCTGGCCAGCTAAAATCGTCTATGATTATTTTGACATCAAATGGAGTCTCTGCGATTATTTCAGAGTTTGTATAGATGGCATCCATTGTCGGAATGACAAAGAAAATTATATACACAGTCAAGTAACGCTTCCTATTCTGCGGGAGGATGACTGTAACGAACAGGTATAATCGGAAAAGGAAATGTTCAGAGCATAGTGCTGATGTACATGTGAGAATGTGATATAGAGAAGACAACCATCGCCAAGTTCTTAAACATGTCCTTGTCGGTATAGATTAAGCTTGTCTACAGTGAGCGCCTTCTAGGAAATTAGAGAGTGAGCTGAAGATACTTTAATGCACAGAACATCTGAATCATGCTCGAAGACTAAAGTTCTCAGCTGGGTCACTTTTTTCACCACTGTTCTCCTGTCAGAGAAAACGACATTGACCGCATTATTGGGATGTGATTCGAAATCATTCCAGTTCAAGTAAGGAAGAGCTGGTGGTGGAATATAAAACTGTAGGGGAGAGATGAGCGACGGAAAGTGAAGTTGCTGTGCTTTACCATTTGTAGGGATGTTATTATTAACCGAAGAAGCATTACCGTAGAGAAACACTTGGGTAGGCGCCACGGGGAAGAATTCTATTACTTGGAGTCGAAAAGATAGGACACACATTAAGAGGATTTTAAACCGGATTAGCGTAACATGAGGGGAACGTGTATCAGAAAACGGAATAAACCGTCTCAAAATTGCTTATAATAGGAGTAAGCTGGATTTCTTGAGTAGTTTAACAGGCCCTCCGATTGGGACAAATGTTGATCACACTGTTTGCATGCATAGTTAATGTTGATGTGTTAGCAAGCCTTCTAGCCGTAATGCCTTTCACTTTTTAGGGATTTTGATTAGGAGCAAGCAAAGATTGGCCTGTAATGTTATTTGGTTTACTAGATTGTACCATTAGGTCAGGTGCCTGGCATCGGAGGGAGATGGACTTGACTCGACTGTCTGATCTAAATCAGTATTCTGTGCCTTGGAGTTCGGCTTGGGATCTAAGGTTTGTCAATCGTTACTATTAAGACCAAGTGGTTTGGTAAAAATGGGAGCCTCTTTGGAGCGACTATAGTTTTCTGAAGACGTTGAAGAATGGGAAGTTTCGTTTGGATCAGGATCAATCTGTCTAGGTGAAGAGTTAAGTGAACTAAAGTTACCGGAAATACAGAAGAAAGCCGGCTAACACCTTAAAGAGAGCCAAACTCAGAAGCAAATTTTGGATGAGTAGAATTCGCGAAAGGCCTTTTCCTTTGCTGATGAGGAGGAAACTTTGAGCTCTATTTGGGTTTCGTCTATGTCAAAGAAGGCTAATGCCATCTAAAATATTGATATGAGGGCTCGTACTCAGAGAAAATAATGTCTTCTTCTGTTAACGGGGCAGTTTAACCAAGGTGAACGGATTTTTGTTCTTGGATGAAAGTTTTTATCTTCTTGGGCCTTAACGTTTTTGGTAGAAACGACGATTAGAACTACAAATAGAAAATCGATGCAGGAAAAACTTAACTCTAACTGAAGACGCTGCGTTTTCTACAAAAAACGATATCAAAAAGTATAAGAAAAACGGCAAGGGCAATTAGTTATACAGAATCAAGAAAACTGAAGGTCTCTCAAGTATCATTCATTGTGGCTTAAAGTCTCTGGGGAAAGCCCCGAAAGTCCCGTGCTAAAGTCGGTTAGCCGAGCTTGGTGCTCGGCAAATTCACGTCCAGCGAAATACGACCGAGGAATAAAAACTGACTGTCGCAATTGGCTGGAAAGGATTGAGGCACATGAACATAATCAATGGAACAATGACAGCATGCTACAGACGGACACGAAAGATGCGTTCACGCAAACTGAAACCGATTGTGTGTACTTTAGCACATTCAAACGACAGTACAAAAATTTCAGGTGTACAAAAAAGGTGAAGAGATAGATCGGAAATGTGTATAGACCTATACGTCAGTCACAAGAATAAAGGAAATAAAATACGACATCAAGAGACCATCTACTCTTGAAAACATTTTTCAAATTAAATTTGAAGTTCGGTTCTGTCTGCCACTGGCCTCACTACCCACAGGGTCGAGGAAGGGCACAAATGTCTTATATTGCTGAAAAAAGTGTCTACATTTTTCCTTCGAAATGGCGCCGAAAATAGATAAAACTAACTCCTATTGGGATACGAATTTATTGACATTTTCCGGTACATCAAGGTCTACTTCTTTCATAATGATGGTGGGTTCCGAACAAAAAACATGTGTTTTAGATTTGTTCAAATTTAGACGTTGGATCGCCTGAGATTTTAAACCGGAAAAAGTAAAACAGGAGACTAGGCATACCGTAGTTTAGTTTCGATTTACTAAATTAATAACTGCTAATAATTTAAACATGGTTTCTAGGAACAATAAAATGCTAATGAATATATATCTACTGCCGGTAATTACTGGTTTATGGGAATTCATCATTTTTGGAGAACGTAAGAATGGGTTCGTATATGGTGAACATTTTGTTAAAGCACTGGAATTGATAGATCTAATAGCAGATTCGTCCCCCATGCAACCTACGATTAATAACGAAATATTCTTTACGGAAGCAAAACCGAAAACTATCAATCTTACGGGTGACAAAATAAAACTACTTGCGTAAAAATCGTACTTCACAACAAGGATATGTTGAGTGAAATCTATGCCGATATGATACTCCTGCCAGCTGATAAATAGGCGATAGCAGCGGTCAATTCAGATGTTTTATCGTAAAAATGTGATAATTTTTCCAAATTTTCCCCGGAGAAAAGCACTTATATGCACAGGTACACTTTAACGGGAGTGGAGATATATAGGGCGAAAACTGATGATGGAGTGTATTTACACCCGATGATAAAACGACAAATACAGTGGTGGGTACAGACGATTTATGGTTAAAAATGATGGGTTTCATCGACAAGTCGACTGACAATTTATGCAGGAGACTAACAAATCCAATTAAAATAAAAAACTCAATTTGACGAACATGTGTTTACGATAACTCATCATCAAGCCAATATAGTTACGTAAAAATTGAAAATGTAAGAAGTTCACAGGGTTTATAAGTGACTCAGGGCCTATTAGCACTCATCGTTCCTACGCCACCCGCATGACGGAGTCGGCATGTTATGACTCGACTCGTCGCGGAGCAGGGTACAGATGACTATTTTGGACCACCCCAAGAGCATCTCGTCTTCGTGGTGGTTGACACCCTCGCTACATGGATTGAGGCGATTCCGACAGGAAGCCTCCAATTTTCAACTACTACAATCAACAAGTTGCGATCCACTTTTCCTACTTTCTGATTAACTGAAATGGTTGATTAAAGCAATGACTTGGCCTTCACTAATGCTGAATTCAAAGAATTTCTGGTGAAAATGGAATTAGGCATTTAGCAACTGTCCCGTACCACGCGACTTCAAATGGCCTAATAGAGGCCGCAATTCAGACAATAAAACACGGACTAGCCAAACAAACGCAAGCGGACTTAACCACGAAACTGTCATGCTTTTTTGCTCAGCTATCGCATGACACCAAAAAATGTCAACGGTTCTGCGCCTGCAGAATTGATGTTTAAGCAATATTTGCGCACACGACTTGATTTGTTTAATCCTTCTACACATGACGGGGTCATCGAAAAAAACAGACAAAGATGAAATCGCGATATGATGTGCATACCCGGTCTCGAGACTTCATGCCTGACGAGTGTTTACATACTGCAGGACCAGGAAGCGAACAGGTGTCCGGGCGGCAGTTCAAAGAAGAGAACGACAAAAAGTAGAATTGGCGTCAGAAAAAGGGAAAATTGTGTGCCCACATCTGGGCCAAGTTCTCGGCCGAACGGACATAGAAAGTGGAGAATTTGGGAAATTGAAACTGCCAACAATCCTTGATGCTGATTCTGGCGTCCCCAGGACCGAATATCAACTGCCTACACAGAAAACAACGCCGCCTGCCGAGGTGTATGGTTCATATTCTCGTGTTACCCCGGCCAGAACTAAATTAGGAGCAGAGGAACAACAGACCCTACAGAGCAGCACGAGGTCGAAAATACCGCCTGGGAGGATCGACCCGGATCGGCAAACCATCCATCGTTTTCGCGACGAAATACATTAGAAGATTTGTTAACAATCCATTATTACCTTCACCGTTTTCTCTCCGCTCACCGATGCTGTCAACTTTCGAGTGGATGAATGCAGTGCATGTATCCCGTACTGTCTAGACATCACGCCACATGACCACAACAGGAGAAAGATCAAGGTCACGTACGCGCATTCAAAACACCTTTATTCTGATCGTCTGTGGCATTCCCCCATGCAGCATACCAAACCGCGTCTACAGGACTCATCAGTTGTACTGTCTAGCGTTCTCAGTAAACGTTTTGCTTACAAGCAGTCTTCTGTAATGTATGCATAACAGAATGGAAACATGAACTGTCTATGAAGATCAATCAAGTAGACTCAACCATTCTCATTCCAGCTGCTTCTGCTAAATGCTGAAGATGAAGCGCGAGGAAGCGATCGCTGACTCTGGAATCCTGGGAAGTACCGACCTCCTCAGTATCCACATACTATCAAGGCAGATACACCTGAGTTGAAGCGGATAGACGACGAGTGTCTGTCCAATCGATTACGTTACAACAACGTCCGTACAGATGCTTGCACGCAATGTCGACAGAACTTGGCAACCTTTGTAGCTCAGCTATGTCAATTCTCACTCATCTTTAACAATCTCGTCTGCATAGCCAGGCAAACTTACATCGTACAAGGCCAACTTCGTCCAACGTTATTTCACAGTCAATTAATGGTCACACTGATCGGCTACGATAGCGACCCTAGCGGACCGTTTGTCACAGCCTTCCAAGTTTCCAGTTCCATTTGGCATATGCATCCGAAGTTTGAGTAAGGAACACTCCGCAAATCAACACGTAAGGTGCCCTTTACCATGCGAATGGTGGCAATTAGGGCTTTTATGAGTTGGATCAAAAATGGCAGGAGAGGGGAATGTAGAGGGAAAGTGGGAAAAAGCAATAAATAGGCAGATGTTTGTTGAAATACTCCAATTGTTTGTGTAGGACATGAACAATTCGTCAGGCGTCAGTCGCCGTACAAACAGGCCGCCATCTAAGTTGTCAGCAATCAAGTCGCAATTTAGTCCAGTCACGACATTTGTGACTTTTCTACATCCAGACTTATGATCTACATCTTCTGACGCGTAGAGTGGATGTGCTATCTCATGACATATTAACCGAATTTCTGAAATATGTTTTCGATTTGAGAAGGTTACTTAGGTAGCGTTGTCATAATAAATAGTTCGCAACATAATGCTAAGCAATTTTATTCACGTCAGGATGCCGGCCATTGAATGGGCTTCATTTCGGCCATCTGCAAAAACTACACTCTGTCAAAATCAAGCACTTAATTAGTGCGCACCTTTCCTGCTGACTTTCGGTACTCATATAAATGCAAACACATTCTATAAAAACGTATACAAAAGTATTCTTTCTTGCAGTTATTTGGTAGTAAATTGTGTCTGCCTACAATCACCTGCTATGGGAGAGAGTACCTTTCGGTTTTAAAAACCTTTTTCGATTCGTGAATGCTTTTTTGCCTCACCTGCCGGTACGTTTGGACTATGGGTTTCCAATCCCCACATTTCTCCATGCTCTTTGGAAAAACTCATATAGTACGCACTAAATTGTCCAACAGTTGTGGACCAGGTTGTATGCTTTATTAGTAACATCAATAAGCGTACTGGTGCGATGCTGTATGAATAGCTATTTCACGGCAATAAAAACCCGTAGTAAAAAACTTTATAAAACCGGCATATACACTATTCGTGAGGGTAACAATTGGGAGATAGCACCTAAAAAAATCCGCCTAACCAGAACAGCCTGTCTTACGGGACAGGTGGTAATAGGGGTTTTATGGGTGGTGGCTGGTCGGGATGTACGATACTAGCCGACATTAAGCCTTATTTGAACAGGTGAATGACCGATGTTGGTCCGCTCTCCGTTCCGTTATTATAAAATGGGTCGCCAAAGGCAGTATAGTGGTAACGGACGAGTGGAAGGCGTATAATCGTCTTCCCTCAGAAGGTTATCTACATTTCTCTGTTAACTACTCAAAGAACTTAAAGCACCCTACCACCGGACGGCACACCAAGGTCATTGAGGCATACTGGAGTAGACTGAAAAGGAAACTCCACGAGGGAGGCCCTGTATGTGCTCAAGCTGTGTGGGCTCACATAGACGAAGTGCAGTATCGTCTTTGGTTTGGCCTGAATGCCATGCCTTTGACAGATGCCTGGGAACTGTTCCTGTCCCATGTTGTGCAGACTTATCCAATTTAAAAGTGATTTTATGTTGTAATAAACTGCCATGATGCGAATGTATGCCGTATATTCAGGTGTACGTGTGTAACGATGGGGAAGGTTGGATAACAGCGACCATCGTCCATGTAACCTCCTGAGATGTTCGTACGGCCAGCCCATGTTAGGCCGTCGCGGAAAGTCCAAGTAGTGCGTGAAATTAGGCCTGCAACCGCTGATATAGCCTGAAGGCGTTTGAGTGCACTGTTAAAGGTATTATTTCTAGGTAACGGATTTTTTGGGTGCCATCTCTCGATTGTTACCTTCGTGAGTACCACATTTGAAGAAGACGTAACTTGCTACAAAATGAGTATAAAAAGGGTACTTTATGCATGTTTTCTAAAAACATTATGATTCTCTTCATGGAGTCGCCTTGTCCTCCAGAGAATCTTGGCAACATGCGCCAAAACTTTATATTTCCACGTTCATACCACTTTTATATTATCGCAAAACACCAAAGTGCTTCACATCTCCTGACTATTAAATGTGATACTACCGCCGCTGCAGCATATAACAGGCCGGAAGCATACCCCCTACGAGACGCACCCTAACGCTCCAGATGAAAGCAGACAGAACGCTTCTCGACCTCCCCGTTGTCTACGACCATACTGACGACCTGTTTGTGGCTAGCATTTCTGCCACAGAGCACATGGAGCATCCTGTCCCGGTGCTTAACCGTCTT
Source organism: Spirometra erinaceieuropaei (assembly GCA_902702965.1). Lineage (NCBI taxonomy): Eukaryota > Metazoa > Platyhelminthes > Cestoda > Diphyllobothriidea > Diphyllobothriidae > Spirometra > Spirometra erinaceieuropaei. Next base: position 14,753 of record CACRXP010000318.1, on the reverse strand, counting down.
CAACGATTTCGCCTTGTTCTCAATCCGTCCAAGTGTGTCTTCAGCGTTCCCCCTCCGAGCCTCTCGGGCACAATGTCTGCTCATCCGACAGCCACCTTCTCCCTTCGAAGGTCGTGGACATCTGGGAATTCTCGCAACCTCCTCCCACCCCCACCTTTCAAACTTCCGAGCATAAACTGCAGCGTCTTCTTGACATGGTGCACTTTCATGCCTGGTTCTCCCGAACTGCATTCACATCATTCGGACGCTAACGAACTTCCTCTCCAGTTCTAAAGGTTCGCCCAAGCACTCTGTAATCACTGTTGATGCTTTTGCAAGGTGAAGACTGCCCTGGCATACACCACTCTCCTCGACCACTTCTTTCCCGACGTACCTATCCTCCCCCCCCCCCCATGGTCAACGCCTCTAATGCTGGAGTCCGCGCCATTCTTTAGCAGCACACGGTAGGCAAGATCCAACCCCTAGCTTTCTTCTCTGGAAAGTGATCACCTGCCAAATCATGCTAGATCACAGTTGTACGAGAGCTTCTGGCTGTTTACCTGACCATAGAACATTTCCGGTACTCCCTTGAGGACAGAAACTTCACCATATTCATTCATCCCAAGTCCTTTTCCTTGGCTTTCAAGTCGTACCCTGACAGGTTCAAACTCCATGAGATAAGTTAACTGGACTATACCTCCCAGTCCACTTTAGATCTCTGCTACATTGACAGATCATAGAGTGCAGTGACTGACGCTCTGTCCAGGAGTGTGCTAACAATGCTGGTAATAGTGTTGGTTTTCCTAGCACTGGTTCGTCAGTCTCGGTGCGATGGATTCTTAAGTAACCGATCAGTCAGATGTATGATGTAGATGCGCGCTAACAGCGTGGGTGGCATGAGTTGGTGGTGGTGGTGGTGATGATGATGATGATGATGATGATGATGATGGTGGTGGTGGTGGTGGTGGTGGTGGTGGTGGTGGTGGTGGTGGTGGTGGTGGTGGTGGTGGTACTGGTTGAGTGGGCGTTGGTAACGCTCGAAATGAGAGAATTGTCTGATTTTAACTGTGGATTTGGTATGTTGGCATTGCGGTGAATTCAGCTGACGTGGATGCGCATGTGGCTAAATAGGCCCGTGCGGTGATTGGATTTGCGTATGCAGTGTGGACAGTTAAGGTGGGTGCGGCGAGTGTGTGCGGGTCTCTTGGTACTGATTCACCAATCATAACCACGAGACCTAAACTATATCTGAGACTTGAATCGCGTCTGAACAATCAGGGCACCACTGATGCGTACACCTTCACCCTTCCGAACAGCAACTCCAGCAGCACTGAGAACAGTGCTGCATCTCAGGGAGGCTATGTAACGCCCGACGAACCCGACTTGGTTGTTTGAATGGGGAGAACACTTTTGGCGCGGATCCAGAATGGAGATGGTATAACTCCGTGTCGGCTAAAACAATTGGTACCCTTCCCTCTCTACCGTTGACTCATCGCAACGCTCTCTCTCTCACTCTCTACGTCGGCACCTCCCACGGCCCTCCCCTGGAGTTGCCCACAGCACTACAATCCCCACCGGCTGTCTGGCGGGTATTTTGGCGTTACCTCCCCATCCAGACGGATCATCCCTTCGTTGTAACTCACTTTTCTTTGTACCATTTACCATTTCCTTATATACCATTTGCCTTTTTCCTGGTATACAATTAGTGTCTGTTTATCTCTTTTTCCGCTTGATGGGGATGATCCGCGTCTCCCTAACCCGTTGAGCTCGTTTTAAGTCAGGAGTTATCTTCAGTGCTCCACCTTGCGCCGTGTGTGCTACCCTCAACGTCCTAAGTGATATCGTTGCGTGATTTTGCTGCATTCAACATTTAAGCCTGCTACTAAACTAATCCATACGAATAGCTTACTTTAAACGTTTTAACAAACACATAATATCAAATCTGTCTTTATGGACGACCGACTGGAAACACTGAAAATCATGAAGTATTCAACGATATTTAAGGGCCGATCTGAAGACTACACGTAATCCAGAGCAAATATACAGCATAAATTAATTTCACGGAATAAAATCCACTTTGTACACACAAAATGGTATGTTTACGACTACACCTGTCAATTCTATTAAAATTTATTAGTCACTGACCAGCCTGACAAGATGTACGACTACGAAGACTTTTGTTCCTATGAGGTCCTTATCGGCGAAGTCAAGCAAGATCCTGCTTGCCTTGCTGAGCCGCATCTCAGTCAATTCGAAATCTTAAGTACTACAAATCCTCAGAAAACCGTTTTGGAACTTATGCTCAGAATGTAGGCTGTTGGCAAACCGTCATACCTGAAATTACGCTAATTCTTAAAGGATATTTACATGCAAACCTCATTGAAAGACGATTTTCGAAGCTTATTCTGTCTGTACTATCATTTTTACTGTTTTACACGGACGGGTTTACTACATATATAAATAGAAGTTCACGAAATCTCAACCACTTTTGACGTTTTCGGGATTTTCCGAATTTCTGAAAAAATTGTATTTTTAAACAACGCAACGTTGCCTTCAACATATCTTTTATGTTTTTTTAATTCCCTCAAAATTGTTTTCGAGTTGCGAAAATTCCCATTGAAGAATTCCAAAGACAATTTGGCGAGCATACGTAAGCTTTCAATAAGTTCTCATCAGGCCTATGCATTTATATTGCTGTCGAAATGATTAAACGAAAAATGCGGGCAAGCAGAAGTTTTTCTGTAGCTGGGGTTTGGGGGGTCTGGGCGGGTGAGGTGAAAAACAAAATTACCGTCAGTATCAGAAGCATTTTATTTTTAATCACTTCGATAGCAATATAAATGTATAGGCCTGATAAGAATTTATCTAAAGCTTATGTATGCTTGCCAAATTGTCTTTTGAATCCCTCAAAATTGTTATTTATTTAGATAGACACTGGGTCGACACATTGGTGTCGGTTTACGAGTGAGTAGCAATCATTCGTAAATTTCGAAACTTTCCATGAGTTAGGCCACGAACTGCACAAGTTTTACCGATGATGAGAAAGTAGACGAGTTGCACAGAAACAGAAAACAGGAAGAGTGTAAACAAATGTTGCACGCAAAGGAGATGGATTTGCGGGCCCGGGATCCTGAATACCAGCGAGATAAATCAGGGGAGGGTCGTGCGGTGGACAACAACAGAGCTGTGTCTGGAATAAAGTTCTGACGGCAGAGTGCGACTGATAAGCAGGCAGTTTGGGAGTGTCAGAGTTTTCGACTGAAATTGGAAGGACACTGGGATGGCCATTTCTGGCTCACTGGCAGCCATCAGTCGGTCATATCCAGCTTCCGATTTGGCTGACCTGAGATTTGGACGTGCATTCTTTGAACACTGGACTCTTTCTAAGTCCAGAGCTCCACCATTGGGTCACGAGCCCGTTGTCATGTCGATTGCGGCCCGAAATAGTAACTACCATTGAAAGGACGTTTATTGATCAGTTTGTCATGACTCCACCCTGCACCACTACTGGTCGCTTTGTTGGCATCTACGGTGGGGGGGGGCTCGAGACTGAGTCCCCAACCGCAGTGGGATGGATATATCCCAAAGCACGAGCAGTAAACGCCCCTTCCAAGGTCGCTTTTAATTTTATAGTACCACCTAATAAGATTTCCTCCGTCGAGTAAGTTATCCGCATACTTAGTACCCTTGGGAGCATTTGCGGCAGAACCTGGTTTCTATATACGGCGGACTAAAAGAATGTGTTTAGGGCCTCTGTTGTTCCACACTGCTGCTGATGCCTTTATCAACTCCTTACATTAATATCTGACACTGCGGAAGGTGTGCATTGGTTGTTTATCCCTTCCATGAAATAATGCCACCCTGTGTCTCATGCGCGCAAGGGCGATTTTCAATGACTGCGTTACATTCCCACAACTGTGTCTGTGCACAATCACAACGCGATGAGATAGTCAGTAGCCTGGAATACACGGTCTGGGCAAGTAAAATTCTGCAGGGTCACGACTGAGTGGATTTGCGATACTACGTCTGATGATGGCAAATTGGCCAGAAATGGTCATTTGGGTAGCTCTTCTCTCGTTAGTAAAACTTACCGAGACGCGAGTGATTAATCCGCAGGGATCTCGAAAGATTATCCTGTAGAAGATTGAAACCTTGTTTTAAAAACAACTATAGTGTTTTGTTCAATCCCCATTGTTTCTTCCGGTTGGGCAAGAAATGCTCTTTTTATATACTTGCTTTCGGGACAGACTCTTGCCAGATGTCCTCCACATACTCCGGCTTCCGAATTACCGTGTCCTCTCTGCAAACAGGCGTCAGCGGTTTAATTCTACCCTCAATCAATGGCAGGAGGTTAACCAATGAGCAGTGTTCGGTCAGACGTGGTTATGTAGCCCCACCTGAAGAAAACAAACCGCAGTCATCTGTAATACGGAACCGGTAGTAATAGGGGTTTTTACAGGTGGAGCCGGGAAACGCACAGGCGACGAGGTCAAGCAGTCGTATATAAAAGAAAAGCTATCGGGAATGCGCGGTTGTACTTTGAGTGGTTGAGAAATATTCCCCCTAACCCCTAGACTTGACCCCTAACCCCCAACACTAACCCCTAACCATAACTCCTGACGCTAACCCCTAACCCTAACCCCTAACGCCAACATCAACAGTATTGTGTTCATCAGGTGGGGCTACATAACCACATCTTACCCGGTGGTCTTCTGTTACATGACCGACTGGCGGCTGCATTGAACGAGTAATGCCAAACCACCTTACTGATGAACGCTCGAAGGCAGTAGTAATGTTGGCAGGCTTGTCAGCAACAGAGCAGCGGTGGCATCAGTGATGCTGGTTCTGCAAACATCAACAGTAAAATCGGCAGGAGTATCAGTGTCAGCGCGACGATACTGTCGGCAATGTTCTATGGTGGACTAAGTAGTATCGCCAGCTCTGATAGTAGTCCTAACCGAATTATAATTAGCGGTGGAAATGGTGGTGGTGTTATAGTAGAGATGTTTTTGCAGTTGCAGCAGCGCCGATGTAGTATTACCGGTACAGGTAATAGCAATAATAGTTGCAATAGTGTTAACCCTTAACGGTCACTTTGCAAGCTTCTACAAGATCTATATGTAAGTGTGCAGACAGACTCTGTGAAGCCATTGCTGGCATGGAAATCCTGATGTGTACCATCGAAGGCGTGGCGAGAGAATCTAGTAAGTCCAATGAGGGACGGAGATATCAGCGTCGGCCTCAGTCGACTGCCCGAGTCTGACAGACAACTAGTGGTGTGACTGAACACAATGACTGACAAGTCTAGACAGTTCGTCTACACTTGCCCGGTCCTAATTTCACATATGTAGCGGTAATACTAATAGTTGCAATAATGTTAACTCTTAACGCTCACTTTGCAAGGTTCTACAAGATATATGTAAGTGCCCAGACAGACTATGTGAGGCCATTTCTGACACGGAAATCCTGATGTGTGGCGAGAGAATCAAGTAAGTGCAGTGAGGGACGGAGGTCGCAGTGTCGGTTTCACGCATACACCAGTCGACTGCCCGAGCCTGTCAGACAACTAGTGGTGAGACTGAGTACAATGATTGACAAGTCCAGACAGTTCGTCTACGCTTGCCCGGTCCTCACTCCACACAGCTGATAGGTGCATGTTTTTACATGCGACGTTTCACACGCCATGCCGAAGATTGCACAGTGGACCGCATATTTGTTGCAAAAGGGAGAGGGGGAGAGGCACAGTATCACAGTGGTGGCGTTTGTGCGCGCATTGTTGAGTAGGTCCATACGTAGCTTAGTTGTACGGGTAGGTAGGCAGGATGAGGTGTCAGGCGGAGATACTCACTACTCGTCCACCATGTAACTTGTTCAGGTGGTGGTCACTTCGCATGGTCCTTAGCTGGCACCCAACACTGACCTGTGGCTCTCCAAGGCTAGGCTGTGCCTAACAGCTTTACCTCGGTAACCTCCTCAGTCAGCGGGCTAAACCCGATGAGGGTATCTGATGTCGTGTTTTGCCCCTACATTCGGTAACCCTGCTACCCTTCCCACTCTTCCCTCCCACGTTTACTTCAAAAAGTTCAACGACGACATCCAATCCCGTAGGCCGCCAAAGTTAATTCGGGTTGTTCTCCCATTAACCAGAGGCATAACATATAGTGGAATTGGGCAGCCGCTTGGGATGCTTCAGTCGTCCTATTTAGGGACAGCGCCAGTCTTCCTCACGCAGAGGAATGGGCTGACTATCCATGCAGTCTACAAGCTGGCCGTGGTTCGTCGACGCAAAACTCGTGGTCAAAACACAATACAAAACCCAATCCCCCGTCTTCATCCACCCATCCAACCGTCCAAGCTGCTTGAATGACCCTGCTCATTTGGCAGCTTGAACTGTTCGCCCAATTTTAAGCAACAGGCTAAGCAACTGACAAGGAAGAGGGCGCAGGTAGTTTGATAACTGGCGCTACACAAAATGGAAATATCTGATTTCAACGAGACTCGATTTTCTGAACAGAGTCAGCTGGAGGAGGTGGGAACCAGCTACACATTCTTCTGTGGGCCGACACCTAAATGTAAAGCGACGCGACTCTGACGTCGCCCTAGCCATCCGGAATGACATCGTGGGACGACGACCGCCTCATTACCCTGAGCTTGTCACCCTGGGAAACCGAATTAACTACCGTCCTTAGCGTCTACACCTCCAAAAAGCCAGCTCTCATGAGGCGAAGAACAAGTTGTACAAAGACCTGCAAGCCTTCCTGGTGACTGTGCCGAAGGCGGACAGGCCGATTGTTTTTGATGATCTCAATGCCTGCGTTGCGACCCATCTTACTGCCTAGGAGGAAGTTTTAGGGTTTCCCGGGAAAGGCTACTGCGAAGATATACGCCCTATACTTCTACCAAACTGCACAAAACACCGCCTTCTTCTCAGTAAAGACTTCTTCCACCTTCCGACGCGTTTCTAATCGGCCGTGCGTAGTCTCCGACGCCGCCATCGACCAGCTTTCCCATGTGGGGCCTAACGTTAACCTCTACTATCCTTCCTCGCTGCACAAAACCATCACGGCTGTACACCAGGTGTCCTGCGGCAAATCACCAGGAATTAACGTAATTCTGGCTTAAATTTACAAGTACGGTGACCCCCGACTGATAGACAAAATCCCCCCTCTTTGAAAATATGGCGAAATGGACAAGTCCCTCAGGACTTCAAATATGCCATAGTAATCAATCTCTGCAAACGAAAGGGGAGGCGGCAACCCTGTGATCACCATTAAGGAAGTTCCCTCCTTAAAATTGCATGGGAAATTTTCGCGAACGTCCCCCTTGACCACCTACAGTAAGGACTTCTCCCTGAGACTGCTGTCGAAACCACAGAACCACTTATTGCCAACTTTAGGAGAAGTGTCGGGATCTGCAGACCGGCTTTTACACTACCTTCATGAAACTGACAAAGACCTTCGACACGGTGAATCGTGGGAGACTGAACGATTCACTATGACGGTATGTCAGTTTCATGGCAGGCTGATGGCGCGCGTCACCAGCAACGGGACGGTCTGAAAAGCATTCGCGGTTACCAATGGGGTGGAGCAGGCTTGCTTACTCCATCCCACCCTCTCCGGTCCCATGTACTTCGCCAGGCTGATGGGCGCCTACCGTAAAGAGCTCTCAGCCATCAACCTTGTCTACAAGACGGACAGCAATCTTTTCTCTTATGCTTACCGAGAACTGAAGACAGTCAAAGTGGTGAGTCTTGTAGATGCAGCGGAATATACGGCATGGGGGAAGGAGTGTCATGGGCTGAAGAGCGGCCGGTCATCACAAAGGAGGTCTGAATGCGCGTACGTGACCTTGATCGTTCGCTTGCCGCACGCATGGGACGTAATGTCTAGACAGCTCGGCAGCCTGCACTGCGTTCTCTGTAGGTGGCGTGTGTAGGCCCAACGCGCCTCTCCACAACTACTGTACACGACCTGCCCTTTGCGGATGACTACGAGCTCAACAACGCGACAGAAGCGGATATGTGACGGCGCATGGACCTCTTCGCTGCTGGCTGTGCATACTTCGGTCTGACCATAAGCACGGATAAAACGGTGGTCACGCACAGGCCGACGCCGAACTCCGACTGCACAGATCCTTGCATCAGTGTCAGCGACACTCAACTCGAAGTAGTGGACAAATTCGCGTATTTAGTCAGTATACTCTCACAGAACGTCAAAATCGACAATGAAGTTGCAAATCAGGTTTAAAAAACCACCTAGGCCTACGGCTAGCTGCAGACTTCTGTCTGAAACCGCCACGAACATCACCTCAACAAGGAGCTCAAAATGTACGGGGCAGTAGTCGTAACGAGGATGTCCTGCACAAGGGAGAGACATGGACTTTCTAGGCTAATCAAGCCAGGGAACTCAAACATTTCCACCCCAGCTTTCCCGGCGAATATAAGAGCTGAGATGATAGGGCAGAATACCGGATACGGAGGTCCTGGGGAAGATTGGAGTCCACAGCATCCAAGTCATGCCGAAACGACTTCAACTGAGCTGGAGGGGAGACCTCACGAGGATGGATGACGAGCACCCACCCAAACGACTATTCTACGGTGATGTTACTATGCGCGCTCGCCGGTAGGGTGGACGAAATTGACACTGCAAGTACACCCTGCAGACCTCCCTCAAGGAGCTACAAATGAGTCCAGAGACCTGAGAGAACCTTGTCCAGGATCGAGTGGTCTGTAGAGGGACAGTGATGACTGAACCGACAATCCACGAAGTCAGTCGGATCGCCGTTGCCAAAGTCAAAAAGCGGCTCGCAAGTTTCAAGTCCCTGTTGTCAACGGACATTCAGCGCACCGATCGACATCTTTGGACCCAAATAACAAAAAAACTCGACTTAATGTCTCTGCAAACGCCTACATCGTCAATTTCGTCAGAACCCTCACAAAGGCCATCACCGGTGAGCATATTACCGAGTCGCCCCCCGCTACTGCCCACCGACAATTCGACCGTTGTTGCCGACAATGTCCACCGTTTGCTCCACAGCAAGTTGGAGCAGGCACGGTGACTTGGGCGTGCATATTACGTTGGCCGCACGCTAATCGACACAACACCACTTGACGATGCTGAGTCACAAAAATGGACAATCCAAGCTCAGTTAACAGAAGTCCGTTTTTCGAGGAGTTGAAGGGATTATTTTTGAATATTGACCAGATAAGGGCAAAAAGTCATGCTTTCAGACATGGGCTACGAGACTAGTAAATCAAAGCTAACGGATACAAGTTAATAAAAGTGCAAGGAAAGGCAACATGCGGCATTACCGGCTGATGATGGCAAATTAGCTGTAAATTGTCCCTCGGGTGTTTCTAACTTCGTTGGTTAAACTTCTCAAGAAGTGAATGGGCAATCTCCATGTCGAAAGATGACCCGGTAGAAGCTAAATGCCTCGCTCCACAAAAGACGCACAGAACATTTTGTTTGATAACACTCGTTTTTTCTTATTGACTTATGAATGTGCCCTTGATATGCCCGATCTCCTGTGGCAAGAGCTCAGTCAAGAGAGTTCAAATACTTTCGAAAGGCACTCTCAACAGACCGCCTGTGCAAAGTCCAACACCCACATCATCATGTCATCTCTACAATCAGGTAGTTTTACCATGTGTCCACCACAGACCATTGGAATGATCGCACACCGCTTCCACCAAATGTTCTACTTATAGCATGCTCCTTTACTTATCACAGCAGTGGCGCACCGGAGACTTTCGATAAATCTGCGATGGTAACGAATTCGTCAACCAGCTGAGACAGCGGAAATGGTGGCACAGCGTCACTCCCTGTCGGCGCCTTCAAGCGGTTGAACAAGACTGCATACTACGTTGCATGCTTTGGTATGAGGATAAGAGCAGGGCATTTGATTGTTAAAACACGGTTAAATCACGCCTATATGTCAGCTAAATGCTAAGTAGAAATAAATCCAGAATACAGTAACCTTCTCTCACAGGCTTTAGCCAGAAATGTGGAAGGATTTGAGGCCCGAAGATCTAGTAAAACGAGGATGCTGGTGAATCCCTCAAATCGTTCCGCTGGGTAACAGGTACACTCTGAGAAAGACGAAACCACCGAGTTGGCGACTCGATGAAACGGTGAAATGCATAGCCAACCTTCGGCCTTGGTGCTAATTCATTGCTTCTATACCCAGGTCTTAATGGGAATAATCAATTTGGTTACTCAGATCTTCGGCAACCGGCAGACCCTTCCGCCTCCGCCCACAAAGACTATGCCATACTCGAAAATTTAAAGTGCCAGTGAGCAGCGAATGAAAGAGGGCCCGGTGAGTGACGGCTTCTGATTGCCATTTCAGTGTTCCGCCGGATTTGCAGTATTCTACTGGTTAATGCGGATGCGACAGTTTGATCGTCGTGCAGAGCTGGCGGCCGAACCTCCCTGCCAGTTGTCTGCTTGCGCCGCTTCTCAGTTTGGCGACGGTATTTTGGTCTACAATGATTGACCGCAGCCGCGCGTGGCTCGGATCCACACCCACGCCTCGCACTGACACAACAACAACAATGGCTACTTTGAAGCGTGATAGAACACTTGCTGTCGCCGGCCTCTCAGTCGATTGTACAACTTCCGCCGCAGAGGAGACTGTCCTAGTAATCTCACCCTCCTGACTTTTGATCTGTAAAACTCTTCTTGGCCGACTCTTGAGGCAAAATGTACCAGACATACGCGCATTGGTAGTAGCCACGTTGCCAGTTCTCGACTACCTATCTGCCAGTCTGCTTGTCCGGTAGCCACCCTTCTCTGCAGACCATTCCGCCATTCGACGTTGAAGAATAGACGTCGGGTAGATACCAGCTTGGCGGGCGCATAAATATACGTTTCCTGGGGTCTCCGTCTTGTTCTGCGACAAGACGACTGGGCGCTACTAGAGGGTCTTGCTTGCTATCTAGCTTCGTACCTATATCCGTAAAGAAAAAGCCTTGACACCAATTTTCGAATAACCTTGATGACCATAATGGTCTCGATAGAAAGGTCACGGAAGTCTACATTTATTGAGAAAGTTAAACGCCTAGTTGCACAGAAGGGACACATTACAGCAAGCTGTGTGAGGAATAATCAGAAGCGGTAAACAGATGGAATTAACAGTGCAAGCGAGGAAAATGTGCAGCAGCAAGTATACACAGCTAAGAGAGTAGTCGAAGGCAAGAAACGGTTGTTGCGTTTTATTGATTCTTCGACTTTTGACGTTTATAGTATCTGTCTCGAATCTTCAGCATATGTCGCGCAAACGTGACAGAG
>CACRXP010000317.1:698243-715577 GCA_902702965.1 Spirometra erinaceieuropaei | reverse complement strand
CAAGAGTATACTGCTTGCTCAGGAAAACCATAACACTGGAGAACAGCCAAGTTTTCTGAGATTTTCGAGCTTCAGCTTCGTCGCACGACAGAAGTTTTTTTCGCTTTACGTGTTTCACATTTAGTATAATCATCTTAAAAACTAATTGTTACTTACAAAAACGATGTACCTTTAACTTGAAGTCTCCACATTACTATGATTATATGCTTATCCGCCTTAGTCGTTTGTTTCTTCTCGGAAACGAAGTACGTAATGAGCCATACGGTGTGGGTAAGCATTCTGTCTTGATTTCTGAAAAGGGGCAAATCGCGAAAAAGACGGACAATACCAAATCCTTTCTGATCCCCAATTTTTCTGTCCGTTGATCTGAGTGATTTGATACACACGTAGGCAGAAAGTCTCGCTAGAGGAAATTAAGTCGCATTCCTGAAGTTTCATTGTGGTGACATCAACCGGACTCGTACGATTTACTTCGACTGATGACGGATTGGCTCAATGCATTTAATATTCACGCGTGCAAATCGAGTTATTCTGAAAAGCCAACCTTGTTTATTAGATTAGTTCACAATTTAGACTATACATGTATTTATATATTATGTGGAAGGACGTTTTTCGATTAGGTTCAGCGTGGTTCAGCGGCAAAGCGTTGGACTTGAAAACGCTCAGGTCCGAAACCTAGGTCCTCCAAATCTTGAGGCTTAGTATGGTTGGCTGACGACGGCCGATAGACCGAAAATGGCCATCAGTCTTCCTTGCCTCTGCCGGGACTCCTCTCTCTCTCTCTCTCTCTCTCTCTCTCTCTCTCTCTCTCTCTCTCTCTGTATTTACACTTTCACTTGCTCCTGTGAAATAGACCGTATTGGTTGAACAACTTGACGTCTATCCGAACGGATGCGAGAAAACCATCTAGCCTTGCTAAACCGATGCATGCAAAATTCCTTATTATGTGATTCTGTGGCCCCACCTGATGGACAAAATACTGTTGGGGTTGGAGTTGGGCGTTAGAGTTAGGCGTTAGGATTAGGGGTTATGGTTGGAGGTTAGGGTTAGGAGGTTAGGTGTTAGGGCATCTATTTCTTTAACACTCGAAGTACAACCGAGCATTCCCAACAGCTTTTCTTTTGCATACAACTACTTGACCTCGTCGTCCGTACGTTCGCCGACCCCACGTGTAAAAACCCCTATTACCACCGGTCCCGTGTTACAGGTGGCGGGGGTTTGTTTACCTCAGGTGGGGCTACATAATCACATCCGACCCAAAATTCTATCTCAAGAGTGATTATGGCTCGATTTGTTGACAGCGGTTACTGGGTAAGCATAAGTCAAGCATTTCCGGTCAGCTACAAAATATCACGGAGGCACTCAAATTTCCTAAGTCAGCGGATACATGCGACGGCCGAGGCGGCAGCCATATGGTTATTTAATTCATCATTGTGGTTTCAGATGGCGTCCGTTCAAGCCCTCCAGCTACCCTGGCCCAGTTTGTGTCTCACGTTTTTTACCTACATCCTACCATGCCGCGTTACAGAGACGAAACGCAAACAACTCTCCAACACTCCAACCTCCCCCTGTTCCTCTGACAGAACCCGACCATTACTCCTTCCCTTTGTTCGGACATGACTGCACACCCTCGAACGTCCACCCATCACTATTGCCCATGGACTGCTTTTTTCTGCTCTCGCCTCTCTACCGAGATGTATATCAGTGTAGTGGCCAGATGATGAATAGTCGTAAACGTACGTGGTGGTGGCGGCGGTGGTGGTGGCATATGGGAGGACGAGGAGAGAACGAGGCCAATAGTGAGGTACTCTTCCTCATGGTAAGTCGGTGCATTCCTCACTGTGGTCAGTCTGAGGTGTTTCAGGCCAACACAACAGGTTTAAAGTTCTGGCGCGGGAGGGCGTTTCCTGGGGAGGGGGAGGATGGCGGGCGGCAGCGGAAGTCGGTCTTTTTCGGAGTGAGCTTCAAATTGTAGTGACTTCTACCTACTACAGCCGTTACAGCGCCCTCACTTCCAATGCCTCACAGAATAGCCTGGCACTTATGCAGTTACGGGCAGATCGCCTGTGTCCACAGGTAGACGGGTTGCTTACTCTGTCGGCTACTGTGCCTACAGACATCTTTGATCATTTCGACTTTGTTTTGACATCGGAGTGCGATGGATGTTGAATTGGAGTCTGCCATCGATGCTGAGCAATTCTGCTTCGCTGTAAATAAGCGTACGTGCAGGTCAGCGCTACGCCTGCCTCGTGGGTCAGTGATGGGTTACGTTGATGCCGAAAGTCGAAATAATAAAGTCCGAAGCTCTATCCATTCGATCTACGGGTCTTGCCTCTGTTGGCTGAGATGGCGGGGATATAAGAAAGCACAAGGGCAACGTCCACTGGTTTATCCGGAAATGGCACTACTGATTTGTCGTGTTAGGTTTGACTGAACATGAAAATATGGCGACATTTATCTCCTTTCTTTCCGCGATTCACCAAGGTCAACAAATTTTTCATATATTACTCTTGTTGAAGGCAGAGCGTATGCCCTTATGACTACAAAAACCTTATTCAACTGTTCTTGCAAGGTTTGAGAAACCCCATCGTGTTCTTATCCTTATTGATCCCAACGTTTATTCAGGCACATAAGGCCTGCTTCATAAAAAGCCCAAGACATGAACCAAAAGTTTAACTTAAGTGAAAGTCGTCTTATCGCCAAATTTGGAACAAGTTAGTGGAGATACGGTCGGACTGCAAACGCCGTTGTTCGCTGAGTGAATATGATTTTTGCCAAATTATTTGGTGCAAATAGTCCACTTTTCGGTCTTGCGCAAATTGCACATTTCTTTCACGGACATTTCTTCCTGCCAAATATTACGGTGTCTCGAATATATATTTCCACAAGTGGTTCAACAGAGTTAGCATTTACGGAGTCGCCACCTCATATAGACGATGGTCGAATAGCAAATCCTTAAGGTCGGTCGGAATGTGAGCGGCCTACACTTTTTCAGACCATAGTTCCACATACGATCAGGCACGCTTTACAGGCGACACTCCAGATATCATTAATAATCCCTTCCGGTGCTTTCTATCCTCTTATATGATTAATAAAAGGCGATTGCACTTAAACCACTGATAGGAACTGATTGTGCGCCTGACCAAGTAAAGACGGCTCGATTTTTTTATCTTGCCATTCTATTGTAACTATCTTTGTTGACATGAAAGGGGTCTACAAAAGGGATCTCAGAAGTTTGAAAATTCCCGGGTCTCAATTGCAGTGATATAAGTTGATGTGAGGGAGAAAGTACTCCTTGCCAGTGGGATGCACCAAAATTTTCCATTTGCAATAAACGTACTTAAATCTTGCACAATTTCCATCCGCTAGTCGTTTTTATAAGTTCGGATTTGCATGCAATACAGGTTTCTACCGGTAGAAATCAACGCATTGCAGCAGAGCTCACTGTCGCACACTTGATATGGCAGAAAATGTACATGGTGGAAGGATAGCAAATAAGAAGGGATGCGGTGGAAAGCATCGGTCCACAACCATGCCAGATCAATTAATTCCAATTCAATGTAGAATAAGAATTCGTGTCAGAAGCCAACGAAACGTAATAAAATTGGAGTCTGCTAAACTTTCACGCTTTTGGATACAATTTGTGTCTGCAGTGGGGGCACGCGTAACCAATAATTGGTCAATAAGTCAGAAATGGTCTTTACTTTTGCCGCTCATTTTTCGCTACATAAAACAAAATGGGAGATTTAGTTCAGCGCCATATGGACACGTATAGGTTTTGTAAGCTAAGGGGAAACAAAGGTGCAATTTGTACTTACGTAAAGTAAAGGAATACGCAGGCACAAATTACAAACAAGGGACGTACCACAAAGGAGACCCTCATGTCTAATTAGACGTCGGGCCATTTCGAATGCATCCCTATCATCTACACGGACCCAATCGTCCACCACACTTCTGTCGAAGACTGTTGGGATGAAGTCGTAGCCGATGCCCTCGACGTTGTAAGGTCCACTGGTTGGGTTAGGACCAAGAAAATCGTCCGCAAGATTTGAACCCACGGGGTCTACGCACACAACCTGTTGAAGACAAGGGTTTACTATAGCCATCAAGTATATACTATTTAACTCATAATATTATAGGGAGTTGGTTACGACAAACACTGTTTTAAAAGATTTGGACTGTCAAAAAAGGTTTTTACAAAGAGTCAACTTGTATAGTATTAATATTTCCGGTGAGCTGTTCAGTCGCAAATCTACACGAAAACGTAACGCAGAATAAACCCCTGTTATTTATTCGCAGGAATATTCCCAACCAGTCATGCCAAATTCAATTCTAATTCGAATATATGAATAAGAACCGGAGGCAAACTTCAGCGGCTACCAGAAACATAATTAACATTTTCAAGGTGATTTTACTTTCACTTCGAACAAGGATTTAGTGCATAAGACGGAGTTGTTGAGACAGACACATATAAAGTATGCGGAATCGTAAAGACAGAGGAGAGTACTCCTTCTAAAATTATTATTGATTGAACGCTGATGCGATATAAAAGGTGTAAGTCTGAGGAAGAAAAAGGTGAACGGAAATTACAGTCCATGCATTCATTTGCAGAGGTATTACTCGCCTTTAACAAGTACATTGGCAAATACAATTATCTCTTTCCAAACAAGATCATGATAACTGCAGATGAAGTTCTGGCCTTTAGAGCTTTTCTCAGCCAAAAAGTGAACAAAAAAGCCTAACGGCACCGTTACACCAGGTGGCGATGGGAGATTTGAAATCAGAACCAACAACCGAGACTCAAATGCGACACGTGCGCAAAAATGTAAATGAGCATGCTGGAGGTATGAAGCTAACAAACAGTGGAACAGTCGACAGCCGAGATTGCGAATTAATTTTCGAGGAGGTAGTTCCGTTGTTCGACTGCTAGCTATAAGGTACTCAGCATGAAGTAACAAAAATACAAATGAATTAATTCAGTTTTCAGTGTCAGTTGGCAATCACAATAATAGTGAAAAAGCGTTCAGTTAGTGTTCAAGAAATAATGAAATACGCTGTTACACGTAACAGTTGAGCATTAGAGCCGCAGGGGGTGTATCTCATAAAAGCCCTCATCGTTTATATCGCATTCGTTGACCTGTAACAGTTCATTGATTGCATTTTTCTATTTTTTCACAGTCAGTTCTATAGCATATGTACGTAGAATGTTAGCCCGTCAAAGTTGGTGGATTTCGATTCACGGAAACTTTCGGACCCGGCCCAAACAGATTTGCCCGAAGGGTTTATTTCATATTAGCCCGTCAATTTCTGAGATTAAGAAGCCGAAATACCATCAGAATGTTAGGAATAACATACGGTTGTCCTGGGCTTAAGTGCCACAAGAACTGTTAAATAACAGGGGGAAGTAATCTTCATCACTCGGACAGAAACCTTATTCGCCTGAGGTTTCCGTTCCACTCTCAGACATATACTCAATTATAGCAATGGAAAGAAGTGACAGACGCCTACATAGCTGCCGTATATACAGTATGTGGTTGCTATGTCATGCCGCACCTGCTAATTTTTCAACTCTCGTATTCATCGCAAATGTTCGCACTCAGGTCAATAGTGAGGTGATTACGCTCATCCGAATCATAAATTGCCCCAATTCCATGTCCATTGGGGGTGATAATGATCCAGCCATGTCTCTCATGGATACCGTCACTGGAAGCAGCATTTGACTGCCTGCTCCTCGTGTGTGTCTAAATACTCTGACCATGCAACGTCTGGGGGTCAAATATCGAGTGAAGAAGTCACTGTGCTTGTCGATGGACTGTGAACCGGGGAACCATGACATAAGTAGACCGCAGCACACGCGGCTCTGACTTATCTCGAGAATTTTGGCCTTGTCAGACCTGGAGGTGTGGTTGTGTTCCATCGAACAAGCAGCGACTTGAGAGTTGGCATTATTCCTTCTCACTACTGCTGAACGTTCGACTATCCGCGTGCGGAGTGGTCTTCCAGTTTCGCCGACGTGGTCGATCCGTGCACAATTGAACTGCACCAGGCAAACTATCCCAGACGTTTCATGCCACGGTGGTGGGTATTACGGCGCCTTATACTGCCCTCAGATTCACAGGCAACCTCGACCTTAAGAGGTGTGAGAAGGTGGCCGGCGGCCTCGGGGATTTAATTAACGTGTGAAAATGCTCACAACGATCCAGGGCTTCTGTGGTTTGGTCTCTCGTCTCGTTTTTACACCAATGGACGAAGTTACACGAGTAGGTGTTTGCTCTGAGTATTCCATGAAGGTATTGTAATCCGGTAACTGTCTTACAGTTCCCTGCAGTGCATCTCCACATGGCGTTATAGCGTCCTTACGCAAGTTCGTTCGTGGATGGTTGAGTGGTCGTTGCTGAAGCTTAGTAGTTGCATAGCATTTGTCGCTTGCCCTAACGCTTTGGTCTTAAGCTCATTACAATCTTTGCTGACGGCAAGAACATCAATAAACCGTAGTTGACCGTTTTCCTCCTACTATGATGTAAATTGCATGTGAAAAGACGCCAGTTGTGTTCTTTGAATGCCAACCCAGTTCGATGATGACAGTGTCATCCAAAGAACGAGTCTAGGAGTTCCGTCTGTGATATTTGAAAGATCACTGGCGCCAGCCATTGCATGGTTGGTTCGGCCAGGGGTACAGCAGTTGGTTAAACCAGTAATGTACCTTTCCCCTGCTTACAGTGCGCTTCTGAAAGTTAACGACGGGCGAACAGGCCCGTTGTCTAAAGGTCTAGCGTTGGATTTACGACTAAATAGTCGAAGAATTCGGCTTCGAATACCAGATTACCCAACCCCAGGGTTACGCATGACTGACTGATGACGACTAACGGATCAGGAATGGCCACCCCAATCTCCCTTAGCTTTCTTTGACTCAACCTTTCGACATTTGGTTATGAAGCCGAAGGCCCCTCTGCCACGAGGTGAGACGACAAATGTCATCTACCGGGTCAAGTATAAATTTTTTGGAGCGAACTACGTCAGAGAGACAGGCAAACGGTTACAAGCCCGTGGTAATGAACACATGCGAGCAGTGAGGAGAATGGATCCATTGTCGTTGGTGCCGGAACACTGCGCGGACTCTGAACACACTTTCGCCTTCCAGAACGCCAAAAGTCCGGGTCGGGGCAGTGACCGCGTAGCCAGGGAAACAATGGAGGCTTGGCACACGGAGACTACCTCAATAAACCGTTGTGTCGCCCTTCCGGCGGCCTACCAAGTCCTCCGGGCGCAGCTCAACGGACGAAAGAGCATGCGCGAGGTTAGACTAGACGTGAATTCAAACCCGGGAGAACCTACGACGGACCTACACGCAGCCACACCGACGAAAGCTCAGTCATCAACACTGCTACTTCAACCACTACTCCAGCAGACGGGGAGAAACGCGGTCAGAGGGATGCAATCAAGACTAGCAACCCAGGACAGCAACTAAGGTCACCGCGAATGCGGGCGATGGTCACTAACGTTCAAATGCCGCCCCCCGACGAAAGACCGGCAAACTGACAGCAGTCACCCTCACTCCTGCTCTGAGCCGGCGAATACAGAGACTATCCTTGTGCGCGTATGCGGACCATTAGCGCCAAAGTCGATTAACGATGCCCCCGTCTAATTAACACCGTGTTAACACGATTGTCTTCCCCCCCCCTTTAAATACGATGACCTATGTCATCGTCAAGACGAATCAGTTTAACCTGCTCCATACCAGTGTCAACTCTGTATTTCCAGGAATCAAGTTTACTTTCGAAACAGAGGTTGATGGACAACTCCCATTCCTGGATGTTCTTGTAAGTCGAAAAACCGATGGATCACGTCACACATCAGTTTATCGCAAAGAGGCATATTCAGAGGTCATCATACACTTTGAGATTAACCATCCTGTGTCTCACAAACGGAGTACAGTCGACAGCCTTCTAAATCTAGCAAAAACCCGCTGTTCTGATGAAACAAGCTATCAGGCAGAAATGAAATACCTTTACAAACTACTCTCCCAAAATGGGTATCCACATGATTTTATATGTCAATGCATGAGGCACCAGAAATTCAAGGGAAAGGACGTTTCTAATGCTACGGCCGCTCGGGCACCAAAACCAACCACCTGGCGAACTCTCCCATACGTGAAAAATTTATCTGAGCTGGTCGAAAGACAACTAGATATCGTAGATACATGTAGCACACCAGCCGGCAACTACCTTACGCACACAGCTTGAACACCCAAAAGACAGGTTTAGATACCTCGAAAGGAATAGTGTTGTCTATAAAATCCAATGTTCCAGTTGTGATGCCGTCTATTGTGGCCAAACTGGGAAATCTGTCTCAACACGTATATGCGAACATCAGTTAGCTGTGAAGAGACGCGACCATCTATCCTAGGTGGCCGTATACACACCGGACAGTGGACACAAATTTGTGTGGGGAACACTCGCATTATTGGAGCCTGCCCAATAAGGAAAGGTCGTGAACTCCTGGAGGCAATGAACTCAGATGGGACAGGCATCAACCGGCATACCGATCTGGATGTCAGATAAAAAATCGTTAAAGACAAATTCAAAGCGGCTTAACCAATCTCGAGGAGATGACAAATTGCAATCAACATGCATTGGCTCAGACTTTGGCCAATCATAGAATTTCAATTGTAACATGGGAATATTTGGGGAACTTAGACAATCCAAAGATCCCTCGGTGTTAAAGGAACTCAATGAATTCCTAAAGTTTAACACCAGACTTGAGGAGGCACATGTGACGAGGAAATTTTTATCAGGATGTATTGAACGGGGTGAATATCCCAAATACTACTGGAAAACCTTACGGAGAAACCATATCGCCGCAACTTCAACTGCACTAAAACGACACGCAGAAAGTCACCTTGAGACAGTTAATGCCGGAATTAAAGAACTCCAGCGGAACTTGTGTCAGAGAGCAGGGGCTCTCGACTGCCTTGAAAACCACGAGAGATTGGCATTTAAAGACTATGTGGATACAGTCAGAATTAAAAGAATGGAGGCCAGGTGAACTAAACTCCTACGAAGCGTCCAGTCAGTAAATCCTCAGACCGTCCTTCCGAACAATCCGGAACGGTACGTGCATAACTATTCTTTAGTACGTCTTGATAAAGATCTCGTAGAGGTACTAGCTCTTGGCCCTAAGTTTTGTATTGCACGGCGGATGCCGAAACAATTAGAGCTAGAAATCCAATTTGAGAGTCTCTTTAGTCAGACTGCAGATCTAAAACCCACCGAAGCTAGAGAAGTTGATTGTCTTAAGTCGACTCTGGTTAACTTCTGCCAACAGTTTCTAAGGAAGTCCCCGAGAAACAAGGGTCCCTTGACAAGGGCCCATATCGATAGCCTTAGGGAGCTTCGTAAAAACAAAACCATTGTGCCTACTAGATCGGATAAAGGTTCAGGAGTACTACTGATGGATAGGACGGATTATGTGGCGAAACTAGAGGAAATACTGTCGGATCGTTCCAAGTTCTCAAAATCTGAGAAAGATAAGGATCGCACGGAGGCTCTCGAGGGTCAGCTGACGACTATTCTCAAAGATCTCTGTAAAGAAGGCCATTTGTCCAGCAAAGAGTATGAACGACTGAGACCGGTGGGCTCGACAATACCAAGAATGTACGGCCTTCGTAAAATTCACAAACAAGGGCTGCCTCTACGTCCAATCTTGGATATGAGGAATTCGCCCTATCATACCGTTGCAAAATGGCTAGTGGAAAGACTAAAGCCATTGCAAAGTTACCTATACCCTCGAAGTTTAAAAGACTCCTTTNGACTGCGGAAAAGAAAGATGTATTCATAAGATTGCCTTTTAGAGGAGACGCAGAGAGCGAACTAGTCCGACGGCGCTTAACTACAGCTATCACGAGGGCATTCCCTGCGGCGAATTTACGCGTATGCTTCACAAACTCTCCCCTCCTACGTTTGGGAGGTAAAGACAGACTACCGTTGGAGGCCACATCAATGTGCATTTATTCATTCACTTGCTCCTGTGGAGCAGGATACATCGGCCGCACAACGAGACGCCTGGTAAAGAGGGTGCGTGAACATATGCCCGCCTGGCTAGACAGAGGTGAGACCCGGTCGATTTCGAGTTCTATTCTCGCACATTTAATCGATACGAACCACCGAGTCGATGCCAAGGAAGCATTTCAGGTTGTCTACCGGACACCAACATGCGTCTCTAAAGGCCTACGCCAACGGATACTAGCAACGGCAGAGGCAGTAGCTATACGGTTAGTGAATCCGGTGTTATGCTGTCAGAAAACTCTGACACAAGCGCTTTCGCTGCCGTGGCCAACGCCAACCCCAAGTGATGAAGCCATGCCGCCTCAAATCCCTAATCACGATGATGGGTACTCCGTGTACTCAACCCAAGATCATTACTCAAAGACTCTCTTACCCCCCTCCCCTAGCTCTGACGACTAACACCCGCTGACCTTCTCATGCGGGCGGCGTGGGGATGATGAGTGTTAGTGACTTAATAGCTCTTGAGGCATCTATAAACACTGTTGATTTTGTACATTTTCATTCGTTCATGTAATTGTATTGGCCTGAGGAAGAATTACCGAAAACGTGCGTTCGCCAACTTGACTTTTCAATTGTAACATGGGAATATTTGCGGAACTTAGACAATCATAGAATCCTTTGCCAGACTCAGTTTAGAAGTTAATTGGGCTAGATCGCAGTTGGTAGCCAGGCCCCGTATTACAGGTGGCTGGGGGGGGGGTTGTTTACTGGGGCTATTATGTGGGGCTCCATAATCACATCTGACCCATTTGGCTTCCGTTTTACGTTTAAGGTTCGGATTAGGGTACCGGTTACTGGTTTCTGATTTTCCGAATAGGCTTATGCCTTTAGGCTTAGGTTTTCGGGTTACGGTTAGGGTTTGAGCGTACGAATAGGTTTCGGTATTACAGGTTAGGTTTTTCAGTTACGGCTATGTTTAAGGGCAACGGTTACGTTTACAATTTCGATTAGGGTTAAGGTCGCCGTCCACATCCCCATTCCTGGCTACCAACTGCGATCTAGCCGTTAATTGTTTTTGCACTCGCATAGTCTGAAGACGAGCTGGGGAACCAGTCTCGAAAATTTATTAAATAAAGTTTACTGCTACAATCTACTACGCTACGCGACCAGCCTGTAAACCCAAAGGATCGGGCTGGCTATTTGGATAGCAAAGAAGAAGTCTACAACATTCCGTATGGCACTTGTAATGCGAGATATTGCGTTCACATAGAAGAATTCGCCTCCACACGCTTAAATTAACACCAATTGGCAGTAAAGAAACGGGACCACTTATCCCAAGTCGCAATGCATACTATAGAAACTGGGCACAAAGTTGCTGGGGATAAAACAAGCATTTTCTGCTCCTAACCATACAAGAAACTCCTATAATTGCTGGAGGACATTCACTACGATGATTAATGCATCAATGGGTTCATAGATCTGGACGTCATGTACAAAAGTCTCAATGAAAAGGAAAAAGATGATAGCCAATCAAAAAGAGACGTCGGCCCACAGCATCAACCTATAGTCAGCACTGAAATAGCAATATCGAATTTTGGGCATGTTTAAAGTTAAACTGTTTTTCACACTTTCTACATGTCTCACGACGACCTGGGGAATCAGCGTCGAAACTTTATGAGATAAATTTGTTCCATTTCCTAAAGGACTCATTTCTTACGAACATATATACATACATACATACATATACATATATGAAGTGAGAAGGCTCATCGGAAAAATTGAGTTGTACTCGTGAATTTTCAAGCTGGTGACACCAGCCCGTCGTCAGACAAAATAAACAGTTTATTTCGTCCGACGACAGGTTGGTGTCACCAGCTCTAAAATTCACGAGTACAACTGAATTTTTCCGACGAGCCTTCTCTCTTCATCATATTATCTTGGAATGCACACTACCATAAATATTCAACATATGCATATATATATATAAATATGAAGGTATTATACCGTACTCCAGACATAAATACTTGCTAAAAGCCCAGACACGTGTTTCGCCGATATTCTGCCGCTGCGTGACACAGCTGCGAGGGGTTCGGCTCTTCAGTGGGACCCTCAGCGTTCTCTAGCGGTTTCTGGTATATGAACTCCAGAGAATAATCAAGTGAATAATTTCAGAAATTACTCAGTGCAGGACTTGGAGTTAAATCTCCGAGATATGATTTTTAGGGTCTGCATATATATACATTCAAAAGAAATATGCTCCTTGGGAAAGATAAACAATTTCTATTGCAAATTTTCGACCTTGGTTCCCCAAGTCGTCCTCAGACGTGAAGAAAGTGCGCAAGAACAGTTACCATTTAAACATGCCAACAAATAGATTTTGTCTTGTCACTCCTGCTGACATAATGTCATGATTGGCCAATGCCTTTTCCACTCCTCCTTGAGGCTGTTTTACACCGCATCCAACTCTCCGTGTCGGTTGATGCATACGTTATCAGAATGAATGACCTCTACAAATTCACGGCCCTTTTGAGATGGGCAGACACCTACAATGCGAGTCCTGTCCCAGGCGAATTTGTGTCCAGTTTCCAACGTATGCATGGCAACTTGGGACAAGTAGTCTCGCCTTTTTACGGCCAACTGATGTTCGCGTATTCATGTAGTGGCCGATTTCCCAGTTTGACTACAGTGGACCGCATTACAGGTGTGGCATGGTATCTTATAGACGACTTCCAACCCTATTCTTAGGATGTACCAAATACATGTGGCGCACAAACCGATGACTACACTTCGTAACCGGCTTGTACACCTTAAGGATAGGGTTGGCTGTTTAAATAAGAAGGAAGTCGTCTTTAAGATACCATGCCACACCTGTAATGCGGTCCACTGTAGTCAAACTGGGAAATCGGCCACTACATGAATACGCGAACATCAGTTGGCCGTAAAAAGGCGAGACTACTTGTCCCAAGTTGCCATGCATACGTTGGAAACTGGACACAAATTCGCCTGGGACAGGACTCGCATTGTAGGTGTCTGCCCATCTCAAAAGGGCCGTGAATTTGTAGAGGTCATTCATTCTGATAACGTATGCATCAACCGACACGGAGAGTTGGATGCGGTGTAAAACAGCCTCAAGGAGGAGTGGAAAAGGCATTGGCCAATCATGACATTATGTCAGCAGGAGTGACAAGACAAAATCTATTTGTTGGCATGTTTAAATGGTAACTGTTCTTGCGCACTTTCTTCACGTCTGAGGACGACTTGGGGAACCAAGGTCGAAAATTTGCAATAGAAATTGCTTATCTTTCCCAAAGACCTTATTTCGTTTGAATTATGATTCCTGAGATGCCTGTTTTCAACTTTATACCTATATATATTTAATTAGGAATGGGCGCACACCGATCTATTGGTTTCACGAAGAAAAGAAGCTCCGTATGGATGACAATGGTCACGAACATGCAACTAATCATATATAGGGTTTTATTGGCCTGACGCTTCGAAAGCAAACAAGCTTCCATCATCGCAGTTGGGTTGGGTACGGCACGCTGCATTATTTAATGGATTGTCTCCGCGCTGGCGTATCACTGACTTCCGGCGCACTGCATTAAGGGGTAGACTAGCGTTGTCATGGTGGCATCGGCTCCTTCTCAACCTTTGTCGAGTGGGGAGGGGGACGCCGTCTGGCTGACCGCGGCTATTGCTCTTGTCTGCATTGTCCGTTGTTCGCCTTCCACGTATCTCGCCTTCCTGTTCCTTTCACACCTGCCCGTAACCGTGTGGACGGTGGTTGTTATTTCAGTGTTGACGTCGGGCTGGGGGTCCTTGTCACTGCCGTGCGGTCTCGGCGAGTACTCGTGTCCATCTGCTTTCTGACCCAGTAGGCGGTCTCCTGGGTTTGCGTTCGCCGCCGGTTGTCCCATGTTTTTGTCTGTTTCCGACGCCTGTCCATGCTCGTCCGTTTTCTCGCTTTTTCTGGGCTTCACTACTGCCGTATCTGGCCTGACGTTTCACACGTAGTCCTGCTTACCGAAATTCACCCGTAGGGCTTGGTAGGTAGCCGGCAAAGTTACGTAGTGGTTAAGCGAGGTAGTTGTGTTGTGCCATGCTTCTAACGTCTCTCTGACCGTTTGATCGTCTTTGAAAGCATGACCAGAAGCTGCGCAATGCTTCACCACCAGCAAGAGCGGTACGAAGAATGGATCAGCTCTCGCTGGTGGCGGAAAATTACGCAGCTTCTGGCCATTCCTTCGCTTTCCAAAATACCATGAAACCGACGTACACCTCAAGCGAGTGCACATCATCGAGCTCCTGGAACTGTCTTTTAGAACTTTCTTCACGTTTAACGGCCAGGTTTACGAACAAAAGAAGGGGACGCCGATGGGCTCGCCTCTGCCTGGATTAGTTGCCGAAGCGGCTTTGCAGAGGCGCGAGTGGCTGGTCTCTTCATCATGTACTCGCCGAAGATCGGGGCAAGATACGTCGACGACACTTTCGTCATCATAAAAAGGAGCGACGTGCAGGCTTTCAAGGCACTGTTCAATTCAATCTTTCCCGAAATCCAGTTTACTATGGAGAAAGAGCTCAACAATCATTTGGCCTTCTTGGACGTACAAGTGACAAAACTGACAGGCGCGAAGATAAAGACAACGGTCTACCGCAAGGCAACTAATACCAGGTGAATCCTCCACTTCTGAAACAACCACCCCGTTGGTCACGAACGCAGTCGTGTCAGAGCCCTCTTCCAACGCGTTCAAACACACTGCAGCGACAACAATGGGAGGAAGGAAGAGATTAAGTACTTGCACGCCCTGCTTAAAGCCTACGGTTATCCGAAGGCTTTCATACGCGAGGGTATTAGGAGGCCCCACCTTGTGCGGTCGAACAGGGAAAACCTGAAGTTTTGGCTTGCAATCCTTTATATGAAGAACGAATCAAAAGCGACGGCAAGAATCCTGAAGCCGTTCGGGATCGGTGTGGCTCATAAGCCAGAGTCAACAATTAGACAACAAATAATGAGGCCCAAAGACCCGCCACCAGCGACAGAACAATCAGCGGTGGTCTACGGCATACCATACGAAAACTGTGGTGCAAGATATGTTGGTGAAACGGGCAAATACCCTGGCACAAGATTGCATGAGCACCAGCTCGCAATCAACCGCATGGGCAAGCTTTCTATGGTTTTTGGCCACGTGCAATAGAACCACAATTTCGCCTTTGAGAAGGCAAGGGTAATCGGCCGAGCCAATGATAAGATGGCCAGACTGATGCTCGAAAGTTCGTCGTCAACTGGCATACATAACAGAGCCATAGATCTGAATCTCATCTACCAGGAGCTACGCACAAGGCTCGAGTCGGTGCGTACAAGGCCGTCAGGGTAGTCGAGCAAAGTCGCGTGTGGCCTACGATTGATGCCAGCGGGAGATAGGAGAGAAGCCGGCCGGAGGTCATGTGACCAGCACGGGGCACCACCCCACCGCGGCGCCCAAGAGGCTGAGATAAACTCACACGAGCCCCAACAACTGATCAGTCCGTTGGTCGACGAGGGGAAGGCCGACAAGCATGCCGCCTCGCCTATAACTACGGCGGCCGCAAAGGGGTCAAAGGTGACAGGAGCCCAACGTCGGTCAACCTCAGAGAGGTCAACACTGATTAACAGCGAACGGGCAGGTCATAGTTCGTGCCTTGAGCACGGGTATAACACCAGGCGGGCATCAAGGCTGAAGCAATCAAGGTCAGCGGGAACAACCAACATACTACTCTGATGATGGAAACGTGAGTTCTCGAAACGTCAGTCCAATTATATTTCGGTCCTTGAACTCGTCCGCTCTTCTTTGTCTTCTTCGGGGGATGATGAAAACAATATGCATACATATATTTCCACATGTATTCACTCAGGGATGAACGCACACCGACCCACTGGTTTTCCGAAATCAATAATCTTCGCATGGGTGACATGGGTCACGAACAGGAGACCATGTGGCAGGCCAAAGCCGGCCAAGGTATAATTGCAGAGGGAG
Source organism: Spirometra erinaceieuropaei (assembly GCA_902702965.1). Classification (NCBI taxonomy): domain Eukaryota; kingdom Metazoa; phylum Platyhelminthes; class Cestoda; order Diphyllobothriidea; family Diphyllobothriidae; genus Spirometra; species Spirometra erinaceieuropaei. The sequence goes on along the minus strand of CACRXP010000317.1, from coordinate 699,559 downwards.
ACGACAGAGTTTGATAGTAGATTGACAGAGAACTGTTTTGGGGTTGCTTGTCTTCATTCAGCCAATCACAAACCTAACCACCAGCTGGGACCGGAAACACAAACATGCGCACACAGAGCTGGCGCAGCTGATCCACCGGTGTGGTCTACCCGATGGGTCATAACCACTTCATCGAACCAAGATTCACCAATGCTGAATTAAGTGGCTGAATTAAGGCAAACACGCCCGAAACCGTTCTGCATAAATCTACCTCTCAAATCCTGTCGCCTCTACTCTGCTATCCTAGGTTGGTCAATTTCGGCCTGTCAGCTGGTTGTCTGTTCGTAACCCCTGTCACCCATTCGAAGCTTGTTTGCCTCGGGAAGTCAATGGATCGATGTGTGCCCATTCCCGATTTAATAAATACCCGATCAGCAGCGACAGAGAAGGGCAGGTGGCGAGGCACTGATGAAATTCGGTTCGATGAAGCGCTTATGACCAGTCTGATGGACTCCAGTGGTGGACCAGTTGCGCCATTTCTGTGTGCACATGTTTGTGTTTCCGATCCCAGATGGTGGTTAGGGTTATGATTGGTTGAATGAAGGTAAACAAGCCCAAAACGGTTCTGTATCCATCTACCCCCAGACTCAGAAGTAAACTCTCTGATATGTATGTACATGTAAAAATGGTATTACGACAGAATGGTATTACCAACAAAGACAAGGGGGACTGGTATTACGACAGTCTGACCATCGCAAACAATGATGCCTGTGTGGGCCACGACGTGGTTAGTGTGTGACCGTGCCTTGCGCGCGAAGTAGTTTATAGGGATAACAGACGTGCCTGGCAGCCTATTAGAAATTCGATCTTTCCGTGTAGGTGACAATTCATACTGTGGAATTTTTGCGTATCACGGTTAAACAATAGTCTGCTGTGCATTCTGCAACTTTTATTATTATACTGCTTCAGCAAGTCTGCCTGTTAGCACCAGCAGACTTGTGAACATGCATCACCATCCAACTCACCTTGCACCGAGGGACGCGTTGTTTAAATTTTCGTGCGATCCCCGTTGCGGTGCCGCCAGTTCCGGCACCAATCACAATCATGTCAACGCGTGGTTTTCCGTGGCAGTCAATTACAGCTTCCAAAATTTCCTCCGCCGTCTGATCGTAGTGGGCGATCGGATTGAAAGCATTGAGGTATTGATCCGGAATGTGCGCATTTGGACCCAACTCCTCTTTGATCTTCGCTGCTATTCGGATGTGCGAGTCCACATCGTCGACCGAGGCTGAGGTACGTGTGCGAACCAGTTCCGCGCCCAGCATCTGCAGGACGTC
>CACRXP010000317.1:673561-691932 GCA_902702965.1 Spirometra erinaceieuropaei | reverse complement strand
AATACCGGTCAGCACTTTGTGCAAAACTCACAATGGCTCGTGATGGTGCGGTGAAACGGCATCTCTATCACTCGGATTGAATGTGCATCTGCTGGGGCGGTCGGGACGATTCCATCCTGAGCCTTCCATCTGCCATAAAAAATATAAAAGTGCCGTCTCTTCAATTTAACTACTGTTCATTGATATTGGATAGAAGACCATTTATGAAAGTAGTTTTTCACATGATCGCTTCCCTAAATGATGCTGAAATTGCAAAAAAGTGTGTCAGATAGGCAATCAACGAGGCGGAACCCTCCACTGTGACGTTTTGCCTTGCAAATACTTCATATTTTTCTGTTCACACTTTACCTATTGTTTAGGCTAGTTGCTATTGGATGCAGCATTTCTGATTAACTATTGTGAATGTACGTAGGTATAAGAAATAAGAATGTGATAAGTAGCAATTGTTGTCAGCTGATAGAATGCAGCTCTTTTTCTGGTGGTCGAGGCCTTTTCCCTCCAGGATAGAAGTGGGTATTCGTGAGCGGCGTTTAAGATTTCAGTATGGCAGACTACACACCGTTTAGAAAAACGTTCTTCTGATATCTATACGAATAGTTCAACTTCTACCGGACCGAATGAATGAACCGACTCGACCATCTGGTTTTCTGGTCACCAGTGAGCACCGTAAATCAGAGCTCCACCTGTTTCGTTGGCCCGCTCTTTCATTCATATTTCAAGATACAGCAAAGTGAAAACTATCTGTCCCACAACTGCGAGCGTCTCCTGTTTTTGCCAGAGAGAAGAAGATAATTATCTTTGACTTTCTTTTCGAGTTCAAAACAGGTCAACCAATGCATCTGGGGAGATTCGCAGACCCCGGAAACTGCCAACTCGTATGAAGGAACTGGTTTCTCCCCGGAGAAAAACGCTTCTTGCGGACTATCTGAGCAAAATTGCAAACGCGACAACAAAAAGACTTTGTTTTGATTAGAGTGCCTGAACAAAAACATCTCTCGATATTTTCTCAGAAAGACCCCTTAATGCTTAACTGAATTGCTGACCACGTAGTAAAAAGGAAGAGGAGTTAGAATCAATAGCAAACCTTAAGTTTGTTTACATGGTCCGACAGTGAATATCATCAGACCACCCGATATGTAACTGTGCTTGCGTTAGGCGAGGGGTCGACTGTCCGGGAAAAGTCCCGCTAGTTCATAGAGTGAAACGAACGCCGACTCCTGTCAAACCTAAATAAAGGGCGCGAAGTCTCTTTGACAGTATACTTGTTATATTTCTGTTCATATGGCATTGTGAACCGACACTGCATAGCGTTTACCTCTGACGTCATGAAAGACACCACGGTAATACAAAATACGCGGCTTCTAAAGTTGGCAATTGATCTCAGATCGACATTCAGGCGACAAAGTTTCATCTTGCTGTATGTATTCTACAACAATGCCTAGATACGAGTATGTAAACAACTAGTGCGCGTGTGACACACGTAAAGGAGGACAAACAGTCTGTTCAGCCTCCTGTCCAATCTCATCCACAGCCCTGCTGACCCATGGCAAAACGGACATGTGCGATGAAGTTCGAGTTTTCTTAACGTTAGACAAATCTACAGGCGAACTCTAGCTACCTCCAGTTAGTAGTGATCCACTTCAGACTCGATGGACGAACTGTTGACCCAGTAATTTTAGCAATTAATAGAAGGTTCGCTTGTCAGAAAGTAGGGACGTGACAGCCATCGATTAGGAAAAGTAACAGGGGTCAGCCGGCCCTGTAAAAATCTTAGCGGTCTGTTTTGCCAAGCCCTCGTCAGTGACGTGAATAAGCATCTAATCCATCGAGCACTTTTATCATCATTTGACAGCGCAGGTTAGAGAGCTCACAAAAGAAATTCATCTGCGTTCACCATACGAGTCAATTGATCATTAGGCCCATGCGTCCAGAAAACGGCCTCCATTAGGCCTAATAAGTCGTTTTAATACTCTGATAGTAAAACACAGATCGTTGCATAGAGACCTAACGGCGGGAGAAGGAACATTTTAAAAACTCTTATTAAAAGTCAGTACGCCTGAAGACAATGAACCGTATATGAGTGCAAATTCTAAAGACATAGTTTGGCATTCGTAATAAATCTACCGGTGTCTTAGAGTGCTCATTCATTGGAATGTGAAAGAGGTTGGCAGGGAATCCATAAATGTGTACGCAAAATGTGGTTAAAGAGCAGAAGCTTGTGGACAGGTGAATTACTTACTTGGATTTTCACTGTCTTCGGGCAAAGGGAGACGACAGAAACTTCTCTAACAGAAAAGATTTATAACTTGCCCCGCGAAATATTGATGCGAGTGCGGAATTCAAAAGACCGCAATACACCGACCTTGTTCTTATTGATTTGGATAAATTAGGTAGTCCATTACTGTATTTTGCAGTCAGTGAATTTTGAAAATGAGCAAGACCTATAGGAAAACAGCCAGAAATAGGCTGCATTTTTTTTCAAAATACGTGAAAGTTCTCGATGGACCGTTTGGTAGAAGAATGCTGGCGGAAGTTGTAACTGTTGTAATGTCATAGCTCGCCGATTTTCTTGCCATTTTTAGATAGACATTTGTGCATTGCGTACTGAAATGAGCTGTTTTCCTCAAAAGAGGTTGTATCCTTAAAAGGCGGACTGCTTATGAGCAATACATGCTACGTGCCATAACATAATAGGATGCTTTGCTTCATCATTAATTGAGTTCTGTTATTCCGCTTAGAATAAATACCATAATTTCGATCACGTCTTCGCTTTATTATCTCGAGGTTTTACATTAGTCAGGATTGCTTGAATAAGGAATTTGTTTTAAGGGAACGCCGTGTTCAAATGCATAATATTAGAATATGATTATTATTATGGCACCTCTTGGGCACTGTCAGTCTTCTTAACGAAAAATTAAGACAAACAAGGCAATAGAATGTTAGAAATTATGCTTTGAGCTAAGTAGTTTTTAATTTGGAAATGCTCCGCACTTCTCAGTGACGCCTGTGCAAGTTAATCAGTGAAGGGCATACTGGTATTTATGAGGTATGTCTGGTTAACTGTTCATTTGTTAGGGCATAACCTATACGATGTTCCTGGCTAGATCGAGGGCTGACTTAAAAAAGCAAGGTGGCCACTTGTTAGTTTGGTAAGAGTTTACTAGAGGTAACCGACATATAACCTCTACTAATTTTCTTACATTACACTGAGCAGGTCATGCTAGGGCCATGGGAGTTCTGATTGAAAAAGCGAACGGCAAAAATCGGAAAGCCGAAGCTTGTGCGTCCGGGTTTTTCTACATCTAATTCTTAGCTGTATTTATGGAGCGCCGCTAGTCGCATAAGTCGACAGATTTTAATCCGGCGACAGCGATTAAAATCGAGTCGTCTATCTTCCCTTTCATTTGTGCTTAAATTTCGTCATATTTAGTGTTTTCATAAGGGAATAAATTTAAAGCGAACAAGATCCTCAAAAACTCGCTTTGTCACGATTTTTTATTCTTGCTATGAGTCATGGTCTTGCAGATTGTTACCCTCCAAAATGGTAAGGGAAATCGCGTGCGCTCCTATTGGGGACTGTGCGAGTAAGCTACCGTTCGTTTTCGTGGATCACGATATAAACCATAGCTCCGTCTTTCATTGCGGCTGGGGGAAGACGTCATCGAAGGCTGAGTCTGTTTATATCGGATTCATATTAAAACCTATTTCGGCGATGTCCCCATAATCATCCTTTCGCCTGAAAGGAGGTGGGAAATTAGTCGAAAACAGAAATATGCTCGTAAGGGATCTCTGAAAGCTAAGTCACTCACTGCTTCGGGGGAGATTTTGTACTGATCTCCCTCTGGAAAAGGACTTTACCTCCCATTGATGAATTCCGCTACCTGTAAGTTTAAGCTGCATTTTGATAAATTAATGCAATCCCAGAGAACCCTTTATGGTATACGAAATGCAAGCGTTCGTAATCTTACTGCCACGATGAAGCTTGGACCCCCTCGGTGGAGCTCAATTCAATTCTTCTCGACCCATGGTCAGAGCTCCGGAACTCTGGGCCGGGCCTGCACAGCCGGGCATAAACGAGTAGTATCTATTCAAAAACAATGATCTAATATTCTGACGAACGCCGTTCTCTCCTTCCTGTAAAAAAGCGTGCCAGCAAGTCTTAATTCGTTGTTGATTGGGGACGATGAACTATCAACATTCCATCCCGAAGAATGCTGTTTGCTATCAAAATGGGACAAAAACGAGCTAAACGATTAAGTGCAAACACGCTATGTTGGATACCTATAACTCACAACGAGGGTTTTAAGAATAGAGGGCGACGTAGCTCTCGTCACATTGTCCACTGTTCGTCCATTGTCCAGACATTGTTTTAGTGACTGAAACATGGGCATCAGCTTCGTCTCTGAATCCAAACTCTCTCTTCTAGGCTAAACTCGCCTTAATAGAGACTTACGTACAACTAATATGCAGGGTTTGATCGAAAGGGATGTTATTATTAGCTCCTTAAGGGATACTTAATGTCAGGTGACCTAGCTGATAGAAGCGATAAAGGGAGGAAAGAAAGAATATCACTATCCGTACTATGCTTATCAATGATGCTGTTCTTCATAAATGTGATTGTTTTTAATGCTATGTTCCGGTAGTATTCAAGTGACTGGCATCACCAGAGACCTTTCGGACCAAATTCTGTATTCATACCGAAACTGTTTTACAGAACCGTCAGTCAGTCAGTCAGTGTATTTGAGGGAAATAGGCTTACGCCTTCGAACTCCCTATTTGTACATAAAAATTCGATAAATTAGCAGAATGTGAAGAAAGTACAGCAGTAAGGGTATGCAGGCATTGATTCACATATGACACTGGTCTCATGGCTATAAAGTCACATAGTCCGCTTGGTGCTGTAGCATATGTCTGTCAAGCCTACATTTAAATGTCGCCACAGATTGAGACATGACAACCGTCTCGGGCATATTATTCCACGGTTGCACGACACGGTTGGAGAAGAAATATTTTCTCACATTCAATCTACCCTGGGGCACACGTAACTTGAACGGATGTCCCCGGAGGTTAGTTGTTGTGGCGAGTTGGAAAAAGTCATCGCGCCGAAGGGCACAATCCAAGCCGCGCACGATACGGAAAGTTTGTATCAAGTCTCCGCGCAACTGCCTATAACTCAGAGGATAGAGATTAAGGTTAGTTAGCGGATCTCGTATGGAAGTGCACTTTGACCTCTTACTAATTTTGTGGCTCGCCTCTGCACCCTTTCGAGCAGATTGTAATCCTGATGCGTCCACGGTCTCCAGGCCTGAATTGCATATTCAAGGTGCGGCCTTACAAACGAGCCGAAGACTTTGGAGAAGCAGTCTTCATCGAAAACTGCAAATGCACGCTTGATGGCATATAACATTGAAGTTGCGGCCTTGGCCGCCTTACAACATTGCGTAGAAGGCTTAAGGCTGTCTGCAACACAGACTCCGAGATCTTTCTGCATTTCTGCTTCTCGAAGTGGTATTCCGTTCAGATGGTATTGCCGCCTACTAGGGGTCTGATTTCCGAGGCGCAGTATGGTACATTTGGTCAAATTGAAGGACAAGAGCCATCTACGGGACCACTCGTCCAATCGACAAAGATTTTCTTGGAAGTTGGTCTCATCGGCAGCATTCTGGATGACTTTCCAGATTTTTATGTCATCCGCAAACATGGCATTATCACAGTCCAACCCATCTACACAATCATTGATGAACAAGAGAAAGAGGGTTGGTCCGAGCACCGAGCCTTGTGGGACTACACTCTCTATGACTGTGCGCCTTGATTGCTGTCTTTCTACGCAGACAGTTTAAGAACGGCCGACGAGGAAGTTCTCGATCCACTTGAGAAGTTTGCCACCAATGCCCATTATTCTCAACTTGTGCAGGAGACGTTGGTGCGGGACACTGTCGAACGCCTTCCGGAAATCAATATAGGCCACGTGCACAGTGTGTTTTGCGTCCAGTGCTCTTGTCCAAATTTGCATTGTATATAGCAAGTTCGTTACACATGATCTTCCCCCACGGAAACCATATTGTGCATTGGACAAGAGATTGTGACTTTCCAGATAAGCCATCAACTCCTTTTTGATGGTTTTCTCCATCACTTTGCAGCAGATTGACGTCAGACTGACGGGTCTGTAGTTCGTTGCAAGAGCACGACTACCGCTTTTGTAAAGGGGTGTAATGTGGGCCGTCTTCCAGTCTGTGGGAAGGATTCCAGCATCGAACGATTCCTGGCACAGAAAGGATAGTGGTTTGGCCAGCTCTCGGGCAAGCTCGAGAAGCAGCTTTGCTGGGATCTCGTCCGGCCCGGGAGATTTACATTCCTTCAAGCTTGTTAGTTCTTCCAAAATCGTTGATTCTCGAAACACCATATCTTCGATAGTGGGATCTCCCATGTTCGCGGAACTAGTTGGAATAAAGTCTGCTTCTCCTGTGAAAACGGATTGGAAATATTGAGAAAAATGCTCAGCTTTATTTTTACTGTCCGATATCTCAAAACCGTCATCATTCCTCATGACAGGAATGGGATGCCTGTTACGTGTGCTCTTCCGCAAATAGCTTTAGAGCAATTTCGGATTTTTAACGGCTCGATGAAGCAAATTACTCCCAAAATCCCGCGGCCTCTTGAAAATCAGGCATTTCACCTTATTTCTTTGAACTTTATATTCCGCAAACGCTGCAATGTTGTTGTTTTCCCGAAATTTCATCCACAATCTTCCTTTCATATTGATATCCTTTTTTAGTTCTCGTGTTAACCACTGAGGGCGGTTGGATGTCCTAGGCTTTGATACGGGACAGTGGCTCTTCATTAGATGCAGTAACCAACCCTTAAATAATTTCCAGTCCTTGTTAACGTTTCCGGAGAAGAGAACATCCCAGTCTATTTGTGATGCCTCAGCTCTCATTTGGCAAAAGTCCCCTTTCCATATATTCGGCCTCGTATCCTCTTTTTTATACGGTTCAGAATACAGCTCGTACTCCCATAAAAGTACTGCATGATCACTTCGACCGAGCGGGGGTAGGTAGTACACCTCGTCTATACTGTCAGGATCTTTGGTGAAGACGAGGTCCAGACAACTAGCCTGTTGCCCTCCACGTGCTCTAGTTGGAGATAGGACACGTTGCGTGAGAAGAGCCTCTAGGGTTATCTTTAGTAGATGGTAATCGAAGGCATTCTTCGAGCACTTCGCATGCATATCGCTGCATTGAATGCAGGGTGCATTAAAATCCCCCATGAGAACAACGTCTGGTCGACTGGCGATCTCCTTTATGCTTTCCAGTAGACAAGTGTCTGAGTCGGGATCCGCCTGAGGGGCCGGTAGATAGTTACGACTTCGAGGGACTGAGACCGCCGTGCCTTTATAGTTAGCCAAATTGCCTCTGTATCGTTAGCAGTTTTGTCCGTCCTCTCACACACTGTTAAGTTACACTTTACATACATGGCAACTCCTCCACCCCGGCGGCCCCTCCTATCTCTCCTAAACAATTGGTATCCTGTTAGTGCTACCTCGCAATCACCCACGTTCTCTGACAGCCACGTTTCTGTTAGTGCTATAACATCTGGAGGAGTATCGGCTACCTGTATTCTCAGTTCATCAAGCTTGGAAAACAGACTCTGAGCATTGGTGTAAAAGAACTTAAGTTCGCAACATTCGACAGTGCTTTGTTCGATCCGTCTCGGACTTGACAATATTATGTTGCTGCCGCCATCATGATGACTGGCTGGTTCCAAAGCAACATCGCATTCCTCTGTATCACTCGTCCCCTGAAAATAGCAAAGTTGCTCTCTCCTGCTGCAAGTCTCCTCTTCAGCTCCGTCACTAATTCGCGGCGTTTCAGACGTTCCGCTGGAGAATAGTTCGGTTGAAAAAAACTCCTATGTGAGTGTTTCGGAGGCAGCTTTTCCTGGACAGAAGTAAGCTAGCCTCCTCTTTACTGCCCAAAACGATTTTCAGAGGTCGTGGCCGCACAGTTTCCGATTGTTCGCTCACCTTCTTTCCGATCCTGAAGGCTGCGTGAATAGTTACCCTTTCATTCGAATTAAGCATTTTGTTCAGAAGGTGTTGAAGCATATTGAGGTCAGCGGAAATCCTCTCCTTCGGGGTAGGAGCATTCGACTCCGATAGGCCCTGAACGACTACGCAGAGCTGACGATCCAGGGGTTCATTTGTTCTGTTTGCGACGGCCTTGTCAGCTGAAGGTCTCAGGAGATCCACCGGAGCCTTCTGGGGTTTTATACTCCTGTTGTGGTGCCTACCCATCCCATCTTGCCACGAGCTTGTTTCCTCACTTCCAACCGAGGGTACTACTGAACACGCGGAATGGGTGACAGAACTTGACGGTTCGCTTCGGTTGTCTTCCGTAGAAACAGCAGACTCGGTTGCTATTTGCCCATCGACATTAGTATCGGCGTCCTTGCACTGAGATTTTCCACAAACCTTGTTCTTTGGCTTTTTTGGAGTTTTGTTCTTCCCCTTTGTCTTGCTGACTCTAGCGCTGGTAACCGCGTTTTGCCTACCATCGTTCGCTTGCACGAGTTCCTTTAAAGCAGCCAGCTCTTTTTCAAGTTTTTGGACTTTCAGAAGAATATAGGAGCACCCAATGCACGACTCGTCCTCGTAACTAACCGATTTTGCTGTGGTAACGCTTTTAGCGCGCTTTGCGGGACCCTGGTTATAACTGTAAAGAGAGCGGACGCTAATCCTGGGAGGCAAGGCCATATCAATAAACTTTCCTTCATGCATAATGCCGGCCCTGGTCGTGGAACTACCAAAAAATTGCTCTGTGTCCATGAGTTTCGTGTGTTCGTAAGCTTATATTCGCTTTCGAGATTCAAACAGGTAATGACGACAGTTTACGATGGAGTATGGCAAATATTCGAAACCAAATGATCGAAAATACGCCTATTTTTAAAAAGTCGATGTAAAGCAAAAATATGAACGGTATGAAATATATGTAGGAGCGACTCAGCCGTTTTGAGAATATCGAAGGCCCTGAATAACTCCCGATCTTCCATGGTGTCAACGATTTTGTTTTCCTAGGCCGATATCTGCGCGCGAATCGACTCCGTAGCCCGTTGGATTTTGATGGGTACATCCGGACCGTGTGTTCTGTGGACAGCCAATCACAGGACGACGTAGCGATCGCATCTTCATCTTCTGAACTGCTACTTGAAACTCGCCTGTTCGCTTCTATCAGCATATAAAACATTGTTACTGAATAATTAGTCCGTTAAAAAAAAAAAACGACGAAAGAGCAGTTTAAAATATCCATTAAATAATAAACAAAACGGATGGATTAACTTTAATAGAGAAATACTTTCGCTTATAAATGGCGAATGTGCAGGCAGGATCGGCCTGCATGTGGCAGTGTATGACGGATTATAAACGGACATCTTCAAGGAAGATAAATGTTTCATTCATGAATGGATAAGTATGCGGGTCAGACAGTGGGTTATTCTTAAATCTTATTGGGCCAGAAAGCTTGGCAGGAAAAAAAGACATGAAACTTCACTTGGACGGTGAAAACTCCATTGGCCATGTTGAACTCCATCTGCTTCAGCGTAGTTAATCGGCATTTATTTTTCAACGCAAACATTTTCGGTGTCCCTAGAATATGAGTAAAAACAATTAAGATGATCGGCATAAATAAAAGTTTGCGAGTTTCTGAGTTCATTTGAAATATCATTGATGTAAAGAAGGAAGACAAGCAGACCCAGAACCGTGCCTTGAAGTACGCCACTCGTGATCGAGTGAGCTGTCGAGTAGCTATTACCGACCATGACTTTCTGATATCGGTTGGATAGACAGGACCTCATGAAGCCAAGTAGAGGCGGCCGGATGCGGACAGCTTCCAATTTTATCTCAAGCCGTCTATGTGACAACTTGTCAATCGCTTTGCTAAGATCAAAGTATATAACTACCATTGACGGCCGCTCATTACGAAGAGAACTGATTAGATTAAGAAATGCCAAGTGGCAAGTTTCGCAGCATCGTTCAGGTAAAAATCCATGCCGACTAGAGCTCAGAAGCATATAAGCTAGACAGAAGTCAATAATTTCACTGAGAATTATCCTTTGGAGAAGCTTTGCTAGAGGCGGTGTTTCGCGCACGCCAGATAATTATTAACATTGGACCGGGATCCAGACTTGAAGACAGGAACGATAATTGACGTCTTACATGTTTCAGAGAAAAATCCTTTTTAAATGTAAATCGAGAATAAATGACACAGAAATATGGGAAGGTCGGGTGCTTGTTTAATAATCGAATTTGGAATCCCGTCCGTTCCTCAGCAATGTGAGTTTTTCAAATGACTTATGTGTTTCATAATGAGATCTGCGGAGACATCGATTGTACTCAGTGACCTATCTGAAAATGAACGAAAGAAAGAGACTGGTTCGGACTCAGTAGTAAGGAACAAGGAAATGCGCGGAATAAGACTTTAGATATCTGCGCGGCACAAGCTCTAGGATGTTCTCAGAAACATTGGACATGACGTCACGTAGAATGGTTGAATCGCCGCAGAAAAGAAAACCACACAGATTCAAGAATCTAATATAGTTATTTATTAAGTCCTTATCCACGCAATCGTACTTTAGGTAACTGCAGACTGTGCTGGTCCTTTTTGAAAGGGCAAGTGTTCAACATCAACGAGTCAATGCGTGATCACTACCAACGAGGTTCTTTTTGAAAGCAATAAAAAGAGTGTAATATCATTGGTAAAGATCCGATCTTAGGTGCGATTATCTTTTGGTGGAGAGCGCACCATTTGGGACCAGTTAGAAAAATTGACAATATCATGGAAGGGCTGGAATCTAGATGGACAGATATTGGAAACCCAGTCTATTTCAAGAAGCTTATAATACCCATTGATTATATTAACATCGAAAGCAGCTTCTCAAATTAATTTGAAGACTTTACAGAGTTGTGAATCATCACTGGCTAAAGAATTTGGGGATTGTAGATACAGCTAATAATTGCCTTTCTTTGCGGCGAGAGAATAACAGATGCTATGCAGAAGTTTCCCGTGAATGAGGAAGCATCCAAGTAATAGAGAGAGTGCTTTAGGTAGGATCTAAAATAAAGAAGACAACCACCCCCACGCCTAGTCGTGCGGTCTTGACGGTAAAAATCGAAGTCATCTATGAGAACGGCAGAGTCAGGAATTAGAGAATGGGTCCAATATTCTGTTATACAAATAATACCAGGCGTCATTTCGGGAGCAGTGACTCTGACTTGGGCCCTCTTGTTTATAACAGACCTGGCATTCAATAATATAATATCTCATGTGTTTCAAACAGCAAAGCTATTTTCGACGATATTTAGAATAACATCTGAAGGCGGATATGCAAGCTGTGAATCAATGATGTTTGGAAAATAAGTACCAGTTAATCTAGAGTTATTGATTTACGTGGAGTCAGCAAGAGAAGGCTGAGCAGGAAGCCTAAAAGGATGTGGGAATATAGTTTTCGAGCATTGGAATGCTAGATGAGTCAGAACAGTGATAGGCTTGCTTGAAGTTAAATTGTGGAGGAGAAGGAGGAGGAGGAGGAGGAGGAGGAGGAGGAGGAGGAGAAGGAGAAGGAGAAGGAGGCGGGAGTCTAGAAGGAAGGTAGAGGCTGGTGGGGGAGGGAAGACAGCTATAAGAATAAAAGGGTGGAAAACCAGATCTAGGTTGGAAGTCAAAGGAATTAGGTTGACTTACTTGAGAGCAATTGGCCTGAAGTGGTGGGAAGCCTGAACTAAGTTGGGACATAAATGACTTAGAGCAATTAACGTATGAATTATTTGCTGGATAAGTAACCAGTATGCAGGACAGAAAATTAGTTGGGGGTTTAATTGAAGCTGTGGGGTTTGTAGACAGGTTAGGCTGTAAAAGTCTGGTAGATCTAGGAGAAGGCGGTGTACCCCTAAATGGAACTGTACTACTTTTCTTTTGGGTCTGAGTCTGATTCAGTTTTGGAGTCTCACCGTTCTGACGACACTTCGCAGGTGAGTTCACTGTAGAGCTCGCAGGACCCTGTTGAACTGGGGAAGCTATCAGTCTAGCTGATATAGGCGGGTTTTCATGAGTCCTAGGGGGATATCTGGGGGATTAGAACGACAATTGGAGATGCTGCTGCCAATTTAGGGGCAGGAGAATGCGTCAAGTGGTCCGAGTGGGAGGGCAATGTAGGAGTTAAGGAGAGGAGGGTGCCAGATGTCGTAGGAGTAGAATTAGCTGAATCCTTACGGTCACTTGTATTATGACCAAGTTGGTGAGCATTAGACTGAGAAGCAGTGGGTTTAGTTGAGAAGAGAGACTCGATTCTACGCTCCATGGGAATATGGTCATGAAAAAGGTAAAATTTTGCATTTTCCAGATACGCTGACACACAGTCTCGAGGGGCGAAGATTTGGTCGACTTCGATAGGTAGAAACAACTTCACTTAGACAGACGGATCTTTGCTACGGGAGGACAAGCGTTTAGCATCGGCTATTTTGTAGTTGAAACCACACGAATGCATGACATGAGTCTCAACATCAATTGGCCGAGCAGATCGAGGGGCATTTTTCAGTGAGAAGTTGTAAGTACGCTTCTGTCTATCATAGATTCACTGGTGATCAGGTAAAGAAGTGATTAAAGACGTTTACATTCTCGAAAGGAAGTGACGGAGATGTTCGCTTCAAATGATTTTCCCGGAACTGAGAACATAGTGCTAAACTTTAGTATAAATCATTGCGTTTGTAAATTGCTGACAGATGAATTTGCCGACAAGTTATAACGAGTGACAACTGACTAGTAATATCTTCTGACTTAGACTTAGCAGAGCCATGCTTACATACAGAGGCCGAGAGCTTTCGCCGACCTGTGACTTTTACTCTCATCTTGTCTCGATGTAATTTGCAATTAAGTAAACTTTTGACAGACCAGGTGAATGAATTTCAGATAGCAGCTAACGTTGTAGAAAAATTACTCAGTTAGAGAGAAATCGAATGCACAAAGTGTGAATACCAGAGTGCGACTAGTGATTAACAGGCTCAGACTAGCAGAATTCAAAAAAATGGCAACTGGTAGTTCTGAGTGAGTAGGCCTGTATTTAAGGAAATTTAACCAAAAAACCGTGGCTAAAATCGTTAGGGCTCTCAGAAAAAAACCCTTAAAATAATATCTTCCACTTATCTTCAAATTAAAAAACAGCGGCTTCGCCTTGACCTCTTCATGAGATTCTTTTTTTCCGACATTGACCAAGTGGGACGGAAAAAGAATGGCTTCTTCCTAAACGGGCTATAACTCCCTATCAAGTTCTGATTTGATTTCTTGAAGAACAGCCACTTACTTTAGTTCTTTTATTTTGGAAACATCTCCTTTCCCTACGTGCCGTTCATCGACTGCAAAAATTCCACATAAGAAAAAAAATGCAGTCTTAAAATGGAAAATGTTAACTATTTCGTCAAAGTGACGTGGGTGACGGGGGTGTAAGGGTGTCAGCGGTGGGTTCACGTAATGGTCGTGGTGGTCGCTCACTTGCTTGCAGGTGAGACTGCGCCTAGCGTCCACTTGCTGGCACTCAACTCTCACCTGTGGCTCCACGTAGTTGGACTCTGCTCAGCGGCCACACCCCGGGCAACCGTCTCGACCGGCGGGCTAAACCAGGTGAGGGGGCCCTGTGCGCTGTGCCGTGTGCACAGGGTTTGCGGATTCCGCTGGATGGAAGGTAGGATGGAACCTTGCGTGGACACCGTCGTGACGTGGTTCGTCTCTGCACGCCACTGAACAGCCGGTGACGGAATGGATCTCCACATCGACATCGCCTTGACGCGCCCACCTACGCCGTCGGAGACCGCGGCTTACGGCGAATTCGAGTCGCTCTCCACTACAACCCGAAGTCGTGGTCCCATAGTGGGGTTCGGCCGTGCCACAACGGCACATGGCAGCCCTATTCAGGGATGGCACTGCCAGCCCCCACGAAGGGGAGGGCCTAGAAAAGGTGGCCTAAACATTGCTGGGTACCACGCCGTCTCCAGGCTAGCCAGGGCCGCAGACGTCCTATCATGGTCGAAACAATCAAAATCGAAACATCAACAATACCAATAACAACAACAACCATACTCATTCTCCTCATCCTACCTCCTCTTCCTCTGCCTATTCTTCTGTCTACTCTTCTCCTTCGTCACCTTCTTCTCCATCTCCTTCCCGTCGCCCCACTCGTTGTCACCAGACTGGCAGGGTGAGTCCGCTCACTCTGGCAGCCTGGAATGTTCGTTCCCTTTTAGACAATCCGAGGAGCAACCGACTGGAACGGAGGACGGCGCTAGTGGCACGAGAACTGGCCCGCTACAAGGTGGATATCGCCGCACTCAGCGAGACCCGTTTCTCCGAACAAGGCCAACTGGAGGAGGTGGGTGCCGGCTACACCTTCTTCTGGAGCGGTCGACCCAGGGCAGAGCGACGAGACGCGGGCGTCGCCTTCGCCATTCGGAACGACATCGTGGGACGACTGCCCTGGTTGCCGCAGGGCATCAACGATCGCCTGATGAGCATCCGCCTGCCTCTCTGGGGAGGCAAATTCGCCACCATCATCAGCGCCTACGCTCCGACGATGACCAACCCCGTCGCCGTCAGAGACAAATTCTACAAGGACCTCCACGCCCTCTTGGCGACTGTGTCGAAGGCGGACAAGTTGATTGTCCTTGGTGACTTCAACGCCCGCGTCGGCACAGACCATACTGCCTGGAGAGGAGTGCTGGGTCCCCACGGTCTCCGCGGCTCAAACGACAATGGTCTGCTGCTGCTCCGCACCTGCGCAGAACACCGCCTCATGCTGATGAACACCTTCTTCTGTCTGCCGGAGCGAGAGAAGGCCACCTGGAGACATCCTCGGTCGCGCCAGTGGCACCTGCTGGACTATTTCCTCGTCCGGAGGCGAGATCAGCGGGACGTGCTGGTGACGAAGGCGATCGCGGGTGCTGACGGGTGGACCGATCATCGCCTCGTCATCTCGAAGATGCGTATTCGCCTACAGCCTCGCAAGAGACAACAAGGTAAGCGATCCCCAGGTAAGCTGAATGTTGCGTTGTTGTCGTTGCCCGCTCACCATCTTCATTTCAGCAATGAGCTGGCTCAAAGGCTAGACAACTTTCCTATCGCTGTCGACGCCGCCGCTGCCGAGAACGCCTCCGTGGAGAACCGCTGATGTCACCTGCGAGACGCGGTCCAGTCGACGGCGCTCGCCGTCCTCGGTCGCGCTCCCCGCCAACACCAGGACTGGTTCGACGACAACGACGCCGCCATCAGAAATCTGCTTGCTGAGAAGAACCGCCTACACAAAGCCTACGTAGATCACCCCACTGATGCCACCAAAGCTGCCTTCTACCGCAGTCGCCGCATACTTCAGCAAAGACTGCGCGAGATGCAGGACGCCTGCACTGCTCGCAAAGCTGAGGAGATCCAAGGGTACGCGGACCGCAACGAATGGAAGAACTTCTTCTCTGCGATCAAAGCTGTCTACGGTCCGCCGACGAAGGGCACCGCTCCTCTCCTCAGCGCCGACGACAACAATCTCCTGACTGAGAAGACGCAAATCCTGCAGCGATGGGCCGAGCATTTCCGAGGCGTCCTCAGCCGCCCCTCCGTCATCTCCGACGCCGCCATCGAGCGTTTGCCGCAAGTGGAGACCAACGTGGACCTCGACCTCCCGCCATCTCTCCAGGAGACCATCAGGGCCGTGCAGCAGTTCTCCAGCGGGAAAGCACCCGGATCGGACGCGATCCCTGCTGAGGACTACAAGCACGGAGGTCCCCGATTGATGGATTACCTGACTGCGCTCTTCCAAGAGATGTGGCGTCAAGGTGAAGTCCCGCAAGATTTCAAAGACGCAACCATCGTGCATCTCTACAAGCGCAAAGGGAATCGCCAAGTCTGCGACAATCACCGCGGGATCTCCCTGCTGAACATCGCCGGGAAGATCTTCGCACGAATCCTCCTCAACCACCTTAGTAACCATCTGCAACAGGGCCTTCTGCCGGAAAGCCAATGCGGCTTCCGTCGTCATCGTGGGACCACGGATATGATCTTCGCCGCCCGTCAACTTCAGGAGAAGTGTCAGGAGATGCGGAACCACCTGTACTCTACCTTCGTGGACCTGACGAAAGCCTTCGACACGGTGAATCGTGAGGGACTGTGGAAGATCATGCGGAAATTCGGCTGTCCGGAGCGATTCACTCAGATGGTGCGTCAGCTGCGCGACGGTATGATGGCGCGAGTCACGGACAACGGAGCTGTCTCAGAGGCATTCGCAGTGACCAATGGAGTGAAGCAGGGCTGCGTACTGGCGCCTACCCTCTTCAGTCTTATGTTCTCTGCCATGCTGATGGACGCCTACCGCGACGAACGTCCCGGGATCCGCATCGCCTACAGGACGGACGGTCACCTCCTGAATCAACGGCGGATGCACTTCCAATCGCGCGTATCCACAACCACCGTTCACGAACTCCTCTTCGCCGACGACTGCGCCTTGAACACCACCTCGGAAGAGGAGATGCAACGGAGCATGGACCTGTTCTCCGCTGCCTGCGAAAACTTCGGTCTGGTCATTAACGCGCAGAAGACGGTGGTGATGCACCAACCGCCACCCAACTCAGCCACAGTCCCAACGCGCCGCCGCAAATCAGCGTGAACGTAACCCAACTGCAGGTGGTGGAGAACTTCCCGTACCTGGGCAGTACTCTCTCCCGCAACACCAAGATCGACGACGAAGTCGCCAACAGGATCTCGAAAGCCAGTCAAGCCTTCGGTCGCCTCCAAAGCACAGTTTGGAATCGCCACGGTCTTCAGCTGAGCACGAAGCTGAAGATGTACAAGGCCGTCATCCTGCCGACACTACTGTATGGAGCGGAGACTTGGACGGTGTACGCAAAGCAGGCACGTCGTCTGAACCACTTCCACCTCATTTGTCTTCGTCGCATCCTGAGGCTGAACTGGCAGGATCGAATCCCCGACACTGATGTGCTAGAACGGACGGGAATCCTCAGCATCTACGCCATACTGAGGCAAATGCAGCTGCGCTGGAGCGGCCACCTGGTGCGCATGGACGACGAGCGACTACCCAAACGACTCTTCTACGGAGACGTCGCGAGGGATTCTCGCCGTCAAGGAGGCCAGATTCGCCGTTACAAGGATACCCTGAAGTCCTCCCTGAAATGCCTGCAAATCAACCCCACCAACTGGGAGGAGCTCGCACTCGATCGACCGACACGGAGGAGGACAGTGAAGACGGGCGCTGCGATCTACGAAGCCAACCGCATCGCTGCCGCCAAAGCGAAACGTGAAGCCCGCAAATCACAACTTCGCCCAGTAAGCAACGCCGCCGCACAACCGCTTCCAACGTGTCCTTGATGTCAACGGACATTCCGGGATCGAATCGGACTTGTTGGACATCTTCGGATTAACTGCGCCTCTCGAACTGCACCAACCATCGTCCCCCCGCCTGCCTCTTCCTCCTCCTCTCCGCCGCCATCTAACCCTGAGAATTCTTCTGACCCACCACTTCCATCATCCTCCTCCTCCTCCTCCTCCCCCTCCTCCTCCTCGCCCACTGCTCCAACGGCTGCCGCTCAGGCGACTGTCCCGCGCACAGCAACCGGCACTACCACCACCTCCCCCGACTCCAGGGATGAGGATCAGGACTACACCTGCCCTCACTGCGACCGTACCTTCACCTCACACATCGGCCTGGTCGGTCACTTGCGAATCCATCGCACAGAGCCTGGCGAACCAGTGCGTGAAGCACCAACCTACATCCACCGCACTCGCCTCCACTGCCCACAATGCCCTCGCACCTTCAGGCATCGCATGGGCCTTTTCGGCCACAAGCGCATCCACGAGAGCGGCCTCGACCGCACTCCCGACCCACCCACCACATCCAACACATCCACCGTGCACACCCCCACCCTCGCTCCATCCGTCCGCGCCATCACCACCACCACCACCACCACCACCACAACCACCGCCTCCTCTGTAGCTGACACTGACACCGCCGAATTCACATGCCCACACTGCGCACGCACATTCACCTCACGCATCGGCCTAGTCGGTCACTTGCGAACCCATCGCACAGAGACTGGCGAACCAGTGCCTGGAGCACCCACCTATACCCACCAAGCTCGTCTCAACTGCCCACACTGTCCTCGCACTTTCAGGCACCTCCCACGCAAGTGGGAAGTCCGCCTCTCGACTCGGTCCCCATGCGGCTTCGGCTGCACGGGTGACTTGAGTCCGAGACTATCCCGGCACGTCAAGCGTCGTGGATAGGAAGGTTGCTGATTGACGCCCGCTCTCGGTTCACGCAGTTCGTCGCGT
>CACRXP010000317.1:648208-673497 GCA_902702965.1 Spirometra erinaceieuropaei | reverse complement strand
ACGAATTTCGTGTCAATTTTGGGCATCTGAACAAGTGTGCCACTTCGGAGATCGCGGGTGTTCACGTGGTCCCAGCGTTCGCTCCCCTCTCACCTGAACTATGCTTTTCGACCCGGCGTTGTCATGATGCTGCCTCAAGACGCAAGACGGCTAGCCCCAAGTCGCAATCGATGTCATGGGCTTGAGCTGGTGGCGGGGCTCTAGATTGAACCGCAAGGCACAACAGGGCGAGTATACCCCCAACGCGATCCGTGAACGCCCTTCTACGATTGTTAAAATACGCCGCCGCACAACCTCCACCTACGTGTCCTCGATGTCAACGGACATTCCGGGCACGAATCGGACTTGTTGGACATCTCCGAACCAACTGCACCTCTCGAACTGCTCCAGCCATCGTCCCCCCGCCCGCCTCTTCCTCGTCCTCTCTGCCGCCAACTAACTCTGACACCCCTTCTGCACCACCACTTCCATCCTCCTCCTTCTCCTCCACTGCCCCAGCGGCGGCCGTTCAGACTGCCGTCTCACACATCACCAACCCCGACACAATAACCGCCACCACCCCCACCTCTCCCGATTCCAATGATGAGGATCAGGACTACACCTGCTCTCACTGCAACCGCACCTTCACATCTCGCATCGGCCTGGTCGGTCACTTGCGAATCCATCGCACAGAGACTGGTGGACCAGTGCCTGGAGCACCAACCTACACCCACCGCACTCGCCTCCACTGCCCACAATGCCCTCGCACCTTCACTCATCGCATGGGTCTATTCGGCCACATGCGCATCCACGAGAGCGGAATTGACCGCAGCCTTGACACATCCACCCCGCCGAGCCCCACACCCAATCCACCACCATGTGCACCCACTAACCACTCCCCAGCCGACATCGACGCCACCGAACTTACCACCCCTCACTCCTCCCCTTCCTCCTCCTCTTCCTCCATCACTGCCACAACGACGGCCGCTTCGGCGTCTGTCGCCCACGACTTCACCACAGCCGAACCTGACACAACAACAGGCACAACCCCTGCAACCTCCATCATCAGACGTGAGGGCCAGGACTACATCTGCCCTCACTGCGATCGCACCTTCACTTCGCGCATCGGCCTGGTCGGTCACTTGCGAATCCATCGCACAGAGACTGGCGAACCAGTGCCTGGAGCAGCAACCTACACTCACCGCACTCTCCTCCACTGCCCACACTGCCCTCGCACCTTCAGGCATCGCATGGGTCTATTCGGCCACATGCGCATCCACGAGAGCGGAATTGACCACAATTCCGATACAGCCACGACATCCAACACATCCACCACGCCCAGACCTAACCTCGCTCCACCGTCACACGCGCCGACCACCACCACCGCCACCACCAACACCACTGCTTCCTCTACAGATGACACCGACACCGCCAACCTCTCATGCCCACATTGTCCACGCACCTTCACCTCACGCATCGGCCTGGTGGGTCACTTGCGAAGCCATCGCACAGAGACTGGCGAACCAGTGCCTGGAGCACCAAGCTACACCCACCGCACTCGCCTCCACTGCCCACACTGCCCTCGCACCTTCACGCATCGCATGGGTCTATTCGGCCACATGCGCATCCACGACGACCTGCGGTAGACAACCGCTGGTCACACCACACATTCCCTCACTCTCTACCTCCTAACACCAATACCCCACCAGACCTCAACCCTCACACACCTCATGCACTCAACTGCCGCCTCCCACGCAAGTGGGAAGTGTGCATCTCGACTCGGTCTCCATGCGGCTTCGGCTGCACGGGTGACTTGTGTCCGAGACCATCGCGACACGTCAAGCGTCGTGGATAGGAAGGTTGCTGATTGAGGCCCGCTCTCGGTTCACGCAGTTCGTCACGTTGTGTGTGTGTTGTGTGTAGTGGCGGACTGGTGGGCTGGGGACGGGCTGCAACAGCACCTTCCACGGCACTCTCACGCAAGTGAGAGACACGCCGTCCAACCCCCGGTGTGTGAAATCCTGGTGTTTGTGTGTATGGGGGGCCAGGTCGTGCTGTGGCGCGCGCAGGCATGGTCAGTCGACCATGTCAGCCACCGCGCCCATTCCCCACTCCAGTCTACTGACCGGCTCGGACAGTGGCTGGGGTGTGAGAATGGGAAGGGAGAGTGAGGTCGACGACTCAGCGCATTTTCCTCACTATAATCAATCTGACGCGCTTGAAGCTATCACGGTGCGCTAAAAGCCGTGGCTTGGAAGGTTGCCAACTGACGGGGTATCTTGGACCTCCTCCTTGACCGGAGGCGGTCTGAGAGTCAGGCTGCAATGGCTCCTTTTTAATGTGGCCTTTATGGCACTCCTACCACAGTGTGGGATCCGAGCCAGGCGTTGGCGGCACGCCCAGGCGCGGCTTCTGCCGTGCCAGCCTCCAAATCTCTCTTGTGCTGGTTGAAATCCTGGTTATTTGTTGTGTGGACCAGAGGGTGTGGTGGAACGCCGAGGTGAGGATCCGTCCGAGCCATCCACCTGCGGCCTCTCTCGTCTCCGGTCTTCTTGACTCTATCTTGACACCGGGCTGGGGCGAGGGAGGAGGAGACAGTGTAGGTAGATGATACGCAAGTCTAACGGCACTATATACCCTTGCGTAAGTCACCGTCCCTGCTCCCACCGCTGCTGCAACTGTGGGGCACACGGTGGACATCATCGAAACCGATGGTCGAACTGTCATATGGTACATGAAGTGGTGATCACGTCGCCAATAGCACACGCAGACGGACTGTTTTTATTTTATCGGCCAATACGACCGAACTCACATCCGGTCGCCCTGATACCGATTGCTAGCAGAGCGTGGTAGGTGATGGAGGAAAGTGCGGCGAGTGTCAAGTCTAGGTCACAATAAGCTAGTTCACGCGTAACTAATCGGCGTTACCTCCATTCAGTTAAACAAACATTTGATCGTATCGTTCGCAGTGATCAGATTATCATGTCATATTACAGTCGCTTGTTCAATCGTTGTTTTTATATTTTGTCCTCATTCTTGAAAACTCCCTACATCCCTCCATTCTAGGCTTTTCCCCTTCGCACCGTATTAGCCGTTCATGTCTACTCTTCCCTTCCCAACTTTATACTGGGCATTCCAACGCAAAACTTGAGATTTGCCATGGGTGCCGGTTCAGACAAAGATTAACCTGTATATCCAACATCCTCGAGTTCCTTTAAGGTTCGAAGTTTTAGGTTACTATGTCCCTGAAGATTTCTGTCAAAAAACGTGTTCCTAACATGCGTGTTATATATTTGCTGACCGACCGGGAAACGTACCTCACTACTGCAACGTTTCCATCTTGAAGGTAAGTCAGCAAACGTGAGGATTTCGCATGCACTCTTTTAATATACTTTACGGCGGGCGCGATTTTAATCAAACATGACTTCAGCTGCAGGGCCCTTACCGACTCTCGGTGTTAAAAATGCAAACGATGAGATTATGAATAATTATGCCAAATTGGGTATGTTTTGAAATTCTTAACTTTTGAAAGTGAGTACTGACGTGCCTGACGATGACGAGACACTGATCAAAGACAAAGAAAATGCTATCTTAGAACTCGGCAACTTTTATGCCAAGGAAAAAAGGGCTAAAGGTTTGTCTTCCTATCAGTTTCCCAGTAAATATTTTGCTTAACGATTCATGCTTTTATCATGGGGCCGTTGCTTCATTTGTCGCGCCTTTATTATCTTATAATATGTTTAGACATAGCGCCGACGGTGGAGCCGCAATCACTGATGCCCTCGTATTGTCCCTCTCAGCGTTGACATCTTAACCGCCATTCGTTCATCTCCTATTATATCTAATATTGTTGACTTCAGGGAAGAGCAAAAATAAGATACCTATATAGTTGATAGGTCGACGCCCCCTAACTGCCTTGCAATTGATGACGATTGTGCAGCTAGTCTTTTCACACACAGCCCTTCTAAAAAAAACCTCCATCGATTCCATTGTCCTTGTTTATTTTCTCAGCCTTTTTCTGAGATGCGGTTCGAGAGTAGTCCTTGGTGTCAAGACAACAAGAACACCATATGTTCCGTCTGCGAACGGTCAAAACCCGAGACTAATAAATAACCTATAACCGCTGTTCTTATCTTTCATTACAACATCTATCGTGTACACTATGCACATAAGTGTACTAGCAGACACTTGTTATCCGTTTTATTTTTGCCTGTCTGCATACTTTGCCTTCGGCCGGACATCTTCGGCAAGTACTCTTTTACTACAGCCTAGTTAATATTTCAGGATCTGTTCTGCCGCAGACCTACCTAGTGCGACTGCGAACTGTAGTCATTTGAGTCAGCTTATTTTTTTCTGTAAATTTCTGGCATCTAGTTTTTCGAGTTCACTTTATCTCTTGGATCATAGATACACTTGGTTGTTGAAAGGTAGGCATCCTGAGAAATATAAGTCGAAGTCAAATATGTGCTTCGGGAAAGGAAGTTTATTGGGCAAATAATCGACGCCGGTTCCCCGGGTCGTCCTTAGACACAGACGGAGAGCAAGTGCGTTAACAGGAAGATCTTGCCAAAGCCTGTGCGTGTGAAGCCGGCCGTTAAATCTACCCTGGGATATCATATTTTATGCCATTACGGTTGATGGATGCCTAGTGCGTTCATAACTGATGCCCACTACGGACTTCGAGCATTTTAGACGACAAGTGGATGGCTATCTCACAACAGACCGATGCAAACCGGAAGCATCCACATAAGGTCGTAAATCTCTCCTCGAGAACGTTTACAACAACAGAAGAGAGTGTGCTTTCCAAGGGGCCAAAGCACAATCTTTCCGACTCAAACTATTTGGAGTTCCTTGCGAGCTTAAAATCCATTATTTCGTCAACAAAACTCATGGAAGACGACCGGTTTACCATCCGAAACAGCACCGTGCAAGCCTTAAAAAATCGGAGTTATTTTTCGGTACTATCACGTGAGGAAAGGAATGCGTTAAAGTCTACGAACTGAGAAAAAATATCATTCTCCCCGCGGACAAATGATGTCCCCTGGGACCGATAGTATCGGTAATCGAGGCACTAAACTACAAAGTTTTCAAGTGGCTATTCCACAAACTTCATCCGCTTACGAGGAATTACGAAACTGAAATTGAGAACTCAGCAGTGTTTCTAGAGAAATTAGGAGGAATTACAATTTCTACTGATGAAATCATGGTTTCCTTCGATTTCGTTTCCCGCCTCACATTGATACCTCTAGATGTAGCAAACAGTGCACAGAGGACCTATTGATGTCCCATGATACAGACGTTCGCGCAACTGCTGTGCTTGGACTCATAGGCCTATGCTTGGAAACTAACCTCCCATTCAGCTAACAGTGTCATTAACAACTGAAAGGAACTCCTATGGGGTCCCCCATTTCTGTATTTTTTTCGCCGAACTCACAATGCAAAAACTAGAGGCTACGGCCCTTCCGTTAATTAACCCTAAATTGTGGCTGCGTTATGCGGATGGCAATTTCGTTGTCGTTTAAAAGGACCAATTGGAAGCGCTCCACGACAATATACGCTCAACAATTCCGGGAATGCGTTCACACTCGAGAAGAAAGTCGACAGTAAACTGCCTTTCCTGGATGTTCGCGTACAGCGAAAGACTGACGGAATGCTACGCACATCGGTTTACCGTAAAGACACTTATACCGAAATCATTTTACCTTACGAGAGCAATCAGCCAATCTCTCACAAACAGAGTGCTGTCAACAGTCTGCTTAATCACGCAAAAACACATTGTTCAGCTGAAGAAGGCTATCGAGATTAACTTAGTTTCTTGTGTGAATTGTTTTCTAAGAATGGATACCCTAGAGATTTTGCACGCCGATGCATGAGTCAGAAGGAGTCGATGAGAAAGGACCCAGGTAATCCAAATCAGACGTCCGAACCAAAAACTTGACGAACACTCCCTTACATTAAAAATGTGTCTGAACTCTTTGAAAGACATTTAAGGAAGCACCAAATCTAAGTGGCGCACCGACCGACGACTACTTTGCGCACTCAGCTCGTGCATCCTAAAGATAAGGTTAACTATCTCGACAAGAGAGAAGTCGCTTACAAGATCCCTTGCATTAACTGATCGTATAACACAGACCTTTTGCATGTTTATAGCAAGTCTTGGAATCCGCGGTAAAAAGCTCACGGCTTTTCATGTGTAGATAATCTGCTAAGATAACCTGAAGCCAAACTAGCCTCTGTTTGTTCTTACGCTGACATCAACATCTTTGCTTTTATCTGCCGTATTGTAGCATACTTATATAACTGAAAGTAGTACTGGTTGTCGGTTTTACATACGAAAATCGCCGCGCGAATTGAAGACTTGGTTTTGGGAAGTTGCTACAAATTTTTTTTTTCTAATTTTCAACTTCTTATTTTAGAGCTTGCTGATCTTATTCAGCTCATCCGCCCATTCCTGAAACAGATCAGCAAAGCGAAGGCCGGCCGCATTGTGCGTACATTGGTGGACCTTTTTCTTGACTTGGAAGTAGGAACAGGACGAGAGATCCAGTTATGCCAGGAATGTATTGAGTGGGCTGCCAATGAGCGTAGGACATTTCTTAAGCAGGCCCTTGAGGCTCGTCTCATGGGGCTCTACTACGAAAACGGCCGTTATGAAGAGGCTCTTCAGCTGGGTGAGCATTATGCAATAGGGAACTTAGCACCTCCCATGCACTGGCAATGTTTTATACGCCTTTGCCTCATTTTTTTGTGCCAAACTTGGTTTAAAATTGTTGATGGTACTTAAATTGAAAATAATGCTTATTATGTTCTTGCAAACCTGATATGCCTGCGCATGGTCTCGCTTAAATTCATGCCCGGTATCATGTTTCCTTGGATAAAAATTTACTCCATCCACTTGCTGTGATCAATACTTTGAAAGTATGTATAGTTTTACGTGTTTACATTATATTCATTAAGAGGGATGACGACGTTTCCTTTGTTTCGATCACTTTGAAGGACGTTTGGTCCTAACTACCCACGGATGTGTGAGCTGCATATATTTTGCGTCAGGACATGTTTCTGTATATTATATAACACGGGCAAAATTGAAATTCCTTTATATTTTTATCTTTTGTCAATTTTGTCAAACTTCCCAGTCTTCTGTGGTATATCAGGTGACCCTCTAAATGTTCCCTTACAACTGTATAGCCCTTTTATTTATCGAATCGGGCCTGGACTTCCAATCGTTTGACAGGAGTGTCGCATAAATATGCCGTGATTCACCTAGTTAACCCTGAGAAACTGTCGTCTTTGGCATGTGGGATGAAGAATGGCCTTGGGCTGATGTTCTGGATATTTCAGTAATTGCCCAAAAGTCCAAACTCCAAAGTTTTTGGACGGTGAAATGTTTCATATATCAGAATACAAAGCGATAAAGAAGTGTACCTATCTACCAAAAGGTCGAAAGCAGACATTTTACTGGCATTTCCTCTGTCGTGTTCTTTAAGGAACCGGGTGTTGAGGTCCCCAGTAAGGGTCGTTTTCCTTAAATCAACCGAATAAAACTCCAGTCTGTACAGGTAACCTACGAAATATTCTGGAACAAGTGTGCAATTTAATCAGTGATTCCCTTTGACCTGACCGGGAGCATTTGTCTGGCATAAGCATCAAACAACCCTCATGGTCACGTATACGAGTATGACAAACTCTCCTGTTTACGACTACTTTGAAGGCGGACTATATTTAACAAGATCAATCCAAAATTTAAGTATTCTTCTCAAAAACTCGGTTCGTGGAAGTAGATAACGAATAATGTTACTTACGCCAGCTTCTGCCACAGAACTCATGCTTTAACGACTGCGCTTGCCTGGTCTGCCAGCGCGGATGTCGCTGCATCACCTTGGCCGACGATCGCGCCTACGGGGGAGGGCGGTTGGTTTTGTAATTTTATTCAGTCACTGTAAAAAAAATTTGCCCCGTCCGGTGTACCACGAGCCAAACTGTTCATGTACCACTGATGTAGGTCAATATTTAATGAATTTCTGAGATTTTGTTGGTACTGTTTCGTTTTATCCCATCTGTATATTTCCTGACGTTCGCCATTGTTCCTCTTACAGGTAGTACTCTGCTTCGCGAACTGAAGAAACTCGATGACAAGATACTCCTGGTGGAAGTACAGTTAATGGAGAGCCAGGTCTACTACCGTGTAGGAAATTTGCAAAAGTCACGTGCTGCCCTTACTTCCTCTCGAACAACTGCCAACAGCATCTACTGCCCCCCTCGACTTCAGGCCTCCCTTGATCTGCTCTCGGGTAACTGTTTGATGTTATAACCTTGCGCCGTCACGTCTGGCCAGAGT
Source organism: Spirometra erinaceieuropaei (assembly GCA_902702965.1). NCBI lineage: Eukaryota > Metazoa > Platyhelminthes > Cestoda > Diphyllobothriidea > Diphyllobothriidae > Spirometra > Spirometra erinaceieuropaei. The sequence goes on along the minus strand of CACRXP010000317.1, from coordinate 665,180 downwards.
ATAAATACCCTGAACACATAACTTTGGACTGCACACTTTAAAGAATAGTTCAACTGGCAGCAACTCTTTGTCAGTCGCCTACTAAACTTGAGAAGTAATGGAGCGCATGTCTTGTTGATCAAAATTGCCGGAAAAATTGGGCACCCTGGGCAAAACAGAGCGGTAGATGTTGAAGGTTGAAAATTAGCGTGTCGCTGCTTATGGATTCCCTCGTTATGAGAATGAATATATCAGGGCATCAGTTTGAACTCATTCATATTGAAAATCTTCCTAAGCATAATTAGGCACTGGCCGAGCAACGTCGGAAAACAAAGAATTCCTGAAGAGTATATATTTTGTCTGTTTTGGCAAAATGAGTAGGTGGCATATTCATAGGCCGAAAATCCCTCAGGCAACACAATTACGGCCAGGAAAACTATAGTCTTAGTCTTCCTGCATATTAAAGTGGCCTTGGATCCACTCGTTGTGCTGTCTCCCAAAAAATATGGCATGTCTTTTGCGATTCTGCCTGTTCGCTTCAGTGGTTTAGCCATAGTCAGTCGTCACTGACGTTCAGTATGATCGCTGTTGGACTCTAGGGTTGTGCAATGTGGAATTCTTTTTTAACTACACGCAACCCCCAAAGAAGTTTTCCGAGGCCCGCTAATGACATTCTTGTGCATGACTTTTAGACAAGCATGCAGCGTATTTGACACTTAAATCTGTCGTGCGTGCTTTTGAAAATTTATTTGATCCCCTGAAGGGAAATGTATTCCCAGCCGAGGTTTAGTTGGTGGGACGCCTGAGAAAGTGGACGAATTTTTTTTGACTCTCCGTCACCATCTGAGCCCCGATAAGGCGGTTGCTGCTGGTCCGCGACCCCTTATCCATCCGACCCTGGAGCTTGCTTTTTTGCAGCTAACCTTCACAGAAGGCTGTTCCGCTGTCCGTCATCCGCGATCGCGCCGGGTAGCCGTCGGCCAAGTTGGCATGCTAAGACTGAGAGGCTAGACCTACAATATCCGAGTCAGAAACTCAAAGCTTGTGAGACGAAGACACGCAAGTTAACTGTACTCAGCCACAGCTATCAGAGAAATGTTGTGGAGATGGGCTGTCTGTGCCACGTTTGTCAATTTAGGTTTGTCGGTGCGTGTTTCATAAAAGGCCATGTTCAGTCAGTGCCTGATCCTATGAAATGTTAACGAAAATTCTGAAATGCGTCTTCGATCAGGAAGGACTAATTAAGTGGGGGTGTGATATTGATTATCACGCGGCATAATCCCATGCTACTTCAAACACATCAGAGTGTTTGTTTTTGAATAAACTTTTCGGCCGCCTGCTAAAACCGCGCTCGGAAAAGCGACTACTTAAGCGGTATGGTCTTTTAGATCGACTTTCGGTGCCCTTATAAATTAATACATATTTTATAGGAAACATGGTAGAAACTCACGTCTTCTAACTATTGATATTTGAAGAAACATTGCACGGTCTTAAGGAATCCCATAATTGGAAATTTTTTAAATTCGTAAGTTGCCCTTTCCTCTACTATAAAACTTAAAGAGGACGTGATTTGCCACCAAATGAGTACAAGAAAGACTATTTTTGCACATGTTCTCTGTAAAATATATTTAAATTTATAAGGGCGCCAAAATCCAAAGGAAAAGATACATGCCATTTAAGTAACCATTTTTACGGCAGGCGAAAAGAAGTGCATTCAAAAGCCAGCATCCTGGCTTGTCTGAAATACCAAGAGATTATGTGGCATGGTTATCTATATTTTACCTTCGTAGCGCTCTGATTGGCGATCACTTATAGTTACTCTTTCGGACATTATGAAGAGGGCAGCCATGGACTGTGGCAGTTCACTGTTAATAACCACTTCAATTCACGCATTGTTCTCCCCTGATATCTTACATGTCGCTAAAATTTTCAGAAGAATCAGCAACATGAACCCCAGTGACTCCGTGTCAAGCTCCTACGTAGTTTATTTGATTTGATCGTGACTGACACCCTGTATGGCCCAGCAACTAACGCGTTTTTTCTTAATCCCTCTTTATTGAAAAAATTATCCTGCTTGTAGGCTTCCGCCAATTAACTTTATTATTCTTGTTTATTAGGCATACTTCACGCTGCTGATGAACGCGATTTCAAAACCGCCTACTCCTACTTTTATGAGGCATTTGAAGGTTTTGACTCTATCGGCTCTCCGCGCGCGGTGGACGCTTTGACATATATGCTGTTGTCTAAAATCATGACCAAATGGTTTGTTCCGCGTCCCATTCATAATTGTCCCCCTAAAATAATTTTTGGCTTCAGAATTTCTGGATAACCTTCTGTCAAATATTTTCTGCCAAATAGTTTTTTTTTATATGATCTGAGGCGAATGCTCACATTCCAGGTGTATGCATGGGTGGGGAGAACGAAGTTCATTCGATCTCCGGAACCAGTTCTTTATTCGCCTGAGCTTTCGAACTCCTACAGGAGTCCATCGTCAGAGACAAAAGTGACAACAGAACAAGCAAAAGTTATAGAAGGTATGGGCCAGCCACACGTGAGTGACACCGGTCCGGAGGTGACTACGCGGGACTTCGTATGCCGGCGCCAGATCAGTACATCGGTTGACTTAGCTCTCATCTGGGGCGCAAACTTCAATCATTTCTCAACTTCTGGCGTTGGCGACTGTTTTCGTGGTTGTGAAGTTAAAAGCATGAACCGTTGCGTAGACGTGGACAGCCAATTACTTAACTTCACAGCCATGAAGATAATCGTCTACGCCAGAAACAAAGCAAGCCGTGAATTGATTGAAGTCAGGACCCGGATGAGAACTCAATTGATGTGTCAATTGTGCGCCGGCGTATAGAGCTCTGCGCCGTCACTTCCAGACCGGCGTCACCGGTGTTTGATTGGCTCATACCCCCTATAACTGTTGCCTTCTCTGTTGCCGCTTTCATTTCTGACGATGAACTCTTTTACGAGTTTGAAAGCCCAGACGAATAAAGAACTGGTTCCGACGATCGTACAACTTTCTTCTTCATCGCTTAGATTTTATATGCAGTGACGCTGGCCTGCTTGCGTAGTATAGTTACTCGGATGCTTGTATTCCTCTTGTTATTGTGCCACACCAACCCATTTTCGCCATTCAACTAATCGTTTTCACAATGACTGAATACCACATTTTAATTTTTGAGTGTATAGAGCTTGACAAAATACTTAGTTGAGTTTGGATTCGAACGGTACCTGGCAGGTCTCCAGTTTCCACAGCCAGGCAAACTGTTTTATTGAACTATTTTTATTTATAGTCATACCATACCCATGCCTTGCTTCACAATCTGACCACGTTGTTCCTGTGCGTTCAGCGCACGCCTTTATTTAGTTTGCTGTCATTTCTAAAGTCAGTAAACCTCATTCGGCGTTGGTGCATTGTCTGACACCCTATTTGCAAGGTCATTTTAAACATTCGCAATCTTGCCTTTTCTCCGACCAAGTGCAAGAGTCCACTTATTTTCTTCGTAGACGGTATTAGCTACAGAAAACCTATAAAGCCCCATTGGTTACTGCTTAGCATGGTGAGGGCGCTGTGAAAACCATCCGTCGAATGCTTAGGTATCACTGCTCTATTGGCCGCGCTAGTTTGTCCTCTCAAACTACAAGCCGATATTTGTGGTCCGTACACTTTGACGCCAGTTTATGCAGCAGATACCTTTCCGGCATGAAACTCCGCCCTAAACTCGAACTTAGCAGGCCTCACTTGCTTGCATGTTTTAGTGAAATCTGAGTCGGGATATATAAATCAGTATCAGTATATTTCAAGGAAAGTAGGTGTGTACCTTTGAAATCCCTATTGGTTACATGCAGAGGATATATATGGAGGAAATGGAAAGGAAGTAACATGAAATAAATGCGAGGGGAATAGCAAAAACTGTACAGATGAACACAGAATGTCATGTGTTAACAGAGTTTAGAGTCAAAATACAGCGGACAGTTGAGGCACACTTAAGACACGGGAAAAGTTAAATTGTTTAGTCTACAGGCATCGTGGTGAATGCGAACAACGGTGTGCGACGTGACCTAGGCTTAATAAATAACACAAACATATATTACTTAAATGCTGGTAGTAGCATTGTTATAACACTTAATTGTCCTCGTTGGCTGTCAAGGTGGCCGTAGTCCGGCGTTATTGTGGTGCGCGCTACAATGTTGATCTAGTCTCCATTTAAAAGTATCTACCGAGCCTGACATAACAACATCCTCAGGCAAGGCGTTCCAAGCTGCAACCACTCTGTTGGAGAAGAAGAACTTTCGGGTGTCTAGCCGGACACCAGCCACACGCAGTTTGAGTGGATGGCCTCTCAGGTTAGTCGTAGTCGCCAACTCGAAGAAGTCTCCAAACGCGAGGCAGCAGCCCTGATTGCGCACGATGCGGAAAGCTTGTATCAGGTCCCCACGTAGCTGTCCGTAACTCAAAGAAAAGAGGTCAAGATTAGGTAATCGCGTTTCGTAGGGTAGTGACCACTGCCCAGATACAAGTTTCGTTGCTCGCCGTTGAACTTTTTCGAGTATGCCCAAGTCTTTAGCGGTCCAGGGTCGCCATGCTTGGATAGCAAACTCCAGGTGCGGTCGCACAAAAGTTTGAAAGACCTTGGCGAAGCAGTCTTCATCAAAGGAGGAGAACGCCCGTTTGACAAGGTATAGCATGGACATCGCCGACTTGGCCACCTTTGAACATTGCAGCGAAGGCTTAAGCGAGGTTGTGATCCATACACCCAAGTCCTTCTGGGCGTCGACTTCTTGCAGTGGTTTGCCAGTTAGACGGTAGACCGTGTGGTTAGGAGAACTGGTTCTGCCGACCCTTTGCTCCAAATTTGCTAGTCAACCTCGTTAACCTCTTATCATTGACATGATAGAGTCGCTAAACGGCGTGCCTACCAACTCTGCTTAGACATTTTTATTTTAAAAGCAATGATTTTGTTGAAAGAACTACTGGGAATTTCAATTCGGTCCGTTTTTATACACAATGTTTTCGGTACAATATAGTGGGCTCCCGGACTACCAATAGTTTGACCGACATCTTTAACGACGCTGCTAATAAGAAGTATTCTTGCGTGACGTTGCGATAGGAAGGAGCATAGGTTTTAATCGCACGCTACTTTATATGCCATAACATCCTTGACTTGCCATCGCGGACTTTTTTAAATACCTATCACGCTTTACCAAAAAAGACTTTATTACGTATTTTTTCATAATTTTTGAGTGCCTATAGAATATCATTGAATTTTCTTGCGGAAAATTTGCAAAGAATGCACATTTTAGTGATCTTACCCAAAAGCATGTTCACGGCATGTTCGGTGTTTTCAAGCAGTTACTGATACGGTTTTAAGAGTTCTGCAGTCCTGCACTTTTTTAGCATCCCATCTATATTTAAGATTTCCAAGGTCATAGTACACATAAATGTGAACCTAAACCTCAGAAAGTCACTAAACTGGAATTTTAAAACCCCATATAGCACCGTTTTAACTACTAATTTAAAGAGAGCAAAGTTCCCTGAAAAGCTACTACAAAATGATCTACTTGTGAATTGCTTGTTGGGACAAAATATATGCCACATACAATCGAACAGTATTGTCCCCAAAACGAGCAGACTGGAACGGCCAGTTTTTACTTATTTCTGGGAATTTGCACCCGGTTCCAGTTAGTCATTCGACTAACACTACTACTGGGTCGCAACTCTCCATCTGTCCGCTGTCATCGGCAATGCCGAGGGTCACATTGAAGTATCGGTCACCAACCCGTCCTCATCGCAGTACAAACTACGGGCTGTCCCGTTTTGCCTTGGATATCTAGTCTAAACTCCTCTCAGGCGGTCTATTTGGCGGTGAGCAATAAAACGTCGACAAGGTTCTCGTACTACGGCGTATGAATTAGCTTTGGCTTACACCTGGTGTTTAGCGACACATGCAATTTCTCCTTGGCAGCAAAGTTAGGGACACCGGTAGCGCTTTGCAAGTCTTCCTCACTGAGTGTATGTCGAAGTAAGAAACAGTTTTTTTGCGCAGCAGCGTTGAAAAAAATGAAATTCAGTCCGTATTCGAATAAAACATGTTGAGTAGGAATTGGCTACGCTGTGAATGACTGCATCGGTTTTTTTTAGATTAAGCTTTTGAAAGCGAGTACGAAGCCGACTACCACAAGTCAGCTGCAAAACTAGGAATGCCACGTAATCGTGGGACCGAAATCCACGAAGCGTTGAACTCAGCGCATAAATGGATTTGCGGTAATGATTAGCCCGTACGGAATGTGATACTGCTTTGCAGTAAAACATTAAATGATCTGCTACAATCAGCTGCGAAAAACTGCCGCCCGACAATTCCTGTTGAATAAATCCCTTGTCTGCCACAGTTTGCGCTATGTTTTCCAGCTGCTTTATCTGAGTCACTTTTTTAGTTTGTTTAATCCATACTTCCGACTTCTCATTTTTAAAAGCCCGGAAGAAGTGCCAGTGATCCTCTCGAGTAAACTGGCTTCTCCGTACAACCAGCGACCGGTCGAGGCGATGCGAGAGGTGGCACTAACAGCTAAAGATCGCTCCCTTGCCGAATTTTTGAGGGTGTGTATTTTTTTTAACGTGGAGAGCCTGTGCTTGTTTTATTTCTGCCCATTCATTTGTTGCTCTTGTTTTGTCGTGAGTGTATGCTGCATTCGATTCGAGTCTTAACCTGCCGTTTGATAGTGGTGAACACAGAATGTCAGTATAAGGCATTCATACTTTTACTACCTGTTTTATTTAATTCATTTGCATTACACAGCTCAGTCCATAAATTTCCTCCGATAAAAGTAGCGAGGCGCTTGTCGCCTAGTACTTGCAACATGCGGCTGTTATTCAGGCTGACCTAAATTGTAAATGTTTTATGTCCTCCCTTAGGTTTGTGTTTACATCTGCCTCTATCCTTCGCTTCATCTGAGTAGTCTCCTTTTAGCTGCGTGAAACTTACAAGACGGAATTACTTGGTGATCCTGTGATCTCACAACATCTCACCTCCTTCTATGACACGCTTCTCGGCCAGAACTTGACCAAACTAATTGAACCATACTCCCGCGTACAGATTGATCACATTGCCAAGCTTATTAATTTGCCTTTGGTATGTTCTGGTTACATTTTTACCGCTGTGAAAATCAGCGTCTGCCTGTGTCTTTTTGGCGTCAACCTACTTCTATACTTTCACCAATTCAAAATTAATGACGTCTGTGCACCCTTGTCTGGGTCGTTAGCGTTTTGTTCTCGATGTAAGACCCCTTACATAGTCAATTCCTGTTTGTGTTTAAGCAGATTTTTCTTATTTGGGACCGTTAATGCATTGGAGTGCTTTCGGTACTCTCTGACATACAATTGTCATGATGGAAACCATACAAGTCTGTAACCGTAACGTCCAGGAGACCCCAAGTAAAATTTTGATTTCAAGAACGTAGATAACCTTTTTGCGCATTAGTCTACCAAGCGTGCAACTTGCCAAAGCGTCTCATCTGTATAAGAGGAACTTTTCAGTGGGGCTATTAGCAGAAAAAATCAGTTCACTGACTTAGGAACCTTTAAAAGATTTCCACTACAGTGGCCACCACATTAGCGCTCCCAGACTCCCAAATCCCCAGCTTCGATTCCTTTTGCCCTTTTTCACCTGCCTGTTCACATTACGAAGGCTCCGTCAACAGTTAAAGTATCGGGATGTTTTTCTTGAACCCTAGTCAAGACCCTATCTGAGTTTAACTAATTTCTTAGCAATTTACTTCCATCTGTTTGCGTGTACGCACTAAAGCAGCCCCAAAATAAGTTTGCGAAGCATCTCTCAAATCGTTTTCTCGAGTATGAAAGTTGCATTACCACAGAAATAAGATACAATATGATGCTGATGACAACCATATCTTCTCTTTCAGGAAAACGTCGAAAAGAAGTTGTCCCAAATGATTCTGGACAAACAGCTGAACGGTACTTTTGTGCTCATATATGCTAACTTGACATTAGGTGTTTGATGTTGTACGGTCCGCATCCTTGTCATTGGTTGTACGGTGATGAGTTTGTTGCCTTATCGTTTATTAGGCACTTCTGGTGGTATTTTTTGGTGTTTTAATGTATGTATGCTAAAGTTCGCCGTTTTTGGGTGACTTTCGCCCAAGGGATTTTTCTCCACCTACCGGCTATTAACAGGCAGCCAATTTATGGCGTCAAATGTGCCGACCAACAGTTAGGCCTACAAATGTTGCATAACCTACCATACTGACCTCCGTCCTTCAATGAATGTTCCCGAAGTTTAAGTGTTTGACCTCATTACTACCTCACAGTCCGACAACTAATGCTAGAACCTATCGACAGTTTGCGAAATATTAACGAAGAGGCCAACAGAACGGATACCACGTTCTTCAAAAAATTACAGTAGATGTACTATCTCATGAAAGATAAACCAAGGTTCTGGAATCTGCTTCTGATTCGAAAATATTACCTAAGCGAGGTTTTAGCATCGATTATCAATAAGCATAACCCGCAAACGTCTCAGACACGTCAGAATGCCACCTTTTGAACGACATTCTTTCCGGCCGCCCGCATAAGCTACAATCTGTAAGAAGGTAACTAAGTATGTGGTGTGAATTTTTCCTACCAATTTTAAATGCCCTCATAAATTCAAGTATATTGCGTGGAAAACGTGCACAAAAATACTCCTTCCTGTGATCTTTTGGTAGCGAATTGCGTCTTAATATTTTATATTTGAAGAAGAAGCACCCTTCTATTCGGGATTTTTCCAGTTGTGAGATTTTTAAGTTCGTGAAACGTCCTCTTATACAGCAGCGCATCAGCACCTTTATTAATGCCGCTTCCAAACTTGGCAACATGATGCGCATCCATTTTAAAATTTTATGAGCCCTATATGATGTCTTCTTAATAGCGTATAAAAATTTATGCTTTTCCGTACACAAGAAGTGTGCAGCTTGTAGCTTGAAAACCCTGAATGCATGCGTAATGGCAAATCGAGTTCAAATTCATTATAGAATTGAAAAAGTCCAAGACCGAACGACACTCTTCCCTCAAGTACAAATTTTAAAGACGTACTTTTCCGCCAAATGAGTACAAGGGATATTTTTGTTGATGTAGACCACTAACAGTTATGCAAGCTTCATTGGAACACTTTGCGATGAAGTCTGCTATGCCAGCATCAGCAAACCGCGGCTCTTGCGGCCTGGTATGCGCTGGCAGTTCTCTGACTCCTGGTTCCCTGTCTGCAGATGCGCTTTCGTTCCGGTTAGGTGTATGGGTCATGAGCATGGCTGCCCAGTCGCCCTCCTGACCCGTCGTGATGTTGTTGTTTTTGGTTAAAATCCTGGTCAATTGTTGTGTGGGCCAGGAAGTGGAGCGCCAAGGTGCAAGCTCGGCTGCGCCCTCCACCTGCGTCCTCCCCGTGTCCGGTCTTTTTGACTACCTGGACACTGGGCCCAGGTGGAGGAGGAAAGTGTGCGGCAGATGCTACGCAAGTCACCATGCCTGACTCAGCTTACTGTGGAGCACACGGTGGACATCGTCGGATGCGACGATCGAACTGTCATGCAAGCTTCATTGGAACATTTTAAGATGAAGTGGTATCCTTTAGTGACCTGAGCTTTCTCGGATGTTGCGGGCCATAAAAACTTCTGCTCAAAAAAAATAATTAAGTGTCTAATTACGCCTCCGCTCCCATGCTTATACTATTTCGTCATCCGAACTGCATTCAAAAGTGCACCAGAAAGGAACCATCTCTTCAGTTGAAATCCTCTACAAAATCTGTTAGAACTCTCCTACCTTTCTGTGTAATTTACTTCTCTGCACGAGCAGTACCCTCAAACCCCAACGCGGGGATAGACATTTATTTTTCCTTGATTTAACCTCAAGTTACCCTAACTGTTGGTCTACCGCCCTGGTTCCATAAGGCTGTCAGCCACTTTAATGTTTGACTGAATAAATACGCCTTGATTAACTTTAAATGTTCCTAGTGATGGGCTTTTAATACTTTTTGTTTTTTTCCATCCGGACAATGCCTAATCGGTTTTGCCATCCTTCCACAAGTCATTTCGGCTTACTGCTTTACCTACCCGTGGCTAACAGATTTTTCCTTCACTCTAGGCATTCTTGATCAAGGAAGTGGAATGCTCGTTCTTCGTGATGAACCCTACGATAGCCGAGATTACAAAGTTGCGCTCGACACTGTCCATTCTCTCAGTTCAGTGCTGGATTTATTATTCCAAAAGGCGAAAAAGTTGGCATAATTTGTGACCAATGTGTGCACTCTTAATTCTCACTCCACATTACAAAAAGTCTAAACAGTGTGCCCGTTTTGCCCATAATCGTTTTGTGTATACGTCTGACGACATCGATGAGGAGCAGTCGTTTCCGCGTGCATATGTAAACAGAACTTTCCGAGTTCTACAGGGGAAGGGCCTAATATGATCACTTGCTCGTTTACTTTTATGTCTATTTCGCCCACAAAATAGAGACGGACCCTGAGTCCAAAGTAGTGGGGAATTATTTCCTGTGGCAGCGGCGGTGGTGGTGGTAAGGTAGGGTGGCGCAGTAATTCGAGAAGAGAAGCAAGATCGAACCTGTCAGAATCAGATTAATCTTTACCAACGTTTTTTGCTTTTTCGGCATGATCGTTACCCCACTTTCTGCTTGGGCCCCTACTAGATGGTATTTGTAAGATTAACGAGGCCGAATTTGCAGATTGAATAATTGGGACCGTGACAACCACTTGGTAATTTACTTCATAGAATTCTCATGCCGCTCTCGTGCATTGCGCATGCATAGCTTATGCAGTTTGTGGCACCGTCCTAGAGATGCGATGTGTTATCATGCTTAGGGAATTACGTAGCCTCATTGCCGGTCTCTAGGCACATCATGCATTCGAAGTTCTATCTGGGCTGTGTGGAATTTTGGTAGAAGTGAGCTTCGGATAATCCGCAACAGAGTTTTTAGCGCCTACGCGATCGCATACGCATTCGTGGGGATCTGTGGTAGGCAGCCGCCGGTCGCACCGCACCATCACGCCTTCCTCGCCTGCACCACACAACGCAAAACACTCCCACATAAGGCTCCGACTGCAACCTTACTGGAGATCACAGGGCAGGTCGAGTACTTTATGTCGAATTCGTCTGTTCGCCGCTCAGATTTCGACAACTGGCTCAGTGCTTGGAAGAGCTACGACGAGCGACGAAGATACCGTGGGAACGCGAAGGTGCCATCTGCGGAACGTCATCTATCCCACTGCTCCGGACGTCAAAGTCAGGACTGGTTTGACGGCAACGGCTTAGATTTCAACAGCCTACTCACTGAGAAGAATAGGTTGTACAGTGCCCATGTTGACCTCATGACTGCCGCAAACAGGGTGACCCTCTTCAAAAGTCGTTGCCTGCTGCATCACTGCTGCGGCAGATGTAAAATGCGTAGGTGCATTGCAAGGTGAAGGATATCCAAATGTACGCAGGTCACAATGGTAGTAATAACTGTTGGTCTCCATCACGGAGGTTTGCAGAACCGCACCAGAAGAACTACTCGGCTACTTAGTTTCGGCGGAACTTAACCCACGGAGAAATCGCAATGCTGAAGCTCTGAGCTGAGCAATTCACAACTGCTCTCAGCCGCCCATATATTGTCTCTGACACCAGTCGGCTGCCCAAGTGAGAGCGAACGATAAAGTGGACCTCCGGACTTCCCTCGCAGAAATCATTAAAACCGGGCGACAAACCCCCAGCGAAAAGACATCGGGCTTAGACTCAATCCCGGCCGGGGTCTGCAAGCACGGCGATCCCCGGCTGATGAGAAAACTCACAAAAATATTTCAGATTTGGCGTTAAGGACAAGTTCCCCAGGACTTCAAGGACACGACTGTCCTCCATCCTTACTACTGGAAAGAAGGACGGTAACAGTTTTTGACATCTCGCCGTTCAGCGCCGTCGAGAAGGTCTTCGTCCGCATCCTTCTTAATCGTCTCAACGATCGTCTGGAGCACGGACTTCTCCCGAAAGGCCGGTGTGGATTACAACGACACCGCGGAACCACCATCGGGATCTTGGCGGTTTGAAAATTGCAAGCGAATTTGCAGGAAGTGCATACCAACCTCTACACTAACCCCTTTGACCTGACGATGACATTCGACGCAGTGAGTTTCGATGAACTCTCAAAAATCTTGCAGAAATTCGGTTGTTATTAGCGGTTTCGGCACATGGTTCGTCAGTTATAAGACGCGATAATTTCTGGGTGATGCGCAGTGGGACAATCTCAGAAGTATTCGCAGTGACCAATGGAGTTGGACAGGGTTGTGTACTCTCTCCTACCATCTTCAGTCTCGTGATTTTTGCCTCGTCGGACGCTGGCGGTGATGCGCACCCTAGGATTAACATGGTCTACAGGACCGACGGTCGGTTTCTCAACACTCGATGGGTGCACGCATCCACGCGGACGTCAACAACCAGTGCCCTTAATCTACTCGCTAATGACTCCGCGCCTACTAATAACTGTAGGAGCAGCCATGAAAAGAAGCGCTGAACTCTTCTTCTACGACCGCGCAAATTTCGGACTGACCAACGGTACGATCCCAGTTCCCTCCTGAGAGTATAGGACCTGTTGCCGTTACCCTTCATTGCTTTTTCTGGCGTCTTTATTCAAGGTCCGCCGCATGAAACCTGCTTACTTTTGCATCAAGCGGTTTTCAGACGCGTTGATTTGCAGCCACTCGATTGACTTCAGCTCGGACATACATGCGTTCCCACAGTCACAGTTGCCTATGCGCCATTTAAACATACTACCCTACGGCGAATGCAACCTAGACCACTAGGCAGACCGCCCCTCGCAAATGCGACCTACACCAGTTGGAAAATCCTTGAGGTTGCTCCATAAAACCTGGTAAAGTAGCTGTCACTTGTCACACACTCTCGGGTATGATCTAACACAAGGCATGTCCTGGCCTCGCCGTCTGAGGGTTCGTTATACAATCATTCTCTCCTTCTGGTGACTTATGTCTTTCCCCACAACTCGGAATTCGGCCTGATGGCTGCAGCGCTCTGAGTGCTTTTGTTGCTTGGACGCTACAAACCGGAGGCGGCAAGACAGGATTCCTGACACAGAGGTCCTCGAAAAAAACGGAACTTACAGCATTCATCTCCTCATGAGGTTAATTGAATAGTTCTGCGGGGGCCACCTCGCGTGGCTGGTTGACGAGCGCCTACCCAATCGATTCTTCTACAAAGATGTAGCTGCGAGTGTTTGCCGACAAAGCGGACTAAACGAAACAGCTGTTAATCAATCTGAAGACCTAGTAGGACGTAACTCAGGATCGACCGGTCTGGAAAATAGCTGTGAAGGCAGGAACAGGAACATACGAAGCTAGGAGGATCGCCGCAGTCTAAGATAAAAGACCACTCCGTAAGTCTCAAGCGCCTCCGACCCAGAACGCTAACACCTGACCCACTCCAAAATGCCTACGCAACTAACGGACATTCTGCACACTGATCGGTCCCGTTGAATGTCCAAATCTAGTGCAACGGCAACCCGGCACTTCCACCAGCTGCATCCGCAAACGCCCACGCACCAATTTCCACCGCTTCCACGAAAACAACCAACATAACTTCTGATGATTATCACGCTCCTGATGTCCCGATGCCTTGGCAGACGTCTTTCATCACCATGGGGATGGTGCACCATCACTCCTGCCACGACCCCCGAAATGACGCTCATCATCTCTGACTACCACAACCAGTGAGAACACCAGACTCCACGTCAGCCTCAACACTTAACATCACTGTCCTCACCACCAGTAGTGTGGACTTGACCCCAGACTGCCTTCGTTGTGATCTCATCTTCATCTCACACATTGACCTCGTCGGTCACTTGCGAATCCATCGCAACAAGACCAGCGTCCGGGACCCCGGCGTACACTCTTCGCATCCGTCTCCACTGCCCGCACTGCCCATGTAGACTCATACAATTCATGGGCTTTTTCGGCAACATGCGCATAAACGACAACAGAATACATCGCCATATGGACATGTCAAGCACACCTTACACACCTCGCAACTCTCCCGCCTCTAGCACCATCAACTCCTCCACCAGCGCGACAACTGTTGGCAACATCGCCACCGCAACAGATCCAGAAGCTCCCAACGTATCCTACTCGCGATGACATCGTAAATGTACGTCGCGCGTAGGGCTGGTCAGTCACTTGCGAAGCCCTCGCGCAGGGACTGGCCAGTTAGTGTCTGGAATACCAACATGCACCCGCTCTGCCCGCCACAGCTGCCCACACTGTCCACACACCCGGCTGTTGCATGGGTCTATTTGGCCGCATACGTATCCACGGACCTCTGCACTAAAAGTCGGCCGGTCGATTCACCTCAAAACATGCAGTGAGTGACTGATCTCATGAAATGCTAGCCGAAATTCTGAAATACGTTTTCGATCAGGAAGGGTTACTTAGGCGCGTTTGCAATATTGCTTACTGTGCGACATAATCCTATAATTTCGAACTCGCCAGTGCGTCGGCTTTTGAATGCACTCCTTTTCAATCTCCGGTAAAAACCGCACTTGTTAATAAGACAACTTTTAAGTGGTATGTGTTCTTCACATCGATTTTCGATGACCCAATAAATCCAGATATATTCTATGGATACCATGGACAAAATAAGCTTTTTTTTACTCATTTGGTAGGAAATCATGTCGTCTTCACATTTTATACTCCGAGGAAGGATGTATTTGGCTTTCGTAAAGTGTTTAATTGTGAGACTTCTTTAAGACTATGTAATGCACATTCATACGACATCATGCCTGTCCGTTTATTAGTATTCCTCGTATGGAACATAGTTCGCATCCATCGCAAGATTTTATGAACTCTAACTGGTATCTGTTAAAAGGGATGAAGGAATATATTATTTTTAGCGGAAAGTATACATCTTGTAGACTGAAATCTCTAAACGCTAATGTAACGGCTGATCTGATTCAAATTTATTCGAAAAGTGGGAAAATTTTCCAAAACCCGAATATGCTGTTTTCGCTAATATAAAGTGCAGAGATGACATGATCTTCCACTAAATGTGTAAAACAGAGCATACCTTTTCGCATTTTTTGTATAAAATATGTTTTAATTTAAAGGGCCGTTGAAAATCAATGTGATAAATGCACACTACTTAAGTGGCAATCTCTTACCAGGTGCGGTTTTTACGGGCGGTTAGAGGAAGCGCACTCAAAAGCTGGCATCTGGTCACGCACGCGTCTGTCACGGTGAGCTAAAAGCCGCGGCTTGGAAGACTGCCAACTTGCGGGATTACACGGTCTTCCTCTAAGGATGGAGAGCCAGGCTGCAAAGGCTCCGTCTTAATGTGGTTATTATGGCGTTCACTTTCATTTGGAATCCGAGCATCCCCTTTGTTGTTTGCGTGAAATCGCAGAGATTTGTGCGCGGACTAGAGGGTGTAGTGGCACGTCTAATTTCCGATTTAGGTCGTGACAGCCAGCTATACCCGATCCTGCTCCTGGTCTTCATTACCTTGTTTTGACATCGGACTCAGGTAGGCGAGGGAGGAGAGAGGATATCAAACTTCATGGGACTAGGACCCGGCTAGCCACATTGAAGGTCTCTACCAACGGAGAGCTTAAGACCTGGGGCGCGGATGTTGTTCTATTCATAAGTGCATAAGCATTTAGGCAGAAATCGGATCATTTTTACAATGCGCAAAATAATGCGCTCCGAATGACGGCGTCTTGGCGTCATGCTTCAGGAATTTATCATCATTGCAGTGCTACTGCACATGTTTCAGAAACGTCAGGCTCTGTGAACATCATTACTGACGTTTACATGGGCGCTTGGGGACGGATTATAGCGTCTCACACCTTCCGTCTCTTGCACCAAGACCACGCCATTTTGGCCTCGAGGATTGTCAATCACAGGCGCATACAAAGTTCACTGTCACCCAGTAAAATGACCACCGGGCACAAAGCCGGTTGCGTGTCGGGGACCATGACCTCCACTGAGTATCTTAACAGAATGCAGTACTCCTGCTGGTGCGTTCCTAATTCACCTTTAAAGCTGGACTGGGTCGTGACTATTGTGGTACTCTGAGTACACTCCCAACTTAAACTGCCGTAAGCTAACATCGTACTGCTTCCTCTGTAGCAAGCTTGCGCTGATAATGATAAAAGTTCTTTTTGCCAACCAATTCAGCCGGTGTCACTGACGCTTAAAATCATCCGTCTATATGTAAGTTAAGAATGAGTCCAGTTTAGTCTATACGAGCAAAACGCGAGCGGGAATACAACAGACAAACCGATAAGGGAAGATCGAAAATGTAAAACGCAAATAGCAAAAATCTTGCAGATAGCTGAATGATTACAATGTTATCGGCGCCCTCAGAGATATATGTGCACACTAGCTGTATGTGTGTATGTAAGCATTTGAAGGGTTAGAGACAGAGCAATTGATGGCCCTATTTATGTACAATGCTTTCGCAGATTCGCACTCAAACTAAAGTTGCGGACATTTACAATGCCACCGGGACACAGTACAATCGTAATGATTAAGAAGCGAATCCGTTGACTGTAAGTCGGTACGGAAAGGTTGTGTATGATAAAGCGTTTTTCAGTCAGTCAGTCAGTCAGTGTCAGTCAGTGTATTTGAGGGAAATAGGCTTACGCCTTTGAACTCCCTATTTGTACATAAAAAATCGATAAACAAGCAAAAATGTGAAGAAATTACAGCATTAAGTGAATGCATACATTGATTCACATATGTCACTAGTCACATGGTTAAAAAGTCACATAGTCCGCTTGTTTCTGCAGCATATATCTGTCATGGCGACATTTAAATGTCTCCACAGATTGAGACATAACAACCGTCTCGGGCAGGTTATTCCACGGTTCCACGACACGGTTGGAGAAGAAATATTTTCTCACATTCAGTCTACCCTGTGGCACACGTAGCTTGAAGGGATGTCC
>CACRXP010000317.1:617714-648126 GCA_902702965.1 Spirometra erinaceieuropaei | reverse complement strand
ATGCAGTAAACGATCCTTGAATAAATTCCAGTCCTCGTTAACGTTTCCGGAGAAGAGAACATCCCAGTCTATTTGTGATGCCTCAGCTCTCATTTGGCGAAAGTCCCCTTTCCATATATTTGGCCTCGTATTGTCTTTTGTACACGGTTCAGAATACAGCAAGTACTCGCATAAAAGCACTGCATGATCACATCGACCGAGCGGGGGTAGGTAGTACACCTCGTCTATACTGTCATGGTTCTTTGGTAAAAACGATGTCCAGACAACTGGCCTGTTGCCCTCCACGAGCTCTAGTTGGAAACAGGACATGTTGCGTGAGTAGAGCTTCAAGAGTTGTCTTTAGTAGATGGTAATCGAAGGTATTCATCGAGCATTTCGCATGCATATCGCTCCATTGAATGCATGGTGCATTAAAATCCCCCATGATAACAACGTCTGGTCGGCTGGCGATCTCTTTGATGCTTTTCAGTAGACAAGTATCTGGGTCGGGATTCGCCTGCGGGGGCCGGTAGACAGTTAAGACTTCGAGGGACTGAGATCCCCGCGCCTTTATAGTCAGCCAAATTGCCTCTGTGTCGTTAGAAATCTTGTCGGTCCTCTCACACACTTCTAAGTTGCTCTTGACATACATGGCAACTCCTCCACCCCGGCGGCCTCTCCTGTCTCTCCTAAACAAATGGTATCCTGTTAATGCTACCTCGCAATCGCCAACGTCCTCTGACAGCCACGTTTCTGTTATTGCTATAACATCGGGAAAAGTATCGTCTACCTGTATTCTCAGTTCGTCAAGCTTGGAAAACAGACTCTGAGCATTGGTGTAAAAGAATTTTAGTTTGCAACATTCGACAGTGCTTCGTTCGGTTTGTCTCGGGTTTGCCAATATTATGTTGCTGCCGCCATCATGATGACTGGCTGGTTCCAAAACAACATCGCGTTCCTCTGTATTACTCGTCCCCTGAAAATGGCCAAGTTGCTCTCTCCCGCTGCAAGTCTCCTCTTCAACTCCGTTACCAATTCGCGGCGTTTCAGACGTTCCGCTGGAGAATAGTCCGGCTGAAAAAAAACTTCCTTGTGCGAGTTTCGGAGGCTGCTTTTCCTGGACAGAAGTAAGCTAGCTTCCTCTTTACTGTTCAAAACAATTTTCAGAGGTCGTGGCCGCACAGTTTCTGATTGTTCGCTCACCTTCTTTCCGATCCTGAAGGCTGCGCGAATGGTTATCTTTTCATTTGAATTAAGCATTTCGTTCAGTAGGTGTTGAAGCATATTAAGGTCAGCGGAGATCCTCTCCTTCGGGGTAGAAGCATCCGACTCCGATAGACCCTGGACGACTGCGCAGTGCTGACGATCAAGGGGTTCATTTTTTCTGTTTCCGGTGGCCTTGTCAGCTGAAGGTCTCAGAAGATCCACCGGAGTCGTCTGGGGTTCTATACTCCCGTTGTGGCGCTTACCCTTTCCATCTTGCCATGAGCTTGTTTCCTCACTTCCAACTGAGGGTCCTATTGAACACGCGGAATGGCTGAGAGAAGTTGATGGCTCGCTTGGGTTGTCTCCCATAGAAACAAGAGACTCCGTTGCTATTTTCCCATCGTCCTGGGTATCGGCGCTCTTGCACAGAGGTTTTCCACATGCTTTGTTCTTTGGCTGTTTCAGAGTTTTGCTCTTTCCCTTTTTCTTGCTAACTTTAGCGCTATTCACCGCGTTTTGCACACTATCGTTCGCTTGCACGAGTTCCCTTAAAGCAGTCAACTCTTTTTCGAGTTTTTGGACTTTCAGCAGAATAAATGAGCATCCAGTGCATGGCTCGTCCTCGTAACTAACAGGTTTTGCTGTGATAACGCTTTTAGCACGCTTGGCGAGCCCCTGGTTGCAACTATAAAGAGAGCGAGCGCTAATCCTAGGTGGCAAGGCCTTCTCAATTGACATTCCTTCATACATAGTGTCGTTTGTACTACGAATAATGTTTACTCCCTTATTTATTTCAGTCGGCTGGGCGTGCGCCGATAGTCTAGCGGTCATGTCGCTGGTCACACTACGACTGGACCTGGGTTCGAGTCGCTCTTGCGGCGAGTTTTTCGCACATTGTCCTGATGGTGTTTTGTCGACTCCCATTATTAATTCAAACGATACGCAAGGGATTCTAGGTACGGGTGAAGTATTTAAAGGTGTAGGAGAAGCTTTTTAACCAAGCCAAAAATATGAAGTAAATATCAAACGACTCAGCCGCTTCTGGATCTGGAGAACCCCGCGGTGCTGTTGGCAGAGAATTGATACGAAGGAGTATGGTCGTCCCAAAGAAAGTTCTGTCGGAGTTCTGAGTGGATCGTTCGAGGAATTGCTGATTACGCTTCAATTTCTTAATCCAAATGGGCCCGCAGAGCGTCCAGTAGGCAGAAATCCCGGAAAAAGTAAATCCCTCGGAGGTCGAAATTTCAAACCGAATTCGAAAGGCGCGCCGATCCCAACCGTTTTTCAGAGCTGGCTGTGAGTAGTCATGTTCTAAAAGCCGGCTTCTGCCGAAAATCAAGTGAACAAATTTTCTTTAAAACACGCAAACTACGTCGACCGTCACCATCTAACTTGGACGCGGGTTCTGTGGTCGGACGACCGGCTGGCTGAATGAAACCTTCATTCGGTCTAGCCGCGTGCGTTCACTCTTGGCTTTGTAAGGATGACCGCGTAATTTGTTTGTACGGGCAAACTCAAAACGTTCTCCATTTTCAGTGAGCAACCTTGACCACAGACAGTCTGGAATGTCCAGAGTAGACTGCATTTTAGCTGCCTATAAGAGAGGGGGAGCAGTCCAAGCACATTAAGCCTCTCACGGTAAGACAAATTCTTTAGACCGTCGACCATCCTCTTTGCTTTGCGTTGCACCTGTCCGAGTGACTCAATATCCCTCCTCATCTATGGTGAAGCTGCTGTCATTTCATACTCCAGATAGGGCCTGATAAAGACGCCAAAAGTCTTTGGAAGAGTTCAGGAGGGCATATTTTAAGTGCACATTTGATACAGTTTAAAGTATTAGTTGCCTTCTAGACTATCATCCTGCAGTTTTCTGTTGACATTCGATTTATGGTCGTCCATGCACCCATATCTCTATCTTTTTACAGTTTCTAACGCCCTCCGTTAAAATAGTACTGATGTTTGAGAGAAGCATTTTAGTCGGCATATAGGTGAAGGACCGTTAAACCTAAAAAAACCATTTGTTTGACCAAACACTCAGTTTGTCCGTCTGACTACGATTTCCTTGAGTCAGCAGTGCACTTGAATCCACTCCATATTTAACATGGTTTGCGAACACGAGAGCAGTGCAATCTATTTTGTGGATGCGGTCATTGACACAACTCAAGAAGAGCGGTGGTCCTACAACAGAACTCTGTTGGACAGCAATTTCCATTTTTATGCACTCCGAGGTAGATTTACCAACGACGCTGTATGAACTCTGGGGGCAGAAAACCCCTGATCCATTTAAACATTCTTCCTCGTATTCCTATCTCCAAGACCTCTGAAAGAATTCGATTAAAGGCCTTCTTGAAGTCAAAAATATGAAATCTACTGGACAAGCCCTATGGAATAGGTTTATTGTAGCGACCCTTGGGCACTGTCAGTCCCCTTTGAACTCAGGAAATAAAACCCAAAACAAACTCAACGAATGAGCATGCGATGTGTTCGGCGCCCAGATGTGCTTAACCTACGATAATTTTCCCTCGGCTGCCGCACAGGGCAGTATAATGGTTGAGATACGCGAGCGTATCCTGAAGTGTCCGACCTCCCATTGCGTCTTAATCAATGTTTGAAACACGCTTTTCTGTGGCCAACGGACTCCCAAGTGTTATGCAATTGATGGATGTGCTGAGCTTTTAAATGAAGCTGCCAAGCGGTCGAAGATGCGAAGCAACTTTCCGCACGTTCGCTGCTTGTTACTCTCATAAGGTTTGAAAAACACTAACTGCCTGCTTTTTGTATCGTTTATTCCCACGATGTCTGTGAAGATGTACTTGACGTGGGATTCAAAAGCCCCATCATTAACTTCAGTCATGACAACATGTTTCGCTGAAAATGTTAATCCATATCGACGTAAAATATTGAGGCTGTCAAGAACTGCTTACTACTCGGCGGGATCAATTACAATTTCTTTTTTTGATATTAGCGGTGAGCTCCGATAATCACAACATTTCACCCTCCCGCAAATACCTCTGTTTGACTGTTTTGGAGAGTCAGAACATTTTTGAAAGTTGTGTGTATTTTCTCATGGACGGGCGTGATAACGACAGTACTGGTGATGGTGCATGCCTTTCTGCCGCGCAGAAATTACTTTCAAGGAAGAAGTCGCTTTCTGAATTTCGATTTAAAATTTCAAACTTCTGCGCCGCTATAATTGAGAATCCTGACGAAAATGTGATTGTCGAGCTCTTTATACATTGCTGTTTATTTAGATAGGAAAGTTGCGAGAGCTGCTGAAGTTGGTGTTGGAACCCTTGTTTCTGAAATCGGTTAAACTCCGGCAGTTGCTAGTTGTCTCACTGTGCGTGGTTTTTAAGGATATTCTGCCTACCTTCAAAATTCGTTTGCCGACTGCTGAGGAGCAGAAACAACAGGTAGTTCTCTCTTTATATTCCGAGGCGCACGTTCAGTCGTGCATGTCAGCGTCGTACTAGGATTTTAAGCACACCGCATGAGATGTTAAGTTTTAATATCTTCGGTTAGACTATCTGTAGAACCGTAGCTTCGAGAGAAATGTAGTGATCACTGGACCAAGGGAATTGTATTGCTGACGTCTTGGAGAGCTTGGTCGGCTGTTTATTATCAAAGCGTTCAGTCCAAAAATCGGCCAGAACTCCCAACAGACGGCCGAATTGGTTGGCCTTGGACTGGTAGATTTTTTTCATCTCTCGCCGTCTTGGCCCTCTGACCGTCGTTTGTGAATGTTGGTGTCCTCCTCTGCTCTTGGTGTTTACCATGTATCAACCAAAGTTCCGGGTTCGTTACGTCGATGAAACTTTCGTCATTGTCGAATCTTCTGACGTGGAGCACCTTAAAGAATTACTGAAATCGGTTGACCCGTATATCTAATTCACGATGGAAGCTGAAACAAACAACCAACGTCCCTTCCTCGATGTCTGTTTGCGTCGGTGTGCTACTGGGCAATTGCTAATTACCGTTTCAGGAAAACAACCAACACAAGACAAATATCACACTTCAACAGCAAGCACCCACTCTCTCACAAACGCAGCTGTGTCCGTACTCTATTGCAAATAGTTGAAACGCACTTCAGCACACCAGCCTACGGAAGAGTTGGACGACAATACCTTCATGACCTTTTTCGGACCAATGAATGCCCAAGCCACTTTACCAAGCAAAGCAGGCGTCCAGTGAACAGAAGACGACCACAAGAAGAACAACCCGAAGTGTGGAGGGCTATTCCTTACACTAAAGGAGTCTTTGAGGCGGTTTCATAACTGTTACAACCGACCAGGTTAAGCATTGCCCATGGACCCCAGGCATCAATTCTTCGCCGTTTGATGCAACCCAAAGACCTACTTTCACCCACCGAAACTTTAGCAATTGTTTATCAAGCACGTTTTAGCGGTGGGAACTGCAGGTACGTTGGGGAAACCGGACAGAAATTGCAGACCCGCCTACATTAGCACAGACTGGCGACTCGGAGACTAGACACGAACTTACAGCTTGCGGCTTACATCGGAGAAACCGGCCGCAGCTTTGATTTCCCAGAAACAACCGTCTTAGGCGGGGGCACCTCAATGAGAGGACGTCTCACAATCGAGGCCTAGTACTCAGATGCCAACTCCATCAACAGGCATCTAGACCTTCTCACGGTCCACAAAGTCCTGCGTAACTTCATACGCCATGGCCAAGACAAGACGGTTTCGCAGAGCTTAAGAATACCTAGCAAACACAGCCCGTCGAGTAATTCACCCGAAAGGGTGGCACAAGCGCAGCTAACCCCGATTGAGATGATGACACACAACACGGAAGGCCACTGGCATTCACAAACGACGGTCAGAAGGCCAATGAAGCGAAAGAAGAAAAAATCGATCGGCTCAAGGCCAACTAATTCGGTCGTATATTCAAATTTGTGTTCGCTTCATGCACTAAACGCTTTGATAATGGAAAGCCGGCAAACCTCTCCAAAGCGTTAGCAATACAATTCCCTTGTTCCGGTGAACACTTCATTTTTCTCGGGTTATCGATTCGGATCTTTTACGTTTGCCAACCTGAGGTCGTAGCTTTGGCAAACTAAAATACCTCGTTTTAACCATTCAGACCGGGTTTGGAAGTATAAACGCAGCAAAATTTAGTTACAGATGCTGACCCATCTTCTATTTCTGCTTCGATCCACCGCCGTTGCACTTGAGGTTTACATAGCCGTCTCTTCCGCCTGGTTTTGGGCCCCACCTATCCTAGTGACACGTCTTTCCATTCAAAGTAGCTGGATGGCCGTTCCAGTCGGCGCTTTGAGAATTAACGACCAAATTTTATCAGAGGATACCTGCCAATGCACCTATTGGTGGTTTTCTAGTGGTGGTGATCTGTGTGAGGGCAATTTCCGGGCAATAATTATTGTCTAACTCTTGTTTTTCTGCTGACTTGCGTTTGTCGTGTGGCTCGTCCTCGCCCGTTTATTTTCGGTTGTTTGTGTACGACCGCCAAGGTCAGTACTTTAAGTGAGCTGTCACCAAAGGAAAACCGTTAGCTGAAAACTGGCTGGCTGCAGAGTCATTAACTTTTGCCGTCTGCAAACTACATTTCTGGTTACTGATCAGTGATAGTAATTCACGAAACCAACCGACTCGGAAACAGCAGAAATTGTGGAAGGCATCTGGAACGACATGTAGCATATCTGTCTATAAGACATGCCCAGACAAGACCAGTTTTCAGATTTTTTCATCTGCGTCTGACGCGGTTGTCGATACTACAGTCGTCAAATAGTGAAGGCAGGGCAAGTTATTTTCACGATCATTGCACTATAAATCAAAGCAACTGCAGGCTAAGCACTTGAAAACAAACTTGGTATGTGCCGCTAAGAAGATTGGAAGGAGTTGGCTTTGGGTTTTGGACACAGCGATGCTATTGTGTTTAAGCAAAAGGCCATAGCCATTCGATTTGCAGGGATTGAAGCTTCTTGTCCTAGACACTAAGGCATAATGTGAAAACCGGTCGGGGTCTCTCCAAACCTTGAAGTGCACAGATGTCCGCATGAGTGCACAGAGCGGCGACTAATAGTCTCGTCGTTTGGAAACAAAGTATCTCTTAGGCGGGAACTTCCCCCATCTCGTTATAGTGATCAAGGGCCAGGCGATGGCAAGGAATTTCAGGATACTATGGAATACAGGTAAATACACATCTAACATGGACGAGTCAAAATTTTCACCAGTCATGGGACACATGAGAAAAGCTTAGTCTTCCGGACTACTGATTGTAGGAGACAATCAGTAATAGTGTCCGGGGGGTAGCGTATAGCAATTTAGTGTTCTTAAGGCGTTTTAGTATCTTTGGCGCCGTGTTAAAAATAAAATTTTCCGCTCTTAACTGTGCTTCAATAGTAACGACGATTTTCAGCCCCTTACACCGAAAGTTCCGGTGTCAAGAATTCAAATGAATTTCTCGCAGAGAAACGACCAAGTTGGAAGATCTTATTCCTAGAAGTCGGGCAGTCATAACTTTCTTCCTTGAATGTTGCTTTATTTCTATAGTAGCACTTGCTTTCCCACCTTTTGATGTCGACCTGCTGGTATTTCCACGGGGCCTAAGTTCGTGGCCTCAGTGAAAGTAACTCTCACGGACGTCTCCTCTTTTTCCATTTATTATGTTAAGATTGAAACACTGCCCAAGTGTACGACACGCCACATTTTCGTCCAACTATTGTGAATATTTTGACGGTAGGCCACATCGTAGAAAAGTCAGGGTTACCATTCCAATACGTTCTTCTCGACTAGGCTAGCAATTATTTGTCGTGTCTGTTGGGAATTTGACATTATGTGTTTCAAAAACTGATGACCCTGAAAACTGCATAGTTAAACCGGGGTTTATGGCACCCACTACAAGCATCTCCTATTTTAAAAATGAAACTTTTCATTTAGAATTGTTGTTTTAACCCATGTTTTGGTCAATACTGTTAAATTAACTCCTGGCAAGTTAAGCCTTTGAGATTGTGAATTTTTCCTCACCCTGAATCGAAGGCCTTCTTACCATCTAGACAGACTAACTTTTTGTTGAAAGCGTAAACTATTTAAGTTTATGCTGTGGACATGTCAGCAATCTGCATATAGTTCGTTCGATGTTGAAATTCTTTTGATTACAAAGAAATTCGCAGATGTTTTTGGGGAATTTCTCACAGCAAACCCTATGCTATTGTTTCTAAAGCTGCCTGGTCCGCGCAATTAAAATCATGTAAGAGTTCCCCAACCGACTTTCTTACGATTGCGTTTTTTTAACAAGCGTCTATCCCCCTAATAGTCAAATATGTTTTGTGAACATGTGACATGTATTATTTGGAAGTCCTCACCTCCAAACAGGAAGCCCTGAATTTTATAATTTCAAAGTGTTCTGCCTAAGTTCAGTCGTTTGCGACTACCGCCTTCTTTATTGAAATAACCACGACACTTTCTTGTCGCATGTGTTTTACACTGTAAAAGTGCTCGGAAGTTGACAATATAGTCGATTCCCATCCGCCTATATTTTCCATCGCGTTTCACAGGTCAAAAAGGAAACTCGACGAATATGGCGTTTCGAGTCAATCCTTCTCCAAAACTACGAAAAGTATGTACTACTCTTGCAAACTATCCTGAAAGGTAGGTGTTTTTGGTAAACCTTGCAATCTCTCCTTTCAGACAGGGGTAGACGTAAACTGCCAAAAAGTCTGCGAACCTACGCTGACACAAAGTGGAAAACGGTAGCTCCTACATTTGCCTTTTCACCTCCTCAGGTCGAGCGCTTATCGGCTCTGAAATGTGCATGTCAGCTTTTTGAGAACAATCCCACATTCAATTTCTCGGATGACTTACTACGAGCCATTCTCCCCCACCTACTGGATCGACGCTCTAGTGTACGCTCGAAGGTTCTTCTGACCCACACTGTCTTTAGGTTAGAGAAATTGTCAGCCACAGTCTAAAGTCCATTTTCAACACTGACACGTCTGGAGAGCCCACGCTATTGGTAAACTGATGACCAGCATTAATGGAAATGTTCTTTGTAAGGTTTGCCGGGCTGTTCACCGGTTAGCGCGTGGACTGAACTACCGCATTATTCCTGACGTTGCTTACGTACTCGCGGGCATACCCATCAAGGAGGTTGCGGACAAAAATAGTTCAGATAAGAGAAGTCGCATTGAAAGGAAATTGAAGTCTCGACGGGAACGGAAGGTTTACCTCTTTCCACCTCCTAAAACATGCCTTTCACTGCCGTTCTTTATTTCTAGAAAGACAAGGTTTTGGCTAAGTTTGAGAAAGATCAGGCGGAGACTGTGGCCTCTAAGTCGCACGAAGAGCGTTTGCGCATTGTAGGTCCACATCCTTTTGCTGTTATAATCCTACGTTTTCTTTCGACAGAACTCGCAAATACTGAAGGAGATCTTGTTTGTTTATTTCAAAATATTAAAAACTACAAGAGATTCGGATCTCCTATCTGCTGTTCTGGCGGGTCTGTCGACGTAGGTTTTGCTGTCCCCCTCTTCATGTTACTCACATCCTCATAGGTATGCGCATGTCATAAATGTGGAATATGTTGAAAATCTGCTACATTTGTGTAATGAGGTTCTATCAAACGAGGTATGTACTCTGCTTTATGCCTTTCTGCTTCGTGACACACAGATTTTCGAAATTCCTTATTGGTGTTAAATTACCGGTTCTCCATACGCCAAAAGGGGCCTCTAGTGTAGTGTCCGAAAGACGCCTTCTTGAGGCAAGTCTGTGCTACCTCACGATTAGATTTTCGAAGACATTCCTTTTCGCTGCTCAAGCAACTCGACGTTGTAATGGAGCCTTTGGAATTATATTCGCCACACACGTTAGCTTCCAGCGTTCGTCCTTCGCAGTCGGCAACATGCCGTTGACAGCAGGAATCATGCTCCTTGTTCGAAGGGCTTAGTACAGGTTTGGCTGTGCGGGACCTTAAGTTTGCCTCTGTCGGCTACCTCCCTTACCGTGGATAACTGCTTTCTTATCGGGCGTCATTCCTTAAGCATAATCACACTGTCCCTGAATGTTTGTACCTTATCGGTCTATCGTAGACAAGTTAGCAATTTAAAGAGCTTGAAAAAGGTACTTGTAGGTATTTGGCTCTTATGGCCGATTGTCCGGCCGTCACCGCACAACCTTTTTTCCACATTCCAAATGTAAACAACAACTAGGAGTATTAGTCAGGTACTTCTGATTCATTATATCAATAGAGCGACCGTCGCCAGCGTTAGGGTCCATCACCGCCCTACGGAGTGGAAACGGTTGCGAATTTTCTGTGGTGAAGTAGACTTGCATTGTCTCTCCCCAAACGCACCGCGTTCCTATGATAAGATAGCCACGACGATCGCACGGCTGCGTGCGCGCGGCGGGTGGCAAGGGTACACACCTCGTCTGTGCCTGCCACAACCGACCGGTTCCTGACTGTACGCTCGCCAGGCTTTATTATGGGGGCCTCGAACTATAAGTTAGAGTGCTCTAAAGACCATACTAAAGAGCCATCGTTGCCTGAAGTTCTGAAGAGGACCGGATGAGGCCGTCATTTATGAATCCTTCGGGTCTGACTGTCAGCGCGTCCTGATAGCTCCAAAGCGCATTCGTCCGCTTATAGTGAGGAGTTAAGTGCTCTATCCTGGATGGACCGGTGTCACCCTTTCCTGTCTTTCTCGAACACCAGCGGCCAACTTGACGTAAAGACCTCCGTCCACAAGCACCATACACACGTTGCTCTCACTCTGCATGATTAGGTTTTAAAGAAACGCGCTCCTGCACGAGGTTTTACCCGTCACAATGCTGTTGGTAGGTTACCTCTCATAGTTTTTGTGATCTCACATTTATCTCACACATCAGCCTGTCCAGTTATTTTCGAATCCACCGCACTGCGACAGGTACACCGGTGCTAGGAATCCCGATATACGCTCACCGCAACCGCCCCCACTGTCTACATAATTCACACGCACATTCATTCATCATATGAGCCTATTCGGTCACATCCACCCCTATAAGCAACCGATTCTGCAACTCAAAACCTTTTCTGCCCACACTGCCACCGCCTCAGCCGAATTGGTCACTAGTGAGTCTATCGCCAGGACTAGTGAACCAGTGCCTGGAGCCCCCAACATACACCGGTCGTTACCGCCTAAACTGCCCTCATTGCCCCCGCACACACAGCCATCGCGTTGGCCTACTCGATCACATGCGTTTACACGAAAACCTGCAGTACAACGCTGCAGACTAAATTACAACATCACACTTCCCCATCAGCATACGTACCACACATGAACACGTCCGGGCGTCAGTCTGTGGCAATACAGTCTTGTATGCTTTACCTTGCTTTCCCCTATGTTGTTGTATTCTAAGATGGCTACTTCAAGTCTTACGGCAGTGTGCTGAACCAGCTCATTCTGTGCTGTATCTTCCCACGCATGCTTTTTGATTTGCGAGTGCGTGAAAGAGGTCTTCAGAGTGACCGTGTATCGTCAATTTTGTCCAAGTGCCCACAATTACCCGTAGCAAAATTACTATAGAATAATTTTTTGGCAGACGCTTGACATGACCACTCCATCGCACTACACCTGCTTTCGAGTAGCATCGATGTCAAGCATAGCTGCTCATTCTGTGACTGCGGAATTGGGAATCCTTCCTCGAGCTTCATCTTCGGTACTCTCCGGAGGCAACAGAGGTTAAAATGGTTTAGCCTTCTTGCCTGTCGTTTGGACGCTGTTCGCGGTCCTGCCTCCTACAGGGGCGTAGTCAGGACGACAGCCATGCATGTCCAAAGTGTCCTGCTAAGGAGGATGCCATGGCGACTCCATACTGGATGTTGCAGCCTGGATGACATTGAAGATGCGAATTGAAATTTCCTCACTGACCTTGATGTTTCTTGAGATGGTACTCCTGGACACTCACTTGTCCAAAACCGCACCTGTTACCACAATTGCCCGTGACTTGTGCCATCGTGCCTACGTGTAGTTGAGTGAATCGTGCCGAACATCTGCATCTCAACATGATATTCCTTAGCTGACCCCCCTTCACGGCTTTAAATGTCTTTATCAGATCACCAGAAATATTGTAGAGGCTGGCTGTCATTTCTTTTTACTTGATTTGTGCAGTTTCAAAGAGCATGTCCATGATGCCCGAGTACTTTCAGAAAGTGCACTGGGTTTTAGAAAGGAGTCCCTGCTCGTGTGTGCGCTCAGCGGATAGCGTAACATGCGATCTGGTACCTTGCCCGAAGTAGTAAGAAGACAGATTTATTGGTTTTACTTTCGTCCGCTCATGTGGACAGTAAGTGCGTCCATGAAAACTTACGGTAGTTCTCCTTGTTGCCGCAGCTCCTGGAACAGTGTGGTAAGTTTGTACATGAGTTGAAGGTCGCCGCACTTGTAGGTTTCGCCGGGATTTAACAGCCCGGCAGCCGAAGCTAATATCGTCCCTTTAGTTCTATCGGCGGCTTCCTAGCAGGTTGCAGATTTGCGACCCAGCGCTCCAGGATCTGCACCTTCTCTGCCTTTAGTCTTGTGTCGTTTGAGATGAGCTGTGGCGTCACCGCCCCAGATTCAGTACTACACTGGGCGTCGGCGTTAGAAGAATGCGGCCGTTGTTCGCATAGGTCGTATGTTGTCTCTTTTTCTCCTTCACGGGCACCGAGGCCGCAAAGGACAGTCATTGTTAGTCCTCGACACAACTGCGGGAGGGCTTACAGCTCTCCATAGAACTTACCTATGTTGCCAGGTCATGTACTTTGGGGGTGGGCGGTGTAGACGCCGGTGCCCTTGGAGAATTTCTTCCGCAGAGTAGAGTTTCACGGTCATGTGACGTTCTTTGGTCCCCTGTGAGGGACAGAAGAGTTGTCTTGCGCAGCCCCTTCTGACAGTGAAGGCGACTCTGTCGTCTCGCCACTCTGCTTTGGAACGTCCATTTTAAATGTACCCTGCACGACTTTGCTTAGTTCTCCTTGTTCGCAAAAGCGCGTCTCACCAAGAGGCGTGATGTTCATTTAAATTGTGTCGAGTCAATTCGGTGCACTGAGACTCACTCTAGTGGACCAACGGTACCTTTGACGGGTGCTCAGAGCAGATGGTTATCTCTGAACCATCGCCATTTAGCACATGCAAAGACAAGGTCGGGAGCCGGAGCGTATCGAGTCCAAAATTTCGAAGTGCTGGCAAGAACACCTCTGAAGCCGTCAACCATTCTCTCACATCGCTCGTACTTGCACAGACAGGAGACAATCGGGCGCCAAGTGATGAGGCCGAAAGGTCTGATGTCGGGGCAGGAGACGCCGGAGAGGGGGGGGGGTCGTATGCCAAACCTGGCGCTTTTGAGGAAAAAGCAACAACATCGGAGATATCTGATCACTACAGACGCAAAACACACCTTCACAGCAGGATGGAATGATGCTCGCTCTCAAGTCGCAACTCACGCACTGGGAATGGCCACATATCAAAGTTTGATGAGTCCAGAAACCCTGCAGGGTGTGACAGTTGCGTGCCATGAGTCGTGGTTTTCCGGCCCGCAGTACACCAACAGGCGGATTGGTGTCATTTCTTTACTAGGGTAGGGCAATCGGTCACGTGGGGAGTGCATGGATGGACACTGACATCGGTGGCAGTTATGTCGAGTCGCATTATCATGTGAGTCATCAATACCAGTGACGGAATAGCTGCAGTTACCGGCCCATATACGAACGACCAAGCCATTGTCGCCACTAAAGACGACCATCTGCGAAGAATGCAGCCGATTTATTTTGGTGGGTGCAATAGCGTGTAGTAGCTTCATTCTGCAGATGCCTTACCGCCTCTGCGTCCGCTACCTGCGTCAGTTGCCATCTCTTTATTATGGTTTCGGGAGCGTAGGCGGATCGTACAGCTGAGGCGTCGGGTGGATAAAATCATTGTTCCTTCCGATTCTTTTCTCGTACTCGTTTTCATTTTTGTAGGCAGACAGATCGATATCATTTTGGCAGTGCCAATATTTCAACGTAGAATGCCAGTGGTTAGATGTGGTTGCGTAACGAACGAGGAACTATCGTGCTAGCGGGACTTCCCGCATGTTGCGTGTCCCTTATGAAGTCTGGTCGAATAGAACTGGTCTCAACTACTGAGCGGTCTTTAGCGATTCAATACATTTCTGTCAATTGTCTCTATTCTTGGACTTGCTAATTCGTTAGATTTTCGTTTTAAACTGTTTGACATACAATGTTGGCCGCACGACAGCCTATTTCCTCACTTCTGTAGTCTCTTCGTACTTCGGTGAGACTGCCGTTGCAGTCAGGTAGTGCTAATGGAGTAGTCGGTAGTAGGGTCAGAGGTTTATTTAACAGAAAGGCATCGTCCAAGCCTGTATCCCACATACTGGCCTTATGTGAACTGAATGCAGAACTGTATTCGCCAATTGCTTATCTCACTCCTATTTGCCATTCTGTTTCTGCTGTTTGGTAGGCACACTTTTTTCCTACTTTTAGAGGTCCATCCTTCAGGATAGCTTACACTGTGTGCACACAGCACTATCAATCCTCAACTCCTCCTCGGCTGCCTCTGTACTGAACGTCGATCCGACACGTTTCTACAATCATCTATACGTTCTTCTAGGTCGTATGTCAGGCACATGCGATTTTCGGGGAGGCCCAACTGCCACCATCGGCCCTGACCGCGGTCGCGCACCCGGACTCTCACATTTCTCCTGGTCGCGGACCCCAGCCGCCTTGGCTGCGTCCACGCTAGACCAACGTCAGCAGCTTCTGGCCTCGCAGGTGGAGGCGGCATCGGAAGAGGACAAGACGCCAGCCCGACGGGGCATACCACTGGGCGAAACTGAGCGTTTTACCGATGTCCTTCTTTCCTGCCTCGATATGCTGCTCATTAGCCGCAAGCGCGAGATTTCCACCAACCGTGTCTTGGCCTTTGTAAAGCGCCTGGCCTCAGTCTGTATAGCAGTTGTAAGTTTCAGTAATCCCTTCCTTCAATCCACTCCGACACGGCGTCATGCCACGTGGCTGAAGCCTGTTACAGATGCCTGTAGGCCATCTACCACGTAGAGTTGTCGGAAATCATGACTGGGAGTGCTTGGGATCGTACAGTCAGTGACCGATTCCATGAAATGTCAGTCGAAGTCCTCAAAAGCGTTTTCGACCAGGAAAGGTTACTTAGGTGATATTGTAACAATGATTATCACACGGCATAATTCCATGATATTCCAAACTCGTCAGAATATTGCCTTTTGAATGTATTTCTTTTCGGTAAGAAAATGACCGCTTAAGTAGTATGAATTTTCCAGTGATTTTCAGTGCCCTTACAAGGTTAAATATATTTTATAGAAGACGTGCACAAAAATATTCTTTTTTGCAGTCATTTGATGGAAAATTACGCTTTCAAATTTTATGCCCGGTTTTAAAAAAGTGTTTCAATCCCCGCATAACTCCGAGTCCAATCTGCCTCTGCATTTACAGTCTTATGTGTGTAATTTCCACATAAGGATGATCATACATCCCTCTACGCCTTTGAGATGCCATTTAAAGCTCATACAATTTTGCAACTGATGTGGACTCTGGTGTATACTTCGTCAGCACACTTATAAACAGGCAGGCACGATGTTGTATGGACATTGCGCCCTCTTAAAAAAAATCTCAGTCAGGAACTTTTTTTAAAACCGAAAGTTACTCCTTTATCAAGCATGAAATTTGAAGACTTAATTTGCTACCAAATGAGTACAAGAATACCTTTGTGCATGTTTTCTATAAAATATATCTGAATAAAATAGGGCACTACAAAATAAATGTTTAACTTCATACTACGTTAGTGGTCATTTTTTACCGAGTGCAGTTTTTACAAGCCAACACCCTGGCGAGTCTGAAACATCATGAGATGATTATATCGCATGATAATTAGTAATACAACTCAACCCAAATAATCCTTCCCGATCGGAAACGCATTTCAGAATTTCGACTCATTCCATGAGATTGGTCACTGACAGTAAGATGTTTGACACATGGAACAAGGCTAAGTGTGCGAACACGACGCGCTTTTTGCGCGGTCCTTCTCAGGACCGAGGGTCAGGCTAGTAATCAGTTCTTGATGTGGCCGTCACGGCACTCACTTATGTCAGATCCGAGGCTTCTAATTCACGCACGCGTTGGTTCCTGGACCCCTGGCATTCAGCGCTGAACCAAACTCAGTCAGTGTGTAGGACATCATGGAGGTCGCACAAGTCAGAGCTGTATCGGACAAAAGCACATGTGTGCTGTTAATGAGTTTTCGCAGGCCTTGGACATCTCAGGTTGCGGTCAGTTAAATGAGAACCCGGGTGCGGCGTAGACCAGTGGACTAAAGCGCCATAGTGCATTCCATTTTGCTCGCCAAAATGAACAAATGATTGCCAGGAAGTAGTTAGCTAGGTGTGCCGGCTAAATAAAGTTGCCAAGCATATTTCCCTTAAACATCACCTGATTAGTTAGCCTGGAACAGTACCTAGGCAAAACACTGAAACGCGCCTTGGACTGAGGTATCAATGAAATCTACTAGCCTAGTCCAGCAGTCGTTTATCACTTCAAGCTAGGATATTCTGCCAAAAGACTTGTACTGATGTCTGCTGGCTGTCAGCACCTAACGATCTTATCTGACTAGCCGAGCGTTTTTCCTTATCCCACAAACAGTTTACCCAGGAAGGCCAGCGAGATCAGTTGGTAGGGCGGTTACCTTCTGAGTTCAGTAGCCGAATACTAAAGCAGCGATAGCGACGTCGGCGCGGCTCCTAAATGCGCAAAGGCCCCGACACTTTCTCACAGAGCTTCTTGCGGCTATATAAATCCCTCTACTCCTAGCCAGACCTCTTTGTTGATTGTGAGAAGTCGACTTTCCGTTGGGGCAACTGACACCCCCGGTGTTGCTTCCGAACTATGAGTTCTCGTTGGAGCAGCAGCCTCACAACCCGTGGCATTGCGCACAGCACGTCTATTTAGGCTTCTGGGAAGCCCATGACGGCTGAATGAATGACAGTCTAAGGATTTAATGCCTAACTTTTGCTGCCTCAACTACTTTACCCAGCCACTTTAAGCGCCGATCCTGTACGTTATCCTTTAACGTTGCCTTTTTCCAAAGATAAAGGCTAGTCACTCTTCCCTAGACGTCCGCCAACGGAATTGATTTAATACACAGTAATATTCCGAGGTCCTGCTACATTACGTTGACTTGTTGAATGTGCTTTAGAAAATCACTTTCTCATAGAAGGGCTTTGGGAGCCGGCATGATATCTGCAACTCACCGAAAAAGAGGCCGCCATTATTCAAATCCTAGAAGTGATTGCCCGTCCCTTCGAACTGGAGAAATTATAATTAAGCACGTCTACCTAAAGCCGCTAAGTGTGATTATGTGAAAGGTTGTATGGAAACGAAACCCGTTGCAAGGTACTTCCAGTCTTCCGAAAAGTCGTGAACTTTTAAACACTAGTGTTTCTCCTGAACTGTGTTGAGTTTTTTCGCTCTGATTGACCTTTTAGAGTGACACGGCCTGTGTAGGCTCAATGCTGGTTAGCCTGCTGAAGTTCATTACCCTTTTCCCAAAATGTGAAGTCCTCTTCGACTCAGAAACGGAGATCGGTGGGGTCTACGATCCTGAGGCTGGTGATCCAGAGCTATGTCGTCCAACAAGCGCAGTCCTCTGGGAACTTCAAATCCTTCGAAGCCACGAATCAGCCACAGTACGTGTCAACAAAAACCACATTTCTTATTTTGGCACAGAGTATTCCTCACGCCTTCTGATAATTGGGGATTGTCACCTGTCCATGCTTTCCGACCACATGTATTTGAAAAGCCCGAACTGGTTGGACCGCCCTAGTCACCACTCTGTCGAAATCTAATCCCGTTTCCTCTTGGTATCCTCTGTCCCTGAGAGCTCCGGAAGAAGTGACAACCTGGACACCCCTATGCTCATTTTCCGGCTCCCAGATTACAATTACGACTAAGAGGAGAATGTGCAATTTCGATGTCATCTGGTTGTCACTTTACCGGGAGGCGCCGTTGATTTGCCTTCTTTGCAATAACAGGTAGCAGAGCAGCTGCTGCTGCCGGTATCCACCTCAGCCGACATGACAGGTTGACGCATCGTCTAGATGTCCCGGTCCGGAACAATTAAAACGACATCGCCTGGAAAGCATGACGGTTGCCCATAGGTCTCCCACATACCCTGAAACTACTTTCAGTCTCTAGATAAGTGGAATTTGCGAATCCACTAGCTAGCGGTGAAGGCTTTCTGAATAGAAGCAAAGGTGCGTCTTCCAGTACAGAGGACATGGGACCTTTTGGAACGTATTTTTGTTTTCCTGGCGTCGCACTCTAATATGCGACGCATGCCGTCACCGACGTGAACAGTGGAACGGCTATCAACGTAAGATCGGCAGTTGTCTACACCCCTGCGCCCCCTAAGACCCGTCACGCCGATGGTGGGAGGTCGGCGTAATATAACCCACCTCACGGTAGTGCAGCCGTGAAGATTGCTAAACACTGCGGAGCCCAGTGTCACCACACCCTTCCCACTGACGATGAGAGCTTGCTCTGGTGTTTCAAAACACCAGAGAGATAAACATGCCATGTTTGAGATCACCGCCCCTTCTTTGCAAAGGTACTCTGAAGGGGGGGAGATGATAATAAATCTCATCGAGTGATATTATACTTTTGAGGCGGTCAGTGCTACCTTGTGCACAGAGCACGGGACACTCGTTGGACAATAATATAATTAACCTGATTTGGCTGGTGAAGGAAAAACTTCCGGATCGCTTTAGTATTGAACAATGAGTCTAATCCGAGGGTACGACAATTCGACCATCACCGGTGACGAGGTGCAGTATTACCCCACCGAATAGGCGCAACCGCGGATTTGCTCGTTTGTTCCATCTACTTCGCCCCCTCTTCCCACACCCACTGCGTCCCGACAATCGGAGGGCCGCATGGACGCAGTAATTAACAAAGACATTGTTTGCGCTGGCCACTATCGACCCGGTTCTTAACTCCACGCGTGTCAGTGCTCTAAAGGCCACAGCAAGCAGCCGTTGCAACTTGACATTCAGTCCTTAGTAGGAACGGAGTGCCTCGTCATCTAGGAATCCTCCAAGACACGACTGTTAGCGTGTCATGATAGTTTGAAAGCGCATTCGGTTGTTTGTAGTAGATCCTGGATGGACCGTCCTCACTCCTTCCCAACTATCAGTGGATTTTCCGAGTCAAGCAGACTGAGAGATTGGACACAACCGTTGACGCGATCTAAAGTTACCGTCTTACTTATACCAGCTCAGGTGTCACAGAAGTGGGCTGCGCCATAAAGGCTATACCGAGAAAAAGCCCTTGTAGTCCGGCCCTCCCCCCAAAGGAGAAGCGAATTGTCCTGCCGGCTGTTACCTTTCTAAGCAACAACTTTTAGCGCGTCGTGATAGCGTCGAACGCGCCAGACTTGTGGCGCACGATTTACAGTGGGAACGTCTACCTCTATGGCCCCGCTCTCCCACGTGCATGCGGCCGATCTGAGCTCTTCGATTGTCTAATTGTGCGATTGGGTGCTGCGGCTGACGTGGCGTCGGCCTCGTCTGACGCGTGCCACACTGATGATCAGCACAGACCCAGTGCAGACCGCCAATCGCATCCAATAGGACAATTTGGCTGCCGTTTTGGGGAAATGCACCAGCCCGCGATAGCCTTTATTGGTAGTATAAAGACTCTTGTGATACCGTTGTAGAGCTTGACGAAGTCAACTGTTTGGCCAAGAGTAAGAACCGTTCAGGACGTCTTATAACTCTGCACAGCCTTCTCTATCACCACGCCTAGCCCAATCAGTACCTCATTGCCCAGCGCGTCCATCACCAGCATCTCTACCACAATCACTGTGAAAACCACCTGCGTCGTCCCCGACCTATCCTGTCCACACTGTCCCCGCACATTCACCTCACATCGTCCCGTCGGTCACCTGCGAGTCCATTGCATAGAGACTGGCGAACCAAAGACAGTTCGGCCGTCGATTCCGACTATGTCCACCGTGTGCTCCACAGCAAGGTGAGAGCAGGGACGGCGACTTGAGCTTGAGTTAGTTTATACTGATGGTAGACTTGCGCAGCGTCTACTGCACTCTCCTCCTCCCCCACCTGAGCCCGGTGTCAAGACAGAGTCAAGAAGATCGGAGGCGGGGGAGGGCACGGCCGAGCCCGCACCTTGGTTCTCCACTCCACACCCCTGGCCCACTCAACAAATGACCAGGATTGTAAACAACAGTGACGGGGGCCGCAGGGTCCTAGTGTGCGCGACGTCGACCGGCAACTGGGCCCGTCACTGCACCGCGCCCCAACATGTTGGCATTTGTTACGGTGCGCATTCCGATAACCCCTGCCGGAGTCCGATATGGCCCCCGTGTTGGTCCAGTGCATCTCCCGAGTGGCCCGTTTACGGGGCACACTGGCGAACCAGTGCCTAGAGCACTAACATGCAAGAGACGCACTTGACTCAGCTGCTCGCATTGCCCCCGCACGGGCCTACTCGGCCACATACGCACTCATGGAAGCCTGCGGTAGATCACCGCCGGTCATACCAGACTACCACATTTCTCCTCACGAGCATATGCAGCGCACACCGACATCACCCATCAGCACACAAGTGTGGCTGTACGCCTAGGCACGGGTCCGGCCGCACTAGCTACCTGCACCCATTCTCGCCTCCGGTCTTCTTGACTATGTCTTGACAAGACTGGGGGAGGAGAGGATGCGGTAGATGCCGCGCAAGTCTACTCACTATAAGCTAATCCACGCGCAAGTCACCGTGTCTGCTCTCACTCTGCTGTTGAGTGCACGGTGGACATTGTTGGACGCGACGGCCGAACTGTCATCGCATCAATTCTGCTAGTTAGTTTTATTCAGCCTTCCTCTCATCCCATTTCCAATTTTTCTTTTCAATCAACTTAACTGTTGACGACGAGGGACGTGGGTTCAGATGACGCTCAGTACATTACTACCTAAGTCCATTTGCCCATTCACATTTTGTAGTGCGGTAAGCGACTCTAAGGTTGTTGACTAGGCGTGAGACCTGACCGTCTCCTCTGACGTAGCTCTCTCTAAGTTCATAGTTCCCAGTGTGCACGGTCACCGTTCTTGCAACAGGACTTATTTCGACATTTTACAAAGCAGTGTTTCCTGTTTAATGTCTCAGGTACGAAAGATTGTTGCTGCAATCCTCCGCTGGATACGGAAGGCTAGCAAGGGTGGCATATCTCGACTTAGCACTGAGGTCATTGCCAGTCCAGACATCACCTTGGAATCGTTGACCCTACTCCACCCCGCAGAACGTCGAGTTGTCCTCGCCCGATCCGAAGCAACTGCTCTTTCAGTCAAGGCCCCGGCAGTCACTGCGGCAACAAAACGCCACAGGCCTCCCTGGACACCGTCCCCGTGGCTGCGACAAGTAATGGCGCAGCAAAATGCCGAGTTTAATTTCACCAAAGATGCCCCTCAGCCCATGGGAGACGAAGACGACAACGAAGCAAAAATGGACGATCTTTTAACTGCCAAACGAATAAAAATTGAATGATCCACGCGAAACCCCGCTGCCACCATGTAAATAAACGTCTTTATATCAGAAATGAGCACCTTACTGCGATTTTATGTCAATGGTGGATGGTGAAGAGAAAAGTAGGGTAAGTAGAAAGCCTTAAACTGCCCATCAAAATCTAAGGCGAGTTCGTTTGGTGTCCGTGTGGAAGCGATGCATTTCATGATTGGCTCGATCTTTCCTTCGCGGCGGCTTCGTTCTGCTCCTCAACTTGCTAAAACGAAGAAAAACAATGCGACGAAGTCAACTGTTTAGCCAAGAGTAAGAACCGTCTATATCACAATGACATAAGCGGTCGTCAGTCATGAAAATGGTACTTTTGGCTCACTGTCTCTCAGGTTTGACACACAGCTTTCCTACCTTCTGCTGCTGTACTGGAGCACAGTTGGTCCAACTTAATAGCTTCTCAGCTGTTCGTACCTATCCAACATCTAGGTGTTTGCCTAGTCCGGGAGCGAGCAGACGAAATAAAGTGAACCTGTTTTGCTATGTACACAATGGTTTACGACAGTTCCAAGTCCTACTTGTTTGCCTCCAAACCAGGCTCTAGGATCAAATCTGGCGGTTGACGCCTCCTTCAAGAGAGCAGCGACACCACCTCCATTCACCACGAATATCTTATCCAAGGCATTGCTTTGCATGGGCAGCATATTGCGCTCATTCCGCTCTCAAGTAACATTCGGAGAGCAGCTGAGTCGAAGATCACACGTCATGCGGCACCTATGTTGGATTTCATCTGGTTTTGTGCGTTTGACAAGAGATTTGACTTGATATGGCAGAAGCTGATGGCAGAGTCAAGGGCCTTATTGTCGATCTTGACCCAGATACCTCCGAGTCTAGAAACCAACGTGATACTTGGGTACGCGTCAGCTGCCTTACCGTCTATACAATGTGTAGGTGGATAGACTTAACAGGTGGCAAACAAAACAGTCGAACTCGGAACTACTGTTCTGGGTAGACCTACAACAGACAAAAGTTCGATCTCTGGGCATTTAGGATGCTAACGTGAAGAGGACGTACCGCTTGTACTAGGTCAATTAATTTTGCGGGATCGGCGCCCGAAGCGATGTCAGCCAAGTCGATCGGAATCTTGTATTTATTGAGATTGCCAGATCTTAGCGATTTGTCTTCTTGCTTCCGAAACCATATTTCCTAAAACGGTAGAGAGCGATGGGCAGAAATACTTTTCAACTGACAATGAAAAAGTTCTGATAAGAAGGTTGCATCGGGTTTAGTTGTTGCACACAATGGACTTGAGCGTTGTGGCAAATTCTGTCATGGACAACGCAAAAAGGAAATAATCGCAATAAGCAGACTGTCAAAGCCCGCAAATTGCGTCATTTCGGGCCAAGTGATTTGAACGAACGCTGCTATAGATGACAAGGGCGGCCCGATACATGGAGACATCAAACCAGATAATCGGTGGGTTTGGTTAATTTCCCTAGAAAGCCATCACGATTCCGTTCCGCAGTGTTGCTTACAAAACACTGGAGCTAAGGCAGTGTGCACTTCAACGTAGCAGGCAATAGCAAGCAAATTAAGACGGGCTGGTTATTTTATGATGGCTGGAAAATGCCGCAGCTGTTTTAGAGCATCGTCCTCAGCCTTATTTATCTAAAACTGAACTCTTCCATTGACTGGATTTCAGGCTTACAACCAACTAGTTTCAGTGCGAGCCGCTAGAACTGAAACTTCATGTACACAGACGC
The DNA here is from genome assembly GCA_902702965.1 of Spirometra erinaceieuropaei. NCBI lineage: Eukaryota > Metazoa > Platyhelminthes > Cestoda > Diphyllobothriidea > Diphyllobothriidae > Spirometra > Spirometra erinaceieuropaei. Next base: position 624,643 of record CACRXP010000317.1, on the reverse strand, counting down.
CTTCACATCAGGTTTAAAATCAGGGACCGAGCTTGCGAGACGGGACGCTCCCATTCGCGCAACAGATATTTTTTCCGGTCATGTCAGCTTCGCTAGTCTTGGCCAGACACTCTCATTACATTTGCAGTTTTGAATTTTGAGACAAAGGAGACGCGTGTATTTGATGTGAATAGAAAGCTTCTGTTTCGCCACGAATACAGTGATTTAGGAACAACACTGTGGAATTCTTCATGCGTGTTTCGTTTAGAAGAATAGTCCAGACGTTGGTCTATCTGAATGAACTATGGCATACACCAATATAGACCTGCCAAATATTCAGGTCTGAATAAAGACAATAGAGCTCCTCAAAAGGAGGCTACAACTCTCAAAGAATGGACTAACCTGATCAGGATTTGCGGCCTCTAGTTCAGGCCATTGAAAAAGAAGTGCGTCCGTAGGAGGGCCGAACACATTAAAATCGATAATCTTAACACACTTGGAAGAGCGGAACTAAGAACGAAGGAGAAATGCAAGCCCAACGACGCCTTACGTTCCGACTGGTATAGACGTCCAGTACATCTAAACATGTATATTAAATTAGAAATAGCGCAATACAGTCTTGAAGAGGGAAGCGATCCCTGACTTTTTCTTGGAAGAATTTCACAATCGCCTGCACAATGTTTGCCTGTTCAGTATCCACAAAGGTGAAGTAGGCGTCCCAGTTCCTTTGAGAAATAGCTGAAATACGTAAAGTGTACAAAGTCGTGAAAGGATTTGAGTCGCGACGAAACTGGCCTGATAAGTAAGAACGTAAAGGTATAAATTTGTGTCTTGCTGGGCTTTAGAACGAAGTCGGTGACATGGGATAAGACTTATCCGCCCCTCACCATTCTATGAACATGAAGCAACGCTGACAGCTGTTCTTGGATTTTCCCCCTAAACGGAAAGCAATACTTACGCGGGTCTGTCAAGACGACCTACGTGCAGCACGGGCCCACACATACCGGTTGCCTATTGAATATTTTGTTTCCTGCCCAAAATAACCCTGTCCCAGCAAGTTGTTTGCATGCTATAATTGATCCCAGTTCCTGTAGGAGTAATTGCGACAAATTCGTCTCTTGAGAGACGTTCGTAGAAAGGTCCGTCTGGAACAAATCGGCTAAGACGTCGGTTTTGGGAAAAAATGTTTTAAGGCGGTACATGCATTTGGGAGTGATTCCAGTGGTCGTAAGATAGAAGACAGGCATGTTTACCTTGGTGTAACTTTATGTGATGGCCCCCACAACGGGCAGCGCTGAAGATGCGTTTGACCAAAACGGAAGTCAAACCAGCTCATGGCACGTCTTCATCAGGCTGCGCAGAGTCCGCGCGAGCCCATACCTAATGCTGTACATGGGAAGGATGTGGCAGCATGCCTAGACGCAGGCCTTCACGCCGCGTTGACTGGCAGGCTCGAACAGTCGACTGGTGACTGAGAAAGGGAAGACAACGAGGAATCTACTCTCAAGCCACGTGAACGCGTTCCGGACTATAATAAATCTGACATACTATAATTTGTTAGGTGGCGCTAGGTCGTGGCTTGGAAGGCTGGCAATTGACGGCGTAACTCTGCCTTCGTGGGAGTATTTCGGAGGACTGTGAAGCAGGCTGCAATAGCTTCCCCTTAATGCGGCCTCCAAAACACTCCCAAGCATGTGGGATCCGAGTCGTCCTCTCGTGAAAGCCCATCACACATTGTGGGGACTAGGTTTACGTGGCGCGCACGTAGACAGACTGTTTAGCTTTGTCAGCCACTGCGCCCGATTCCGCCTCTGCCCTTCTTAACTCTATCTTCGCATCGATTCCAAGTGGATGAAAGAGAAGACTATCGTTGATGCCGCATAAGCCACCATCCTGCGGTCACAACGTGGGGCACCTAGTAGAAGTAGTCGTTTGTGACGGTCGAACTGTCATGCCATGTCACCTTTATGCGCTCCTAGGACATTCTCGACCTTAATAAACATTTAATTGCTATGATATGCACGCAGCATCCAGAAACCTGTAGACGTATGATAGCGCGTATATTCAGGCAAGGAATTCAAAGGTTATCTGTGTTAGTTCAAGAAGCCTAAGTACTACATTATTTAGAACACTTTCAAATATTCGCCTTTCCCATAGGGTCATATAAAAGCCTGAAGTCCACGGCACCAAACAAAAAAGACAAACAAGTGACGACGTACGTAGCGATAAAATGTAAAAAGGCTCCGACAAATGCCTCAGCAGTCAAACTCATTACTTCTTTTCCAGGTTTAAAAAATGACACTGCAATGTGAAATGTTTGCAGCGTGGACAGTAGAAAAGTATGCAATGGAAAACCTGAAATCGACTGTCGTTCTTTTGGACGACCAAAGACAGGGTCAGTATTACAAATAAGCATAGGCGAGGGCAAACAGAAACCGAATACTGCCTACCATAAGAACTTTACCGTTAGCCTTTACGTCCAGACAGGTAAAGATCGCCGACGTTTTGACTCATTATCTCTACGTTATTGGGGCTTCGAAGAATTTAAAACGTGGTACCGATATCGCCATCGTTTGGGCGTGTGCGGGTAAAATGAAGTAGTGCAAACAAGTACTTAAGTTTCGGACAGTCTCCGTCTGTTGGAAGTGAAACGAACTGTAGTTCATTATAACCGAAATGATCGCTGTAGATGGCTTGACGTTAAAGTATAAACACTGGTAGCAGGAATGTTTACAGAAGTCAGAGGGATTTCGTGGAGGCGCAGACCATCGCAAGAGCAACTCTTGTTACAAGGTTTATTGACTGCGAGGCTAGCTGGATTCACAATAATTTAACTCTTGGCTAGCTGGCACAAGGGCCGTCCTATCGGTGCAAAGTGTGGACGCTACTTTCTACAGAACGGCCAGTGACCAATAAAGTTAGGAACTGATACCTCCGGAAACGTACTGATGTTTCGCTTGATGGATCATGGCTGAACAGAATAACTTCACAGCTGGTCCGGGGACATATTGATGATGATGTTATGAAATGTGGCCGTCATAGCTGGTGCAGTTATGTGTTCTAGTGACTTAAGTGGCAATTGGTCCGCGACATCATCTGAGGACATTCGTAGGGCTGGTATTATGGCTAGTTTTAAGGTAATGAACGAGTATTTTAAGGCAGACCCTAAGGAAATCTCGAGTCCGACATTCTGGGACAATTGGAAATGGCATACCACCTAGATAACGACTTATAATATTCTAACGTCTAAGTACAAAACGTGCGTCCCACTGCTACAATACTTCGAATGCTTGGACGGCTTACCTAGTGTTGGTAATATGCAGATCACGTGAAATTACACGTGCAAGTCAAAGAAGTCAACCAATGGAAGCCGAATATTAGAAACGGACAAAATCACTAGTTTGTGAGAACGTCAGCATACATGCGCGTGACAAGGTTACCGTGAAAACGTTGACGCCTACTTTGTTGACCACAATTACTCTTTAGAAGGAGCAACTTAAAAGTGAAAGGAGATTTAAGACAGGTAGTGCTTTTCAATGTTACCGCCTATTTACGAGGGCAACATAATATGGCGCAAATACCGCACCACCAATCCAGTTAACATGGAAATTCGTCCTCTAAGACGACTTCTTCTGTCGCCTGAAATCCGGTAATCCATACAGGTCCTTACGTACATCCAGGTTTTGTAGACAAGACATTCGTGTTCAAAATATTTTGTGAAATCGTCATTGCCAAGAACGTTCCAAAGGCTTTTTTACCTACTTGGCCATTGCTTCCAGCCGTATGAATTGGATGCTTAATAGAACCATACTGCCACACAAGTGTTTCATGAAAAGCTTAAGACACCATAGACCCAACATTGCGTAAATGGGGAGTACGTGTACTTGGTACGGCTGCGATCAGGCCTGATCTAGCCGGCCTCGATGATGTCCCGAACTGTACCTCTCCACGCGTAACGATCCGCTGCAGCAGATCCGGACATTCTGGGCGTCTAGGGTGAACATAGTAAGAACTCTAAAGATCACTTGGGTATTAAGCAGCCCCCAGAAGAAATGCTCATGATCGGTGAGGAGGAACAGTTGAATTAGCAAGTATTCAGCCTGGATGCTTTTGTGAAATGGAAAATACAAGATGATGGCAATAGTAAGGAACGACGTAGTACAGAAGATTTCGCGTCAAGTTCGGAACCCCTCAGGAAACAGTAAGTGACCAGTCCTTGCGATAAGAATCCTTGCAAACCATCTGTCTTTACGGTTCTTATAGAGAACCTTGATGACGAGGAGACGACGGCGTCGGTGTTATTGGCAAACATTCAATTAATAGCAACGCCGAAGGGGTTAAGCTAGAAATGAAGCGGAAACTGCGCAAAACTACTTCGAGACTAAGACCGCTGATGATTCAGACTGGAGGTTATGGAACGCATGTTCACGGTTTAAGGACAACACTGAAAACTAACCAATGATAGAACGAGACTTCACAAAACATCTGAATTCGCCCTCCGGACGAAAGTCGTGCCATCTGCGCAGAATAAGCTTGAGGTCGGTATGTGCTTGATCAGGGGCTGACGCATCAGAACACAAGGAGAACCTAACTGAGTAAAGTATGATGATGAAGGATTACGGAGCTAAAATATCATATGAGACGAAGTCCGAGGCCTTGAGAAGGAGCAATATGTCAGCGGCCGAGTGGCATTTCAAGGAATTTCCAAAAGAAACCCACGTCGCGTCCTAAAAAATGATTCGGCAAAAGTCAGGCAAACCTTTGGCGCACTCCAATTTAGTTTTGCAAAGACATAACCGTCAAGACTTTCGATCCCCTGATTAACTAATTTTTCAAAGTCGGGGAAATTAGGTCGCTGGGGAGTTCAGTCTAATAATTAGAGAGACAAACCTTCGCATCGAGGTAATCGTCAGTATCCTCGTCAGACCAATTATCCTATAAATGCGTTAATTAATCAACATAGTAAGCTACCTCGTCAGAGTCCGAAAACTGTGAGTTATCCTTCCGTATAGACATGAGGCTAATGGGTCAGACGGTTACAGGATTTTACTTTTTTGGCAACATAAGAGGGGCGTCCCTCAAGAAATCCAGAACTTCATTTGGCAGATCAAAAATCAGACTGAAAAAATTTTAAGTACAAACACGGCTTGCCTCTCAGCCGTGTACTCTTCGAATTTTTTATACCAGGAATCAAAAGAGCAAGCCAATACTTCTTCCTTTTTCATATCGGAAGGGGGCAGCCGGTTATATATATGCAACAAGGGGTCAAACGGCAAAACGACTCAAAACGCAGCCGAAACACGAGGTAAGGCGCGGGGCAACCCAGCATACCTGAAGGATCAAACCCCCTTGTTTTAATCGCTGGCACTCTTGTAGACCGGTCACAACGATGGAACGCGTGCGGACCTCCAACTGACGATCGACAATCCGATCCCATCTTTTTCCACCTTCCTGTTATCATTTATGTTTGTGCGTGCTTTAGTTTATCGGGAGTAACTGCCTATCGAGGTAATAACTTTTCCGCCCAATAAATCATCTATATCCATCAATTGCTGTTTAATCATCATCACCTGTTCCGCGTGTTTGCTTTCATTTGCTTGAACCATAGACCATTTAGAGACGAACCGCCAAAGGCCGGGTTATGTGACGAATAAACGAAAGTTATACACTAACTTGAGTGATCCCCGTCTACCCATCTCCCAGACCAGCATGACATTACAATGGTCGCAGCCAATGAGCGCACTATTCCTTTTCCTCATTTCCCGTGACTTACCAATTTGACTCCGCACAATTACCTAGCGTCTATCAACCCCATTGGCCTAGTCCTCTCCTAACCCCTTAACTGTCTGTACTTGGACAGAACACGCGGGAATTGTTGTAATGCCTATCCCTTTCACTCGTAAGTGTTCCCGCCCCCGCCTCTTCAAGGACTCACCTGTTACCTGCTGCGTTCCTGTTTCTCCCCTCGCCCGCTGACTCGCATTTGACGCTGACCGGACGCCCATCTTAGACTTTCAAAAATCTTACGAATTCCTTTTACAGCGGTTCTCCATCCCTGACGCCCTCACCTTAGAGAACGAGTGGTTCAGTATAATTCAGTGTATATATTGGAGGTAGGCATGGCCTTTGAAAACCCTATTTACAGACATACACTGAAAAACGTACATATATTTACGTAGATAAACGGGTACATTTTATCAGTTCTTATCAAGTAACCACATGGTCCTCATATAAAATGTAATCAAGTCTTCGTTTATATGTCCCAACGCTTTCCGCCAGAACAACTATATCAGCAGATTGTCCCAATCATAATTCAACCGGTGAGAGAAGAAATTCGCCCGCACTTCAAGCTTGACGTACTTTATCCTCTGTTTATATCTGCAAACTCAGAAGTTTGTCGTTTGCGCTAGTTTGAAATTATCGGCCAATTTGAGTGCACAGTCTACTCCTCTGACAAGTTTGAAGACCATCATCATGTCCGCTGTGTATTGCCTATAAAAGGGGATGAAAAAGTTCGAGTCTTTCTAGCCGTTTCACATAAGATAAGTTCTTTAGCTCACCGATTAGTTTAGTCGCTCTTTGTTGCACCTTCTCAAAGAGAGTATAGTCTTGCTTCATCCAGGAGCGCCATGCCCGAATACCATATTCAAAAATCGGTCGGATAAATGTTCCAAACCGTCGACCGAAAAGTTCTTCGTCAAAGTTAAGGAAAGATCACCTGATCGCTCCCAGGATGCTCATAGCCTTCTTTGCTATCTGGGCGCAGTGAGGCGAGGGTTTGAGAGTGGACATCATCCACACACAAGTGTCCTTTACCTCATTTACAAGCTCGAGGTCGTGACTGCCGCGGAAATAGTGATATTCAGATCCCAAACCCTCTCTGTAACCAGACCTTAATCTGATGAATTGACATTTGTTGAAATTGAGGTTGAGAAGCCATTCATCACACC
>CACRXP010000317.1:590502-613308 GCA_902702965.1 Spirometra erinaceieuropaei | reverse complement strand
CATGAAGAATTCGGATAAGAACTTCGTCTTATCTGAGTTATCGGTCAACTTATCTCCCTGATAATTCTGGAGACAAGGAATGGAGTCCCGGTTACGTTTTTCCCTATTCACGTACGAGAAGAACTTCTTTGGATTTTTCGGTATTTCTTTGACTATTTTTGATTCAGATACTGCTTTTTCTCTTCTCAGGAAACTCCGACACCTATTTCGCTTTCTCTTAAATTCCGAGAGATATTTTTGCTTTTGACATGTGGCGCACCTCTTCCACAGTCTCCTTTTCTTTTTGAGATTTCTTTTTATTTCTGATGTCACCCACTCTGATTGGGAGACGCACGATCTCCTTTTGGGCTAGCAACAGTTTTCTAACAAGTACTAGATTACGTTCTTAAAAAAAACTTAGGCGACGTCTGGGTCAGGAAAAAGCGCAGGGTTCCATTCCATCTTAGTCAGTAGTTTTTTCATTTTGGAATAATTCCCTTTCCATACATTTCTCTTCCTTTCGACTGGAAGTTCGGGCACAGAAAAATGACTATACTCCCAAACAAGGACGCAATGATCACTTCGGCCAAGGACCGTGTCAGAAGTCAGTCCAAGGACACAGTTTTTATCCCTGGTAGTGGTGAGATCCAAACAGCTTGACTGCTGTCCACTTCGAAATCGGGTGTTCATTGTAACATGTTGGATAAGGACATCGTCAGTAACCAACTGGAGTGAGTAGCTTCTGTCCAAATGAGTTTTTTGATCGATTGCAGTGCATCGAATCCCAGTCGATTTCCGGAAAATTAGAATCTCCAAGTATTATTACGTGTTTGCTGCGATTGATCTGCTTTAACGCTGTGATGAGTTAATCGTGCGTGTCCTTCCGCTACCTGGGGATCTGGATACCAGAGCAATATGGGGATTCAGTTGGTCTGGTACTTTCAATTTACAACTAAGAATTTCACAGCCAGTGTTCCATTTTAGTGAGGACCCATCCGTGACGTATGTAGCTAAAGCCATCTCATATGAATATCGCGATTCCCCCGCCCCCACGTCCACTTCGGTCCATGAGGATAAGCTGAAACAAAGAAGCATTCCATGAAAAGAGCACGTACCTCTGTACGGTCCAAAAAACGAAAGCCGTCTACATACACGCAAACCAGCTGAGGAAGACGGCCAGGAGGCCAACAAAGGACCAGCGGAGGCTCCCAACTATGTTGAACAATAAAGATGCCGGAACACCTTGTGGGCCGAAGCCAAATCAGAATATTCAAGAGGAGGCTTCGAAAGAAACTGAGGTTAGCTTTTTCGACGAACAACACGGAAACACAGAAGGAAGTGTTATCACGGATGTGAGTTTCGCTAGCCTAATAGCTAGTTTATCCCGAGACCGCGAAACAGGCAAACTGGAAAAAACGTTCTGTCAGTTAAAATATGTGCGTCAAAAACTGGCGCTAGATTCAGTCGCAAGCAAATTGTAGTTATAATAATAATAATAATAATAATAATAATAATAATAATTTTATTTAATGCCAGTTTACAGACATTGTCAGGGAAGCGTTAAACACAAATCCGGCCAGCAGCGAAAAAACTCCTGTCAAAAAGGAATAAAAATAAAGATGATGATGGTTTTTATGGTTTGGAGGGTTCAAGAGAAAAAAATGCTGATCGCCAATTGTCAACCGTCAAGAAGGGAGGGGTTGCATGGTAGCGGAGATTATCAAACGCCAATTCCTTTCGTGAAGTTGGGGCCAGTCCAAACATAAGTGCCAAAGAACAGCTTCGCTGTTGGTCAAAAAAATTGTCCCTGGTGAGACCGGCCATAGTGTTCAGGGACCACAATCGCCATCGCGACGGTACAGTCGGTCATTGGATTCAGCACCCAAAATTTGTGGGAGCTTTTCTGAATGCAAATATCGAGTAATAGTTCTCTTAAATAAAGGATAATTTTGCCGAGTTTTCACATTCCTGGGTTGTTTATTCCAAATAGCAATTGCATTTACGGAAAAGAACCGACGATATTTAACAGTACGTGCCGGAGGAAGAAATAAAAAGACCTCACGGTGACTGTTACTTCGAGGGTGGACATGATGTCTTAAAGTAGTGAATGGGTTAAAGGTACGATTATATAAAAGCTTAAATAGCAAAAGAGTCCCTTTTGTAATCTACGAAATCATAAAGGATCAAGGCCTGTAAGCCGGCAACTTTCTTGGTAAGACAAATGTCGGTGTTCCGGGGTTAAAATTCCCCTGGACAAAAGTGTCGAACGGATTCTATTTTCTTCCGCTCAGTAGCACGCATGAGGCTAAATAAAAACGAACAGTATTCCAGGCCAGTTCTTACGTACATGTTGTAAAGGCGCATTCTAATGTCCCCATTTTTAAAGTTTCGGAGGATAAGCCCGGTCGTTCTACGTGCTTTGAAGATTATCAAGGCACAGTGCTCCGAAAGATTGAGGCTCACGAATCAACTGCAACCATTCCAAGGGAGAGAGTTAAACATGACTTAGACCGTCTTCAAGTGTATGCGAAAGCCTCGTTAAGGGACGGCGAGTCACTTAATGTCCTCAAAGCATTCCAAGTAGGGAAGACTAAGTCAGCGCCTGGTTCCGATTCCCGGCATGGATCCCCTAAAATTTATTTAGGAGACTGAAACACAGGCACAGGTCCTGTTACAGAGGAAAACATCCCTGGGGGGTCAGCATCCCGTAGTTTTCCAGCCGGATTATGAGCAAAAAGAGCGAGTGAAAATGTGAGAGTCGATAACGGAGCTGGAAAAGCGGAGGAGAAACGCCGAAATCCGCCTAAAAATCAAGAAGGGACAAATAGTTCAGTTCAAAAGGACATTTCTATGGCCAAAGGCGTCATTCTGACAGCCTAACCACTGCAAAGGTGCCAACTTTGGAGGCTATGAGCACCAGTGGTCGCTGTTAAGTAATCTGCTGTAGTAACTGTCAGATTCTCCTCAACAATCAAGATGAAGTCACAATACTAGCCTCTGAACAGAAGCCTCACATAATTGCTTTAACAGAGGTATGTTTGACTGAGGAAATAAGTAGCAGCGAAATCAGTATTGGAGGCTACAAATTATTCCGTTGTGGCAGATTTCAACGTACATGAGGAGGAACAGCGATTTATGTGTCAAATGAAATTCCGTGCTGTCAGCGAAAAATATCCGATGTGACACCGCGAAATTTTGATATAATTTCATGCAAGCTATGTATCAAACAATTAGCGGCAACTAACCTATGTATTGTCTATTGGCCTCCCAGTTAGGATGAAGTCGTCGCTATGGAATTACTTAGTGCATCGGAGTTGTTATGTAAACAGGAGTGCTTACTACTTCTGAATGACTAAACGCTCCAGGAAAAAACTGCGAAATTCCCTTAACAAACGCCCTGTCCACGTATGTATATGTATATGTATATTGAAGGGTTACAGGCAGAGCCCTTGATGACCCTATTTATGTACAGTGCTTTCGCAGATTCATACTCAAAAATAAAATTAAATTGCAGGCATTTAAAATGTGATTGGGTCACAGTTCAATCGTAATCATAAGGTAGTGCATAGGGTCGCTGTAAATTAGTGCGGAAGATTGTATATGGCAGATTTTACAAAACTGGCTGTGCATAGTCATGCTGTACAAGCCGATTTCTGTCGAAAACCAGACGAGCAAGTTTTCCTTTAAACACACAAACTGTGTCAGCCGTCACCATCTCGCTTGGAAGCGAGTTCCACGGTCTGACAACCCGCTGGCTGAATGAAAATTTTCGTCGGTCTAAACGCGTGCGCTCATTCCCGACTTTGTATGCATGGCCGCGTAATTGGTTTGTATGGGCGAACTCAAAGAAGTCCTCTGCTCTTAATGAGCAACCCTGGCCGCGAACAATCCGGAAGGTCCAGAGTAGACTGCAGTTTATTTGTCTATAAGAGAGAGGAAATAGACCAAGCAAATTCAGCCTCTCCTGATAAGACAAATGCTTTAGACCGTCGACCATCTTTGTCGCTCTGCGTTGCACCTGTTCGAGTAAGTTGATATCCTTCCTCATCCATGGTGAAGCTGCTGGCATTCCATACTCTAGATGAGGTCTTACAAAGAGACCAAAGAGTCTTTCGAAGAGTTCGGGAGGAAATATTTTAAATGCACGTCTGATCCAGTGTAGAGTACTAGTTGCCTGCTGGACCATCTTTCTGCAGTGTTCTGATGGCGATAGATTTGTGGTCGTCCATACACCCAGATCTCTGTGTCTTTCCACAGTTTCTAACCTCGTCCCGTCAATATAGTACTGGTGTTTGGGAGAGGCATTGCGGCCGGTGTTCAGGTGCAAAACCACGCATTTGGACACGTTAAACTTCAAAAGCCATCTGTTCGACCAAGCACACAGTTTGTTGATGTTCGACTGCAACTTCTCTGCGTCATCATCGCACTTGACTTCACTCCATATTTTTATGTCATCCGCGAACATGAGAGCCTCGCAATTCACTTCGCTGATACAGTCATTAACATAAATCATGAAGAGTACTGGGCCTAAGACAGAACCCTGTGGGACACCACTTTCCACCTTTACCCATTCCGAGGTAGAATTACTAACGACGACTCTTTGTAGTCTGGAGGACAGAAAACTCCTGATCCACTTAAACATTCTCCCTTGAATCCCTACATCCCAGATCTTCTGTAAAAGAAGCCTGTGTGGGACACTGTCAAAGGCCTTCTTGAAGTCAACAAATATGACATCTACTGGAAAACCCTTATCGGTAGCTCGTGTCCATTTCTCGTGCGAGTAAAGAACACTCGTTAGGCAGGAGCGCCCTGGACGAAAGCCGTGCTGGGCATCGCACAATATTTTGTTCTGTTCCAGGTATTTCATCAAGTGTCTTTTGATAATGCGTTCCATTATTTTACACGCGATGCAAGTAAGACTGACAGGACGATAATTTCCGCAGTCAAGTCTTGAGCCTCCTTTATGGATCGGAGTAATCAGTGCGCACTTCCATTCTTCCGGTAGCTCGCCATCTTCAAATGACTTTTGAAATATTGCGGATAAGGGTTTACACAGTTCATTAGCAAGTTCTCGAAGTGCTAGGGCGGGAATTCTATCTGGGCCAGGCGATTTGGCAGGTTTCAGCCGGAGTAGCTCGGCCCTGACTATGGTAGATGAAAAGAGTGGTTCCTCGGTTAAGGAGGGTAGGGAGGGGATAGGATGGGGAAGGGTACTGGGAGGAGAGGTTGTTTGGCGAATGGATGGATGGGCAAATATAGCACTAGGTTCTCGGGTGAAGACGGACTGAAAGAAGTCGGAAAGGAGGGACGCTTTAACCTGGTCATCAATCTCCACTTTTCCATCTGCAGACCTGAGGGCAGGGATGAGTTCCTGAGTCCTTTTGGTACTTCGTATATAACCATATAGAATTTTCGGATGCTCCAACGAATTTCGGAGGATGTTTAGTTCAAACTTCTTTCGCAGCTTTGAGGCCTCACTTTTACAGACGTTTCGTTGCCGCTTATAGTCCTGAAAGTGTTCGTCGGAGCCATTTAGTCTGTAACGCCTCCACAGACGATTACTTTTTCTGAAAGAGGCCTTCAAGTCCGGGTTTATCCATTTTGGGCGGTTTGTGATTGTCTTCCTTCTGAGAGGACAATTGGAATTAACAATCTCTTTCAGTAAGGAACTGAAAGTATTCCAGTTATCGTTTGCTCGACCATGCAGTTCAGTCTCCCATGATATAGCTGCCGCTTCCCTCCTCATGAGAGGACAGTCCCCTTTCCAAATGTTTCTCTCCCACCTCTCGGGTTGGACGGGTTTGGAAAACAGTGAGTACTCGAAGTAGAGCGTGATGTGGTCGCTTGACCCTAATGGCTGTCGGTCCTGCAGGTCTAACACGTTTTCCTCCTCTCGGGTAAAAATAAGATCAAGGCAGTTCGACTGCTGCCCTTCCCTGACCCGTGTTCCAAAGGTAACATTCTGGCAGAGAAGTTTGTCCGTTGCCCATTGTAGTAGTTTGTGATTAAAGCTGTCTTGCGGCCCTTGTGCAGTCCACGTTAGCCAATCAATGCCAGGAGCGTTAAAATCCCCAACGATAAGGACGTCTTTCTTCTCGCTAGCTTGGTACAGTTCGGATATGAGCATGAGATCTTGGTCAGAAGTATGGTTAGGTGAACGGTACACCACCGACAGCGTCAATGCTCGGACATTCTTAGTAGATATGTTAACGCTTAGCAGTTCCACATCCCGTACCGGTCTATGTACATCAGCCATAGCACTTAGCTTGCAAGTGACATAAATTATGACTCCTCCTCCTCGGCTTAGTATATCTCTCCTGGATTGCTGATATCCTCTAAGTGATATTTCTGAATCTGCGATATCTTCAGTAAGCCACGTTTCTGCGAATGCCATAATGTCTGGCTTAATTTCATCAACTAAGTCTCTTAGTTCGTCTAGTTTGTTGAAGAGGCTTTGCACATTTCCGGATATAACCTTCAATGACTGATTCGTTGGAGAGGCCCGGCCTTCATTGTGACGGGTTCTGACCACAGGAAAGACCCCTTTGTCTGGACTGTTTTTCCATTTTTGATCTTCAGCCCTTTCTCTCCTCTGCCAATTCTCTCCTTCAATTCTGATCTCAGTTCTCTCATTTTCAGTCTTTCCCTCGGTTCGTAGTCTGGTTGAAAAAACACTTCCTTGTGCGAATTGCGTAAAGTCGTTCTACTTTCTAATAAAAGCGCTGCTCGGGCTTCTTTTTCCAAAATAACTTTCAGGGGTCTTGGGGATGTTTTTAGGTCACGATTTAGGTCCGCTCTGCCTAGTGGGAAAGCTTTTTTAACGGTAAATATTTCCCCATTTTGCAGGACGGCACTGGCGTACTGATGAAGAAGGTCTAGGTCGTGCGTCACTCGTTCCTTCGGAATGCAGGACGTGGACTCTGGGGCGCCCCTTATGACAATATTTTGCTGACGATTTATGGAAGAGCTCATTACTGTCTCGTCCGCGCTAGGACGATATAATGCTACTGTAGTATTCCCGACGGATGTTGGCGCTTCGACATTTGAATGATTTTCGGCCGGCGAAGGGAGTTTAGGGCATGGATTTTCATGTGACCTACTTGCTTCGGCAGTGGAGCTCTTACAATCATTACCCTGTTGCAATGTACTGCACGAAGGCTTATCGTGTCCTTTTCCATAAACGGAATGGTTAGGGCACTTTCCAGATGAGTTAGCCTTGTGAAGAAGTGGAGTTACAGCATTGCCTTTCAAGAATAACGGCGAGTCCTTGTAGTTTCTAACAGATCTTCTGAGGGTCACCCTGGCTTTCCCATTCGACCAAAGCTGCCACAATTCTCACTGAATGGATACCTCATTCAACACATAAAATTCTGAACAAGACTAAGAGAAGGACAACGATCTAACTGTCTAGATCTCGTTTTCATTAAAGAAGAAGGAGTCATAAGGAAAGTGAATCCACAACCTCCATTCGGTTTAAGTGATTATATTGCTTTTAACTGCGTGTGCTCTCTCCTATCGAACCAACAACCAAAAATAAAGAGGCACAGAAATATCTGGAAGGGTGATTCAAACGCAATGGGACGTGCTCTTTTGAACGAAACCTGGTTAGTTAACAAGAACGAACCAGAATAATTCTGGCGGTACTTTCGCGGGATTATGGAGCGTCTAATTGACTCCCATTGTCCAATAAAAATAATAAAACCATGTGCGCGACCGTCGTGGGTTATTCCATTGATGAAGAAGACAGTGAAGAAGAAACAGAGACTGTGGGAAAAGTATTTGCATCTTCAAGATCCAATAAAGTTCACCAATTATAAGTAGTGGTGAAGTAATAATAATAGATTCGAGTTGCTAACAAATACGGGTTGCTAGGACATCTTTTGAGCGCCGACTGGTAGCAGAATCAATTACATGTCCCAAGAAGTTTTATGGGTGCATCCGCAGTGTAAGAGAACATAGGGACGAAATTGCGTGTCTAAACGATAACCTCGGAAACTGACTAGTTGAAGGGCCACAGAAAGAGCAAGTATTATTTCAGTTTTTCAAGCGGTGTTTACGGAGGAGTCCTCTGGAGACAATCAGGAACTTGAAATAGGCAAAGACAGCCGTCATTGAGAACGTTGCCTTCTCCGTCGCTAAAGTAAGAGTGTCTTCGGTTTAATAAAACCAGATAAGTCTCCTGGACCCGACGGAATTCCTGGGCTGATATTTTGGGAGATATCAACGGAGCTGTCAAAGCCTCTTTCGACTCTCTTTGAGCTGTCAATGAGAACAGGAAGGCTGCCCTCACAATGGAGGACAGCTAACCTCGTTCCCTTACATAAGGGAGGTAACAGGATTGCAGCAGGCAGCTTCGAGCCTATTAGCTTAACTTGCTTCCCATGCAAAACGATGGAAGCTCTAGTAAAGTGTGTTATGCTGAAATTTTGTGAAGAAAATAACATGTTGCAGGATTTTCAACATGGCTTCCAGAGAGGACGTTCATCGCTCTCAAGTTTGCTAGCTTGTCTGGAGATCTAGACCAGGGCTCTAGAAGAGGGTTTTGAGGTCGATGTCGTGTACATCGATTTCCGCAAAGCTTTCGATACTGTTCCGCACCAACGCCTTCTTCACAAATTGAGCGCCATCGGCATCCGGGAGATCATCTGAACTGGATAATGGCGTCTCTGGTTGGTCGAAAACAGCGCGTCTGCATCGGAGTTGATATGCCAGACTGGGTGAACGTGACCAGTACTATGTCTCAGAGTCTAGTCCTGGGACCATTGCTCTTCATCCTTTATGTTAATGAGAGTCTTCAGGAACTCGACTGCGATAAAATAATGTTTGCCGATGAAGTTACGCTCTGGCAAGTCATAAAGAGTCCAAATGACCAGACAGCCATTCAAAACAATCTGCACCGACGGCAAGCGTGGTCCGAGAAATGGCTTCCAGATTTCAATGCGCAGAAGTGTGTCTTAATTCATCTGCGTCCAACCAACTGACATTCAACTGAGAGTCTGAGGGCATATCAGCTGAAAGACATTACATTTCCCGCAGAATCTTCACAGAAGGATCTCAGCTCTGGATACAGAGCGTAATGAAACGAGGTGTGTAGTGCAACAGGGCTACAAATAGCGCCATGGGAGTGCTGCATTCCATGAAAAGGGCGTTCGTAACCCTTGACAAAGACTTTTTGTAAAAGTTTACGGCACCTTTGTACGGCCCCATTTAGAATATGACATACAGGTGTGGTGGCCATGGCTTGTAAAGGACCACACACGCCTTAAAAGAGTCCAGCATTGTTCAACAAAGCTGGTGAACGGTTTACAAAGCCAATCCTACATGGAAGGACTGAATTGCCTTAATTTATTTCCCCTGTGTTACAGCAGTTAAGAGGTGATCTTATCCGGGTATACAAGATAATACATGGTCTTGAGCATGGAATTCGATCTGGGGACATGTTTCGGTGGCACCTTTCATCCGATCTTCGTGGCCAATCGATAAAGCTAAGGACAAAAATATCCAGGCTGAATCTTCGCTCTGAATTTTTCACGCAAAGGGAAGTGAAGAAATGGAACGATCTCCCTCAGTCAGTCGTGAAGGCGACGTCTCTGCAACTCTTCAAGAAACGTTTAGATGATTACTTGTGTCTCCTGTTTTCCTTCGACAGTCGAGACCTGAGCTAAATACCCTACTAAATCCGGAAATTATCCCTCTGAACCAATGCTACTCAAATGAATCAAGCACTGTTTCAGTAGCGAGTACTATCATTGTCTGCGTACAGTTGTATCTAGTGCGCTCACACTTAGTCAATAGGGGTTTAAAAGGCCTTACCTATTATCCTTACCAAATAAACTGAAATAAGCTGAAACATGGCATCAATCCCACAAAGTTTTGCCCGTACATATAAAGGGTTTTCCTCGTAAAATTTTTGTAAAACATTATATATTTAACGATAAATCTTCTCCACTGACCGCTTTTACTGTAAATCTATTAACTAGTAAGATAACTATATTGTCCCCTATTTTGTCTTACGCAGTCTCATTATTCAATACAAATTCTGTTCACAGTTTTGTTTTCTCACCTGCAAAAGTGTCATTTATAATTTTGTTCCAATTTTACATTCTGCTATTATACAAAAATTGCTAAACAACAATATTGTTGTCTGGTCCACTAATATTGATAGCTTCCGAAAACTGTTTTATCATACATAGTCTCACCTTTATATCCTCGAAGTTGCGGCAGTTATCATCACTATGAATTTGGATGAAAGGCCTGTTTTGCTTCTTCGGCATGAAACCCCAGGCCAACCTTCGTCGACATCTGAAGAAAACTAAACTACAAGCTTCTCATTTGAAACCCGCTGTCAATATGAAAAAAATTGATCAAGGAGCGCTCGACAATTTTAGCAATTTTATGTCTCGTTACGAACCATTTTTTTTTCAGTTTTTCGTGCCCTTCTTGAAGGAAAGTTGTCAACCCTTACGTGTTATCAGTGTGAAAATCTCATGCCTCTCATCGACCTGGTTGCTAGTGAGACCGAAGACAGGCATAGGCGAAGTTTTGACTTTATTTTCAAAAACGTTCCTAAAAGTCGACAGCCAATCGATGTCGCATTCCATTTCCTTCAGTCCTGTGGCTTCAACTTTAAGTTCACTGTGGTTAAAAGACTTTCGTCTAGGAGCAAAAGTCCACCAATTTTCGTAGACAGAATGGACTTTATTTTCTCCCATTTTGGAACGCTCTGCTCAAAATCTTTGGGAAATAAGCTTTTTATTAGTCTGGATAAAACTCCACTGCAACGAAGAGTTTCTCTCCCACTAACAAACGTAAAGCCCATCCAGAATTCTACTCATCTGTCAGTTGCCTCTAAAGCAGATTCTCCATCGGGCGTCATCCAAATCTTCCCCCTATCTACAGCAGCCTCAGTTCCATCTGGCCCTTCATTTGAGCACATTATCACCGAGTCAGTTGAAAACAATCACTTGAAAACGCCTCCAAGAAGCACGGATTGCTCAAATGCTGCTGCCGAATTTATTAGTATACCAGATCTTAACGTTAAATATGGACTACTCCCAGAAGCACAATCGACCTCCAGCACTCAGAATAATGAATTATTTAATAAAACTGGGTGGAATCCATCCCGTTCGCGCGCCAGGCCACTCAGGTCTGACCTAGCGGTGAGATCAAATAAACCAGATAATAATCCAGGGAGGTCTTTACCTGTTCCTATCCGTGATTCTCAACTTAAAAAAAATCCCACACTTGTGAAGCCCACTTGCATACCAGCCTGTAAAATGCAAGTATACAATGTTACTGATAATTTTTCCAATCTCACTGCCATCCAGACATCCCAAATAATAAAGGCTTCTCCTGATGTAAGCTGTCTCTCGAAACCAGTTATTTCGTTATCCAAAATAAATTACCCCTAATATTATGCTGAAGATTCACAAAATCCTATTTTTATGCCTCCTCTTTTTCCAACCCCATAAAATAGCATTCCTCTTCATGGGTCCTGCCCAAATGTATTTCCATACAATACTGCACGTTTAGCTAGTGGTAATATCCCCACAGATTTTAGACCACAACAACTTTGTTTTGCACCTATTTCCTCTCCACTACAGTTTAATTTTCAACCACCAGCTCTTCCTTTTTTACAGGTAGAAATGAGCGGAGCCTACATCTCAGGAATACGTTCCGCATTGTCTCTCTCAAAGTACGATCAGTCGTGCAAAAGATGTCACAACTAAGAAGTGTGGCACTTGAGTTCGACCCAGATGTTTTGTGCATTACAGAATCTTCGGCTCACTCTAATTTCAGACTTTGCGCTCAGTATAGATGGCCTTAGTTTATACCGCCAGGATCGTGTCGAAAAACGTGGCGGTGCTTGCTTTCTTTGCATCAGAGCCTCACTTGCACAGTCGCCTTTTGACCTGAACATTTCCTCCTTCTCCAGAAATTTGTGTTCCGCTTCGGTAATCCATCCGCAAAATAGGAAGGCCTTAGTTGGACATGCATATAGTCCTCCTTGTTACTCCGGAAATCAAAGCCAACTCTGTGAAATCTTTGAAAAAATCGCAGAGACTTCATTCAATGTCAAGATGATCGTAGTAGATTATGATTTGCCAGAAAATGACTGCCACACACAGACTTCCTCTCCTAAATTCCAAAAGCATTTGGACACCATTCACTTTCCAAACTTGTCTCAATTAATCCACTCTTCGACCAGGAACGATAGTGTATTAGTATAAGAATCAGTATTCAGTTGGAGGCGCAGTCTTTTCTTAAAAGTATGTATATTATCTGGTGATCTTATACCTATTGGAAGGTTACTCCAAAGGAACGTACGCCTGAAAGAGGAAAAAAGGAGAGCGCTTGGAGGTGGAGGAAGCGGGAAGAGGTATAATAAATAAGAATTGCGAAGATTTTTTGGGCGAATACTAGGGGTAAGGGCTGATTTCCGAGAAAGGATTGGACTATTATTAGAGCGAAAGAGGAGACGGAAGCCTCCTTCTGACCTTCAAAGCCATAGATATTTTTAAGCTATTTAGTTAGTATATATGTGAGTAAGATGTGTTTTGATGTACCGTGCTTAAGAGTCCTCTAGTGAAATGTCATTGAACATTTTAAATTTTTGATTAACTTTTCTCGATCACCAAGCCAAAGAATGGGCAAGGACAAACATTCGACAAAGTCATAGTTGAATTTCAGGGAGATAGAAATTGCGGAAAATGAAGCCACAGATCTGGTCAACTTTGGCCGTATTTCTGTCAGCGCGTGGCGCGAGATCAAGATTGTTGGTATAGCTTAAACCTAAATCTTTGCTGGTGGCACATTCAGTCATAGGTATGCCTTGCAAGACCACTGGCTGGGGTAGCCCATCAGGTCCAAAACACATAAAACGACATTTAAACGGAGAAAACTCCACTAGCCATTTGGAGCTCCACGCCGGAACGGCAAACAAATCAGCATGGACTTTCAGTTTCAGTTTATTAAGCGAAATATAGGCGGGCGCCTTTGAATTCCCTATTGGTTACAAGTCTTCGGAGAAAAACATTGATAAGTTGGGATGTGAAAAAGGGATTTTGTATATAATCGCGGACCGCTGACAGATTGTCGAAAAAGAGTAATCATTAACGGTTGCTTACTAATTACAAGTAGCATAAACACGTATAAGTTAGTGCCGGGTTATGTGAGTGGGTGTGGGGCTGGTAATTGGGAAGTTTGATAGGCCTCAAGTTTTCACTTAAAGGCATGCACACAGGAAGAGATCGCAACATCGGTTGGAGGGGCATTCCACGCTGCGACCACTCTTCTACTGAAAAGAACTTTCCTCCATTAATCCTTGCTTTCCCTTTGCTTGGTTTTAGGGGATGACCGAGCAAAGTGGGCGTGTTAGCTTGAGTGAAATAATCAGTGGGATCTAAACAACAGTTTAGGCCGTTGACAATGCGGAATGTTAGTGTTAGATCACCACGTAATTGCCCGTAGGGAAGGTGAAACAGATTAAGAGTTGACAGTCTGGTTTCATAGGTCAGTGCTCCCAGAACTTGTGTCATTTTGGTCGTTAATCTCTGGACTTTCTTCAAGACGGTATAGTCCTTGGCAGTCCAAGGTCTCCACGCCTGTATGGCATATTCTAAATGAGGCCGCACTTGGGTGCCAAGTATTTTGGAAAAGAAGTCAGGGTCAAATCCCATAAAGGCTGGCCTAATGAGTTGCAACGTAGCCGTAGCCGATTTATCCGCCTTCGCGCAGTTCAGTGTTGGTTTGAGTGAAGATGTAATCCACACACTGAAGTCCTTCTGACTGTCAACCTGTTGCAGCGGTGTGTCGTGTAGAAGATAAGTCCTGGGACTGGAGGCTCTGACGCTGCCGAATTGAAGAAAGTTGCACTTGCTTGTATTGAAGGGCATAAGCCAGCCCTCCGACCAGTCTTCGAGTCTGCTCATGTTTGCTTGCAGGTGGTCTGCGTCTGCCGCATTGTGAATGACTTTCCACAATTTACTGTCGTCGGCAAACAGGATGGCATCACAGTCTAGATCCTTGACGCTGTCATTTATGAAGACGAGGAATAACGTGGGGCCTAAGACTGAGCTCTGTGGGACACCACTCACCACGCTTACATCTGAGGACTGTTGACGCCCGACCTGCACTCTTTGCAACCATCCAGCCAAAAAGCTCTGGATCCACACAAGGAGGCGCACACGAAT
The DNA here is from genome assembly GCA_902702965.1 of Spirometra erinaceieuropaei. Taxonomy (NCBI): domain Eukaryota; kingdom Metazoa; phylum Platyhelminthes; class Cestoda; order Diphyllobothriidea; family Diphyllobothriidae; genus Spirometra; species Spirometra erinaceieuropaei. Next base: position 599,137 of record CACRXP010000317.1, on the reverse strand, counting down.
TCCAGCGTTGCGCAGTTTGTGCAAGAGACGTTGGTGAGGAACGCTATCGAAGGCCTTTTTGAAGTCGGTGTAGATGGTGTGCGCCACATCGCCTTCATCTCGTGCTTTGGTCCAGCGCTCGAGCGTAAAGAGCAGATTCGTGAGACAGGACCTGCCACTTCGAAAGCCGGGTTGGGAACCGGAAAGGAGGTGGTGCTGCTCGAGGAACTACATCAAGGCCTTCTTAATATTCTTCTCCATGATTTTGCAACAGGTGGAGGTAAGACTCATTGGCCTGTAGTTATTCGCAGACGCACGACTTCCTCCCTTAAAAAGCGGAGTAATGGCAGCGGACTTCCAATCAGAGGGCAGGCATCTAGTAACAAATGACGTTTGAAAGGTCAAGGCTAACGGCTTGGACATTTCGGAGCTAGTTCCTTCAGCAGTTTGGCCGGGATTGCATCAGGGCCTGGGGAGGTCGATCCTTTTAGGTTTAATAATTCCTTCTGAACGATTGTTTCGATGAAGAAGACGGCTTCGAGAGTAGACGTGTCTTCGTCTTCACACGTGGATGAGAGAAAATCAGATTCACTTGTCACGACGGACCGGAAGAACTGAGAGAGATGTTCAGCCTTATTCTTGCCATCTGGGATTTCCGGTCCCTCGGCCGTTCGCAGCAGTGGGATGGGATCTTTGTCCCATGTGCTCTGTCTTATGTAGCTGTAAAGGACTTTGGGATTAACCATGGCACGATTTAAAATATCCTTTTCAAAGGCTTTCCGATCTCCGGCGATGATAATTTTGACCCGGCTTCTCTGTATCTTATAGCTGCTTAGGGATTCTGGCGTCCGGTCAATTAGGGGTCTTTTCCATAGTTTCCTCTTCTTGCTAACTTCCTTCTTTAAGGACGGAATCAACCAACGGGGTCTATTCGCCAGTCTTCTGCGCATGATTGGGCAGTGGTTGGAGATGAGGCGTTGGACTATGTCTTTGGTCTGACACCAAACCTCTTCGATATCGGAGAGTGGATGTCCAGTTGGTAAGACTAAGATCCTTTTGCATGCGTTCGAAATCGCCGCGCTAGATATTGGGTCGGGAATCGAGAGGTTTTGCAGGCAGGGAGAATAAGGTGTATTCCCACATGAGAACTACATGGCCACTCTGACCCAACGGGGGGATGCAATTCACAACGTCAATGTTGTCAGACGACATGGTGAACACAAGATCGAGGCAGTTGATTTGTTAGCCCTTTCAAACTCTCGTTCAAAACATTATGTGTTGGCTGAGAAGCACATTGTCGGAGGTACGCAGTAGCTGCTGGTCAAATGCTACTTCAGAGCAGTCTGCTGAGGCTGAGCTCCAGTTTATATGAGGTGCACTAAAATCCCCAACAATGAGGGTAGTCGGCCGCGTAGAAAATAATCCGAGCTCCTCTAGCAGTTGGCATCAGCATCAAGGCGATTTCTCGGGGGACGATATACTGTCAAGATATCGAGTCTTTGAGAGCCAGGTGTCCTTATTATCAGCCATGATGCTCGCGTACCACAAGTCAATTTGGCAGTTTCCTCTAAGACATACAAGCCATTCTTAACAAATGTTAATATGCCTCCACCCCTTCTGTTTTCTCAGTCTCTGTGGAGCATTTGAAATCCAGGGAGCATGAGCTCCCTATCTTATTGTATTCGGACAACCATGATTCTGTTATTGAGATAACGTCTGGGTGGAAGTCATAGGTATAGATACGTAGTTCACCCAGTTTTGAAACTACACTTTGCGCGTTAATATACATGAATATGGGTTTCGAGTTTATGCGAGACTTGTTTTTAACCCCGACAAAGGCTACTGAGGTATCTATGCGGTCGTTTGGATCGGCTTGATCCAGAGGGGAGCGGAATGTCGTTTCACTATCCAGTCTTTGCAGATTGTCAAGTTCTTTCTCCAATTTTCTCCGAGAGGGCTCTTTGACGTCCGTCAATTCAGCCTCCCAATTCCTTGCCGACATTCGGGGAAAAACTATTCAACCCGACCAAATCACGGTATCCTTCGACGTTGTCTCACTTTTCACGTCCATCCCACCAGACTTGGCGCGCGACGTGCTACGCAAACGCCTCGAAGAAAAGTAGGACGAAACGACAGGGCCGCCAAAGATCCAGCACCTAATGCAGCTCTTTGCATTCTGCCAACGAACCTTTTTCACCTCCGATGGCAATACATACGAACAAATCAAAGGAACACCCATGGGTTCCCCAATATCCAGCCTAGTTGCGGAATTGGTGCTACAAGAGCTGGAAAAGGTTGCTTTCAGCCATTACAAACCTGCGTTTTAGCGCCGATACGTGGACGATACATTCATCATTATTGAAAAGGACAAGCTATCGGGTTTCCGAGACTTACTTAACAGCATATTCCCTGACATTCAGTTTACAAGAGAAGACGAGAAGGACGAGAAACTACCCTTCCCGGACGTGCTCGTCACGCGCACACCTGACGCTGAACTCAGCACTACAGTGTACAGAAAGGCAGCCAATACAACCCAGGTCCTCAGCTATCATAACAGCCACCCATTGGTGCACAAACGGGGCTGTGTGAGGGCTCTTTTCGACCGGGTAAAAACGCACTGTAGCGAGCCTGAAGGACGGATGCAAGAACTACGGCATCTCCGGGACCAATTAACAAAGAACGGCTACCCAAATAGTTTTATCAGTCGCTGCATACGCGCGCACCACGCCGGACAAACGGAGGAGAGACACCAACAATTTGGCACTCCCTACCGTACATAAAGAATGTGTCCGAGGCTGCAGAACGCATCGCGTCAGAGCTAGGCGTGGGCAGCGCTCATCATCCGGCGGCCACCATGCGTAGCAGGATCATGAAAATAAAGGACCGGCTGGACGCAGGTGAACAGTCGGGCGTAGTCTATCGAATCCCGTGTCAAAACTGTCCTTGCCACTGCACAGGCCAGACAGGACGACGTCTGAGCTCACGAATACTTGAGCACAAATGGGCCGTTCGGAGAGGCGACCCACTGTCTCAAGTAGCCACTCACACGCTCGAGTAAGGGCATGAGTTCGACTTCACCAACACGCGGATATTGGCGCGAGCCGGCAACAAGACAGGGCGAGAGCTGTTGGAGGCGTGGGTGTCGGACACCAACTCTATCAACAGACACATCGATTTGCCTGCATTTTATCACGCGCTCCGCCCACGCAGCCAGGTGGCGCAGCTCACACCGTCGCGAAGTACAAACGCCGTCACCTCGCCGGGGGAACATCGTGGACCAGGCGGCACAAACCCTACCTAGCCACGGACGTACTCCCCCTCCCCCCGCAAGGATGAACGATATAAATGTCCAAAATTTGCTGCACCCGAGTAGTCCCTGATGATGAACTCTAGTTCGAGTTCGAAAGGTCAAACAAATAAACCTACTGTCCCAGTGATCGTGCCTTCGCCTTCTTTTAAACAAGAACCTGGGATGCGCATATTCTCTTCCATTCGTGAGTTCTTTCTCCGTTGGTTTTCCGTGTTCTCCATTCTATGACAAGTTCGCGGCGTTTTATTCCCTCGGCAGGTGAGTATTTCGGCTAAAACACATTCCTTTTAGGGAATGCTTCAATCGAATACGCCTCGAAGGCTTAGTTTTGCCTTCTCATTGCTACCCAAGATGATTTTTAGGGGTAGTGGTCGCGTCTGTAGAGCGGCGTTTGTGCGGCTACCAAGACGAAACGTCTTTAGGATTGTGACATTTTCCGTTGGTTGCAGCATTTCATTTAAGAATTTATGGAATTGCTATAAGTCAGCAGCGACTCGTTTCGTGGGGGTACTGGCGGAGGACTATGGGGGGCCCTCATTTATAATGCAGTGGTCCTTGTTAAGCATTCCTCTGTTTTCTGCGGTTTTGACGTCGTTGTCTGGTCCATTGGCCTCGTCGAAGTTGACTGGCGAAAAAGGGGGGGGGCTGCCATATTGGTATATTTGTCTCAGTGAAGTTCGTCCGCGGATCCTGTTGAGGCATCTTGAATAGTCACGCACTGTGGTGGATCAACAATGCTTCCCATGAGAAGGCTCTGTGGAGAACTTGACCCCCATGAATTAGAGGCTTCGTCAGCTCGGTTTTAAACTCTTTTGACATAAGAATTCGCGGTGACAGCTAATGCCACCCTGGCTCAATCGCCATAAGGATTTGCGCTAATTGATAATCCCTCTAATTTAGGCTCCGGAAATGAGCACATTGTCCGGAGATTATAAAGGTTGGCCCTCATCTGCCCCATTGCTCCCACTTCTTCCGTTGACACATTTTTATTCACTTCATTTTGTAACTGCTTTTCGGGCAAGACTAATATACTATCTTTCGTATTAAATGTCATCTTATTCTTATTCCGTTTTTCATCGGAAGCCGCTACTTGAGTACTAATAGCAGATGTTTTATTTACCACAATATTGCTTTCTGGGGATTCCTCACACTGGATGGCTCTCGCTCAACTCCGAGTTAACCCCTGCGTAGATAACACCGGCCGGTCCTCTGAAGAAAAAGCCTTGTGTATAAGTTCCTTCAGATTTCTTCTTCCCCTAGCTGATGGATTTTCTAGGCTATCGTTTGACAATCATTGTATGAATGTCCTACGTGATCCTGTGGTGACGAATTAACAAAGCTTTTAGCTGTGAAGTGCAGCCGTGCGTCGGTAGTGCAGAGGTTAGCGGAGCAGGCTCTCGCTTTGAGGTCCCTCGTTCGAACCCCAAGTGCGCGTTACTTTGGAACTAGTGAAAACCTCAACATTCTGGATAACTTTTCTATGTCCACAAGAATAAACTTCTCCACAAAGAGCGCAGGCTTAAGTATGAAGGAAAGGCTTTAATGACGATCTTTCGGTAGAAAGTAAGGGAAGGTATGGCCGCGATGCTTCCGAGAACAGAAATTTGAACAAATACTGCGAGACGATGATGAAACAGTGTCTAATAGTAAAATAGCAACTCGGCCTTTGTATAGGCTTTGGATGTATTGTTCTTCAGATAATCCGTCTTTCTGGGCTGCAAGTAGTAGAAACGAGGAAGGCCGAATTCGGGGTTCTGGGAAGGTGCTACAGGAGGCTAGTTGGAAGGAAGATATTGATGAGTCAAATTCAAGTATTAATTCCGGCAGGCTCTAAAAGCGTACAGTAAGTCGAAATCTCGAAGTAACTAAATTCCTCGGAAGGCAAAAATTTGAAAGCACATTCTAGACGCGCAAAACAATGTTAAGTGGTAGATTTATTGAGTGAATATGCACATTAGGTGGCTTCTGCGATATGCATTATTTTTATGGCGTCAATTAAGTTGCCTTGTGTGGAAACCAGGTCTATCTTTTTTGGCGGCTTCGTTATCTTTGTCTTGCTATGACCGATACCCACGTCTGTATTTAGTGTGTCATTACCCTTTTTTTGAGGTGCTCCCTAGACGATATTTCGTCGCGATCTTAGCCTTTGATCTTTTTTTGTTCTAACACTGACAACCCTTTTCTGGTCGTCAATGTTCTGTAAAATGAGCGCCCTCAAGGTCGAAAGCTCGTTTTCAAGCTGTCTCCCTTTGATTATGATATATGCCTACTGACCACGATTCTCATCCTCATGGCCAACAGGTATGCGGTAATTACGTTTCTGGCACGCCTTGCTACGGCGGCTGGAAACGTAGATAGAACGAGCGGAGATTCTGATAGTGAAGTACATATAACCAGACTTGCTGGCGCCGGTCCTACCATCAAAGTTAAATTTCTGCGACTCCATCACATTTGGGGTAAGAGAGTAAATACGTTGTCGTCTTCGAGGTTATGGCAGATATCTCGGACTGTATTTAAGGAAATAAAGTGAGTACTTAAAAATCACTGGCCACAAACGATGCTTAAAATTTGAAAAACTGTATAATATATATCCAGAAGCGACTCATCCGTTTGCAGGTCTCGGAATGCCTGAATAACTTCGGATCTTGAGAGATTTTGAACGGTCGTTTTCCTAGGCTGTAACTAGCCGGATTTGGCAGTTTAGTCAGTCAAACTGTGTCGATAAACAAATTGCGCTTGACTCGGCTTCCTGACAAATTTAGACAGGCGAAAAATGATCCCAGAAATACGGAAAGTGTATCTGCACTTACGGTTTCAGTGTCAATATCAGAGACAGTAGCTGCGAGGCGGTAGCCAAGCAGAAATAATTCCAGTTAGAGAGGAAAATAATCCCGTTGTGCTCAGGTGGGCTTAGATTTAGTAAAGGATACAGGAAAAACTTAAATATAAGCAGGGGTCGCAGCGTTTCTTGCAGAAATTAGATTACGAAAATGTATGAGTAAACGCAAAGGTAATTATTTGTACAGACTCATGAAGAATGAAGCCCTCTATAGTGTCAGTTTTTGTAGTGTGAAGTATGCCGCGAATGTTTGTCGCTAAGGTAAATCCACGTCCGGCGATGTACGACCGGAAATAAGAAGTGATCGGGGCAATTGACTAAGAAGGATTGATGCCGTGCAGCAGGCGGACAAAAAGCAAGCGTTAACGGAAACCAAAACCGGCAGTGTGTATCTTAGCATGCTCAAAAAGCAGTACAGAAAAGCTCAGGTGCACAAGAAAATGTACATAGACCTACTTCCCTCACATACATACAATGCATACATAAGCACAGTGGACTTACCGTATTGTTGGAGACCGTGAGTGCCCTAGAGCTCAAAGACTACTTCGGACTGGCTGGAAAAGACCTATTGAATGATTATCTTCGCGAATTGCGGACGAAGTTGACATGCACGGATATCCGACTGAACGCCTTCCCTCGAAGATTCGGACGGACCTCCAGCGTTGTGATGTATTTAAACCCTGTTAAGACATCTAAATCCGAATTTGGTGCTCATTTCCAGAGAAATTACTGTGCGTACAATCGAGATTTTATCGGTAGCTGCTGCCTGTGCCTGATCATCAGATCTGGAAATCCTGCTGTTTAAATTATTTTTCTGATTCTTCAGATACGAAAAGTGGCTGAAGATCGAAAGCCATATTTCCTCGGTAAGGTGACCTATGTGACTTAGTGTTTTTGTTCTAGGCATGTTCTGGAAGACAACCACTTTATCCCCACAGCCTGCGAGCCCACGGTTTTTCAACTCCTCAAAAATGCCCTATTAATCCGGGACCATGGACATTCTGGAGCATTCCGGCATATGGCGACTCGGTCCTGGATTATTGTTGCATGCGAGAGAATCTCCTTGCGGAAGAATCTTGAATGTTCGACCGGCCACTAATTAGGCTGCCCACGTAAGCAAGGGCAGCGCACGTGCTCTGCGCTGTCGCGCGCACAGGTCGATTATTTAGTCTCACGCACGTATTTCGCTCCCAGCTTGGCCTGCTGTTCCGTGCGCGGTCAGATCTCTCATTCGTTTAAGGCCATGGTTCCACACCGCTTGCGGTCTCTATAACAGTTTTTGTCGTTTGCGGCAGCCTACACATAGTACGAACACGCGTGTTCATGCCAACGTTGTGTAGTCTTGAGTGCTGGAGCGCGTATATCTGCCGCCTAGTTGGGTAGGAATCCCTTTATTTGTCTCCGATGCTTATTGTATTCCACTAAGAATCGTCTGAAGAGGCAGAAAGATAGCGAACAGTCTATAGATCCACGGATAAACTGAAGATCAGTATCGAGACCAAATTGGACCTTGTTTTAATCAGTGCCTGCAAGAGGTCTGACGAAGATGACCCAGTATCTTCCGCCGAATCTTTTGGCGTTATTTGCGCCTCGGGACCCTATTCCCTTTCTTCCGCCAATCGAAAAACACAAACATCACCGAAAGTTGCCATACACGGGTGTTGCTCAATTTCTGGGTGAATTCGAGGTAAGATTCGCATAACTAAAGTGAAACGGCTTATGCGGCAGCACAGCAGCCCGTTTCATATGACATGTGCGCCATTTGGTCTTTGAGACATGTTTTTGTAATTTATGCCACTGATTTCCTTCAATCAGACATTTCAGGCTACGTTAGTTTACCTGGCCCACTCTATTCTTTCGTACAAACCATTCGACCTGCAGAGAACATCGCTTTGCTAGCGAGACCCATAGCGCCCTTTGCGCAGAAAGTGACGAGAGATGTAAACCCTAAGGTCTCGCCCCTTTTGGGGTTTCGACAGGCAGACGTGCCCTTACGTTGGGTCACCAATGCAATGCGCATTTGGTTAGGGGCTACCGCATCTCGTCTTTCGTTCGTCTTAGATGGAAATAATTGTTGGATTTTATTTTCTAATTGCCTGTTCGAACCCGTGATTCCAATAACTCGTCTGCTATGGCGTCGCTTGTGGCCGAGACAGTGTTTGTGAGCCGCGTACATTCGACACGGCGGGAATGTTGAGGTAGTGCTGCGCTTGTCGCTACTTATAATCCTTACTCGGCGGCTGATGTCACCCAACACTAACTGCGCTTAAAGTTTAGAAGTACTACCGGCTTAATTATTCGGTAGTTCTCGAAATAAAGGGATACTCTGGCAAACTTTGCTGAAGTCTTTTGAAAACCTGCAGAGTTCGCCGGGTTTGTTTTCCGATGGCGTGTACTCGCGTCAAAGCTGCGACATCTTTGGCAGATGCCTTGCGTTCAGGTCTTTAGACGTAACTCATTCACCCTCAGCCGCAGTTCGTTTACCCAATTGATTTGCTCATAGGCGG
>CACRXP010000317.1:578894-590375 GCA_902702965.1 Spirometra erinaceieuropaei | reverse complement strand
AATTGTGTTAACCTTTTGCTCCTCAGAACTATGATACATCTGAACACAAACTTCGTCGTGAATTTGACGTTTACGGCCCTATAAAAAGGGTATTTGAATTTTGTTCTGAATGTCTCGTTAGATATCTATGATCAAAGACATTGCTACTGGGAAACCCCGAGGGTACGCGTTCATCGAGTTCGAACACGAACGGGATATGCATGGTACGTGATGGTCCTTCCATACAGTATGAATAAGCCGCACCTCTATTGTTGCGTCTTGAACATACGTAAGACTTAGAAGCGTTTCTAACGGGAATTATCACTCGATAGATATTCTGGGTACCACCACAGGTTGAATTAAAAGTGGGATATCTTTGCACAGACGGGCTAATAATAGGCACTCCGACGTTTCTTTATTAATCACATTTCTGCTGCCGTTACATATTGGACTCTCACCAGTATTTCAGTGCAGGTCTCAAGGATGTCGTCAAAAAACTAAGTAATTTTTGAACTTCGTTTTATGAAGTTTTACCAGCCGTGCAGTTAGTCGATGCTCACCTTTCGTGAACCTAGTGTCTGATATGGTTTTACCGAGTTCAACCCGTTGCAAGATAATTGGTCGAAACCAGGTAAGTTGAGTTTAAAAAGCTGCCAAGTAGCCTAAACTGGACTTCTTTAATTGAAAAGCATGTAAGAACGGAAGGGTTACCTCCTGACGTATAATTTCTTCTTTTTTTGTTCAGGGCAAAAGTTCGCCGGCTTGGTCTCCAGCCGCATTTCAGAAAATCATTAGACACTTTCTGCTCAGTAGACTTGACTAATGGTAAGCTCGGTAAGCCCTATCCCAAGGATTAGGCGGCACTGGTTTGCAGTAAGCTCGTTAGTGAGAACTCTCCACCAAATATAAAAAACACGCCTTCCGTTAAAGGGAACCCGTAACGTCAAGTTGGTCAGTTTTTCTTATCTTAGAGTCTGGGTAAGCATCACCAGCGCCAAGTTGATTTGCTCTTTTTGATTTGCGGCGTTTTTGTCCTTATTTCGCATACTCACCTACCGCCGTTCCCGAAAAAGCTGCTAATAAAGACGCAAACAATCGTAAAATCGATGGGCATCGGATTCTCACCGATATCGAGCGCGGCCGAACTCGTCCCGACTGGCGACCACGAAGACTCGGTAAGTTTGTATTTTTGCCGCCTGAGAAGTGAACGTCGCCAATATTGTCCGACTTTTTCAAATTTTCGCCTCATTAAGCAGTCGACAAACATCGCTGCGGCCTAAGTCACTGTGCTCTGACCCTAATTTGCTTACGTAATTGACGCACAGTTGACCTCGATGTAAACCTGTGCATTTTTTTCCACGTCAAATACCTTCGGTGTCACTAGAATCCAAAGGAAATCAAAAAATACAGCCCACCGATAAACATCAGCCGGCGTTGTTACAGGTATGCAAGTAACATCGTTGCGGGCAACTAGTGTTCATTGTGGGTCTGCCAGGTGATGTGTTGATATTCTTTACTATTATACCACGACCGCGTCCTTGCTCGCGCTGTTCTTGTGAGAGATATGACATCGTCTGCATCCCATCCGAGAAATATACGCATGCGATGACTGAGTGCAGATTTTCAAAAAATGGACTCAGCCAGCGGCACCGACAAAACCGAACCTGTCCTGTCAGTTAACTCGGCCGTTAGCTAGCCGTGCCCCATTTTTTGACTACGGATTGTGCTGTGTAGATGTTTTGTTCGGCAACTTTACAGTATTGTTTACTGCAATTTAGCGGCGCAGGCGATCGCCCTCCATCGTTGCTGCCTTGGAGGTACTCAACTCGCGCTCCCAGGCGGAGGCTTTTGCTTAACTTTACCATTTGTATGCCGTCTTCCCAATAGGCAAGGGTCTTGGTAAGTCTCGTAGCGGCCCCAGCGATTCTTCCCGACCTATCAGAGACGACCGTGATGGGTTCGGCAGTCGCGGATCAGGCAGAGATTCATTCGGAAGGGACCGCGACAGAGAAAGACATCGGAGAAGCCGGTCCCGCGAGTACCGAGACAAGCGCAAGCGGAGCCGTAAGTCGTACTTTTGTCTTGCTTTGCAAACGTTTCAACAGCCTAGAGCCAAAAATTCCCAATAAAAATGAGTCGGTTTGTCTGGGCCGAGTCGAAGGGAGCGAACCGAAATGTGCCAGCTTGTTTGTACTTCTTCTATCCTTTTATGTAGGTAGTCGTGAGTACCGAAGACGAAGCCGAGACCGCTCAAGGGAACCGCGTCGCCGTCGTAGTCGTGATCGCTATAGGGGCGATGATATGGCCCAGTATGGTGAGTATGGCGCCGAAATTAGAGCGGAATACAACGGTGACTACTAACTTTCAGCGGATACCCGTCCCTATGTACATTGACTGCGCAGTTAAAACGTATTATTTGTGTATGAAACATTTTATTGTGCTCCGAAAAAAATCCAAAAAATCAATGAAGTTGGTTACTTTTAATCTCCTCCGGGGTGTTCAATCACTCGTAAGCATACTTGGGCGCTCTCCAGTAGCAGCAGGCCAGAATGACACCAATGAACTAAAAAGGTCAAATCAAGGTGGATGCAAGAAAGGTTGCGGCAAGGCAAGGAGCATACTAATTTACAGATACAGTGAGACTGTAATTGGTCACATTGGACCAAAACATTTTGGTTTTCGTAAGCCGCGGATCCAGTTGCCGGAGTCGGTGGAAAACTGCTGGGGCCTCCGTCCCTCCGTATTTCTGGCCCTTTGAGCAGTGTCCATTATCGGAGGTTTGTTTGCCCGCATTAACCGCCGGATGACGCGTCGGCATACCGCTAGGATGCACACTGCTCCGCGCGTTGTCACGCATTTAGAACCTTTGGTCCAGAATGCAAGTCGCGCTCAGGTCTGTCAACCGATTTCTGACTCGGGACAGCCACAAGATCAATTAGGCTGGGTAAATCCACCGTATTATGTGCAATCTGCCTATTTCCAACGTTTGGCTCGAGTGAGCAGCTGGCCCAGTCGACCGGTGGTTCACTTAACCGGAGTAGCCGAGGATGACCTTGATATAACGCCAGGAAATCTCAATACTAGCTACAGGCAGGAGAGCTGCTCAGGACACGACCTTAGGCGGACCTAACCACTGTCACGCGACTGTATTTTGTCCTGCCCTATCCCTTAATAAGCCAACGTAGTGTCCACCAATAGCAACAGGATTCGTAACGACTGATTCAGTCGACACCGTGATACAGTTTCATTTCATCAAAGATCACGGTTAGGACACTTGCACGGGATGGAGATTCAAGGTTCCCTAGTTGTTAACTCGGCTCTTGAACGTAAGCCTAGGCGCGTGGCAGTGTGGACCGGGTGGGCAGCGCCAGCGGCGCACACCTACCGTGTCATGGTGCTGCAGTCAAACATTTCGGCATTTACTGGGGTGTCTGCCGGTCTTCGGCCCGCTGAGCCCCGCCGGCATTGCCACACATGGTCCTCGTCGACGTAAGTCTGCCTATTTCCGAGCTACTATTAGCCAAAGGCCTTCCCACTGCTTCCCATGGAAGCGTAGGTAGCCAACAGTTGAACCGTCGAACAGACCTCGCCTTAATAATAGATAGCTGAGGTTTTCAGTACTAGGGACACTTTGCCGAGATTGTGCACCAAATAACTTCTGTGAAACCCAGGCCACAGACAAACATGCAAACTCGCATTGGGCGGGCGTGCAGGCCAGTGAAACAGGATGATCTGCCCAGAGGGCGACCTTTGCAGTAGGCAGGTTATGCAGACGGAGCTATCAGAGGTGCGGGGCTGTCATCGTTAGAGCCGTTTCCCATGGGGGCACCATCCCACTTCTCACTGCCAACGCATAACTAGTCGGCACCAAGTTAGGAAATGTTGAAATACCTACCCCCATGATGCGGGACAGTTGATTTTCGACACCCATGTCCTCGTCCCCGAGCAACAAGTACAACCGGTGTTTAAGCGGTTTTCATCTAAAGCGCAGATGCAGAAGTGATCCTTAGTTTGTCAAGCCGGAAGAAGCTTGTGTTAGTAAATATGGAGACGCAGCGGGCGAGCATTTCCGACAAGAAATTATTTCGGTGTGTACAAAAGCATGGCCCTAGGTTTGATACGGGGTAATCCGCGAGTGACATGTCGTGGGTAAGGACAGAATCCAATAAGGTCGCGCTAGGACACTGTCGTCGTCAGTTAACAGAGCGGTCACGGTAGGCGCTCGGGACCGTCTGATATTCAGATTCCGAAACGGCAGGTTGAGGCTCATGATGCCTCACCTGATTCTGTGGAAAGCAGCCACGTATGGGGTCATAAATACTCCGCAATTCGAAAAACCAAAATATATCTCATTTGCAGAAGACCGTGGGAAATGAGATTTGCACGAGAAAACGCGAACCATAAGACCAAGTTTCACGACATGCTCTGCCTCTGAGTTATGATGGACGCACCTGCCAGTTTAACGAATAGTCGGCATCCCTTCGCATGTGACGCGCACGACGAGGCTATTACTGTCTTAGCGAAGTTTAGTGGGTTATAGGGCAAACTTGAGATATATGGAAAGAGGACAGTTGCATTTACTGTAGCCGCGATGATTGGACAAATTTCTCCCGATCTCGGAATGGACGAGTGACCATGATACCAAATCACACCATTCATCGTAAACGCCGTGTGGGGCATATCAGCTGAATTCAGTAGACGATATCTGACGCGCGCCGTTCAACATCGGACGGCATTTACGCAGTACAGAACTGAGTGCACAAAAAAGATTATCAGGTTGGATAAAGCCTTCGTCTCGACTACCTTCCGGAATAGCGTTTCAGCACGACAACAATTCTACAAGAAGTACCGCACTTTGGCTACCCTTCGTATCCCTCTCAGGAGGAGTTTGCACATCCGATCTCGAATTCGATTTCCCAATCATAGGTCACTGAAGCCAAAGGCGGCCCAACCACTGGAAGCCCGAGTTTCACTATGCGTGCCAACCGAGGCCGGTTGGTTCGTTCAGGCGAGCTCATGTCAAATCAAGCCAACAGAAACTCCATCTGGAGAATCCAAGGAGTCTCACCCAGTTCAGACGAGGATAACTGGAAAACGTTTAAGAGCCCGCTCGGTCTAGTGAAAAAAACGGGTCTTAAACAGTATGCGAGAGACAGCGAGGTATGGGGAAGCTGGTTGATGCACACAAGAATGATTTAGGAAACTCAAAAGTTGAAAAGGCGCTTCATGGTCAAACATGCAGAGTAAGAAGAGAAGGGGATCCTATACACGCTTAGCTAAGATCTGCTCACTGGCATCGCATTATTACAGCGCGACCGTCGACCTGGCTTGGCCGGAAAAGTGCAAGTGGTGGATGTTAAGAAACATGTAAGGCCAGACACGCAAGACACCTACAGTAGAAAAATGTGCCTTCTGCACTACCGACAAGACTGAATACTGTCTCCTCAAGAAAGCGCCAAATCGGAGTTTCCGATTCTACAATGGTTCGACCGCCGACGCCCACCTGTCCCACGAAGTGACTGCAGTGGTGACATGCGAGTGAATTTCTTCTTCGACTGAAACAGGCCTGCGCTGCAGCTGCCTCGCTCCACTCTGACGGCAAGGCAGGGTTCAGACGACCGGAGGTGGGCATGGGCGCAATGAATGGCAGGGCCAGGCAGTCCATCTACACTTGCTATCTATCTATCAATCTAATACACACGCATTAGGCTGCGGCAAATGACACGCCTCTCACCCAAGTGAGGTATTCACGCTCTCAGAGTGTGCTGGTGACAGTTCGACCGGCATGACCGACGATGTCTACCGTGTGCTCTACAGCAGGATGAGAGCATGCACGATGACTTGTGCGTGAAGTAGTTTGCAGCGGTAATAGACTTTCACAGCATCTTCCGCACTCTCTCCTCCCTCACCTGGGCTCGGTGTCAAGACATACCCAAGAAGACTGGAGGTGGGAGAGGGCGCAGGTGGCTGGGCACGGCCGGACCCGCACCTAGGCATACCACCACACCCCCCGGTCCACAACAAATAATTGACCAGGATTTCAACCAACGACATGAGCCGGCAACTGGGCAAGCCGCCACACCCCGAGTGTTGGCATTTGTTATGGCGCTCATTTCACATTGACTGTGGGGATGTCCAACGATGAGGATTCGTGCGCTTAATGTCCGTTGACTATGTGGGTATGGTGGCGGGGATTGGGTGCTTGCGCCATTGGGTCGCAACACTTGAATCTTGCAAGACAATTTTTTCACCTTGGTCGCCGTTATTCGACAGGCTCCAGTTTTCACGGCAGTCACACTTGCTAGTCCGTGTGATGTCTGGTAGCGTTTTAGGCGTGTATAAGCCCTCAGTCCCTGTCACATACACCAGGCTAGGGATCGCGATCATGGCTCCCGAGCGGATGAAACATGCGTACATTCTGTTTCAAGCACGGCCAATCACGGATGCCGACAAACCCCTTAGTCACTCAGTTAACTCACTGGCCGATTCTTCCACGACAATGACCACTCTCGTCCACATCACCTTTGAAGAGAAGCGCGCACACAGGTACAGAGCCGGCCGCGCGTCGAGGGCTCTGCTACTAGGAAGCTTCTATGCCGAATACGCGCCTACTGATGTCTTTTCGCTTCTTTTTTATAACGTAATTGGCTCATTATTATTACGGGAATTAGAATGCAATCATCATCTAAGCTTTCACAGCCTTCTCGGGTTGAAGATGCTTACGTGAGACCTTTAAGATGTCCGCAGGTCTTTATTCACCTTGTGTGCGAGCACCCGTAGCGACGTCGCCATAGAGTACTCTTGGCAGGCACTTGCCATTCACCATCACATGGCAACCCAGTTGCATCTGCCTCAGCATGGCCTAGACAGAGGACGCCGGTTATCTTCAGAACCCCGTATCTGGGATCCTTTGCTGGCACTTCACCCTTACTATTCTCCGGAGGCAGTCTAGGCGCACGCACATAGGTTTCTGTGTGACGTGGTGGTTTCCGACCGGAGCATCGATATAGGACAGAAGGCCAAAACCAACATGAACCGGAATTTTCCTGGCAGCAGCCGACAGAGCGTTAGTGCATGGCTCAATCGACAGAACATTATGTTCATAGGTTAACTGGACACGGTTTCAAACGACGGGTCTTCCTGACTGGGGTACAGCTCGGCCACAAAGGCAATATTTCAGAAGTGACCATTGCAGTCACCCGTTTTGTCCGCAACACGAGCTGAGTATTTATTAGTCTGCAATGCAGACGTTCGGGGGCTGAAGTTCCGAGTGCAAGGGCAAAACAGGACGCCTATAATCCTGCAACAAGGACAGATCGGCAAGCACTATTTGCACATCCCAACTTTAGAAATAACGCAAGTAAGATGCTGTGAGTAGGCTATTGAATTTGTCAACATTACACAAATCTATCTTCTTTCAAGAGCCAGAAATAGGATTTATGAAACAGCAATAGTTAAAGATTTCACTAGCTATCATAAACTTCGCAGTGGCTCATTCAATCAAACACCCCTTGCTCTTATTTCCATTGAACGTGGGCTCCCCACCGACTGCCCATTGGCTAGATATACTAATAACGGAAAACTTTAACAGTGGTAAAGAGCAATTCACTACTAAAGTTATTGCAATAATCTGAAAGTACACACATACAGATTAAAAATTATATTAGACGCGCTTGAGTCGTGGCCACGTCCGATATCAAAACTCCTCTCACTCCCCTGGACTTGTATTTTGCCCACCGCAGTTTCTTTACTTAAAAACGTCATCCGAATCTCCACTTTTTTCAGTATTATCTACAAAACGGTTTTCTGAAAAAGTCAAAGCACTTCTGAACCGTGCCTATTTGATGGTGGCTTGACCAACCTGCGAGGTTGCAACGCCCTTTTTATTCAGCGGTAATATTCCAAAAAGATTTGCGCCGACAGATAAGAAGTCACTTGGCACGGCTGGAGAGAGAGATCGAAATTCAGATGTTGATCGACGTTTACATTCATCGACTAGAAGATGCTATTGACAATTACCTAACGATAAGCCAGAAAATTTCTGGCTAAGACCCCTCCTGAATGAGGGACAACGATAATTTCAATTATTAGTCATTTCGATCTGCCTATCCCACTCTAAAGAAAATCCCTGGAGCTGAAGGCATCAGAATGCCTAGTACTTCAAAAGTATAAAACAATCATGATCACCAGTTGTACCTTTTTTCATGCCACTCGAAGCCCGAACCTTAACAGCCTGGAATGCTTCGTCAGTAGAGAACACAAAAAAGCCCAAGCCGGTGAGTTTTTAGATGTGACGAGGCGGAGAGGGTCTGCGAATTTCGCAAGCTAATGCATTTGACTTTTTATGTTACCCGGATGCCGACACTGCGGAAAGTCATTTAAGCAGCCGTCCACGTCTGGTACGCAGGGGATTCCGGTCACCTCGCTGGCTGGCGTGAAAAAAGGCGGAGGAATGAAGTCGAAAATTGCTATTAAAATCTAACAATCAGAGTATGATAACAATGTGTTACCGACAGAGGTGAAGTAGCTCGAGTCAGTTGCTGTTCCGAGCGTATTTCTCCTTCCAGCCAAATATGGTTCTAACTGCGACATGGACCTGCCGCACGTATGTGCGCACTTCAGATTAATCATGAGTCCTTCGTCGAAACAAAATTTCTCAGTATCTTGTTACCTGGGATTCGCTGCCGCCGCAAAAACGAGATTAGGTCATTCGAGAATGAGGTCTTAGAAGCATATTGGCATCGGTTTCTTGATCCTTGTTGAGGTCCTCGTGGAGTCTGTCATCGATGATAGCTGGTTGATTTTTACTGATCTTAAGGCATTCGTCGTGGGCGATAGCATACTCTACACACGCTCTTCTTTACTGTTTAGCCGTCGTGTGTTGCTCTGAAGTAGCTGAACGAGGCCCTCGGACGGGCAGAGCTGCAGGTCGTGCATTTTCCGCTCCAATTTATCGCCCCACAGACAGTGGCCTTGCCTGTGTTTTGACGAGTTTACCACTTGCATGAACGGTGAGCAATTTAAGCTTACGAAGTAAGCGCTCAAATGCAGCATAGAACAGTTGTTATCCAGATATGCTAGTCAAGCACAGTCTTGAGATTTTTCAGCAAGACACTTAGCAAAACAGATAAATTTCCCAGACTATACCAATCAGAAGGATATCCTATTGGGAATTTTTTATACAGTGGTATATCTCCTACCTCGTTTATTCAGGTTTTCTATTATAGCCACTCAAATAACTAAAAAGAATTTGTCGGTACCATCTCATTCACCCCTACTGCTAGTCGCTGTGCGACTGCCTGCACGGGTTCTAGTATGAGTCCAAAGGGACAACGGAACAAGCACGTCTCCTAACCCGATCAGTGACCGCCCATCTACCATAATGCATTAATTCTGCTTAAAGGCAAGACACTACCTATAAAGTATTATATTGCCCCTTGAGCTTCAATAACTACGTAAAATCAACTGTCTTGGAAAGAACCGACATAAAGACAGTTTCTTAAGACTGTCTTGTCCTGAGGCACCTTTTCCTGATAGTTATCGCCGCAAAAGCAGGAACACTTCGATTCGAAAATTTTTAGTTAGGGCGTCTTTACAAGGGTGAAATCTAGTATGTTCTAGTTTATTGATCTTACCTTAAAGGCCATGCTATCTTTCGCAGTCATTTTCACTGTTTTATTGGGTGTGAGATGGCCATCGGCAGAAATACAGAGCTCTTAAGGGGTTTGCGCACCAGATAAGTCGGAAGCTTAAGGAACATGTTACTCCAAAAAATGCAAAAATTGTTGGGCATTTTAAAAGCCAAAAAACACTGCGTTTGATCGAGGGAGAGCGAAAGAATTCGTCTCCCACGAGATATTTGTAAGTCGGGTTTGCCTCCCCCCTTTCCCAGTACGAAAATTTCACGCCAATCGTAAGCCTGGGTAGGGAGTATGTGTTACTCAAATACTGATTTTTCCTTATGCGCCGAGCCGGAGGGTCGTAAACAGAGAGGCTATATGTTACATCATGCGCGCGCGATCCTTTTTCGTGGTAATCGGCACTAAAACACCATTTAGGTAACCTTTCCTGTCTGAACGCACGCTTAAAGTTTTGCGTGCATACTTCATGGGCTTCTGCGTCTGCCGTGAGCGTAAGTCGTCTGCATAACAAATTTCGACTGGAAGAAAGACAGCGATAAAACACCTAGTGCGATCAGATGGTGGGCAATGAGGACAGATGACGAGCAAATGTACTTACCTCAACAGCAGCCAAGGCCAGAAGAACAACAAGGATGATGAAAAGAGTCTCCTTTAACTTATCGGAGATAGCTGCCATACAGCCCTAGAGGAAGGTATAGCGGGAAAGCACGTGTTGAAGACCAAAAATGGTATATCATACGAAAAACGGTAGGCCTGCGTAACGCACATGAAGCCGATGCATGACAAACAATTACCGATGCAGATTGGAAAAATTTGGAGATCCGGGTTGATGAGTTAAGGAAAAATATGGGCTCACTCGAACGGATGTCGACGTTTCGAAGAGCTTGGTCGGCTCCCTATTGTCAAAACATAAAGTGCACTTAATCGACCAGAAATTTCAGGTGGCATGTCGCGTCGGCCGACCTCGTGCTGATAGATTTTCCTCTTCTGTCGCTACCTCGCCCTCTCGGGGGATGGTTAGCGGGAGATTTATCTGTGTGCTTTGCAAGTCACCATTTCGTCGGGGGGGAGGCGCGGGAGAGGTGATTAAACCTTTGTCGGGTGGTCGGCATGGTGGCTCTTCTTCCTCACCGAGTAAACTAGCTATCGGGCTGTCTATGTATGGTCTTCTTAAGCCCAATGTGGTTACTTGGACCTCTTTTTAGCCAATGGTTGTCCCAGACATTTTATTGAGAGAAGCAGGCACCGAGCGCACAGACGACGGCCAAACGAGCAATAAACTGAAGTCTAGAGGGCCATTCCATACGTTAAAGGGGTCTCCGAGGCGGTTTCTCGACTGTTACGACCCGCCAGAGTAGACATAGCCCATCGACCCCAAGCAACAATACGGCGCCGTCTGATGCAGCCTAAGGACACAATGTCACCCGCTGAAACCGTAGCAATTGTCTAAAAAATAAGTCGAAATGAGCGCGACCTCAACCATGTTGGGGAAACCGGGCAGAAATTGCAGACCCGCCCACAGGAGCACAAATCGGCTACATGGAGGCTAAACTCAAACTCTCGACTAGCAACGCACGCTGGAGAAACTGGGCATACTTTCGATCTCCAGAGAGCTACCATCTTAGGCCAGGGCAACACAAAAGCAGAACGGCTAACACTCGATGCATGGCACTCAGATGCCAACTCCAGTAACAGGCATCTGGACCTTCCTGCAGCTTACAAAGTCCTACATCATCACGTCCGTTGAGCTCAGGACCAAGTAACCACACTGGACTTAAGAAGGCCATACGTAGCCTGACAGCCAGGTTCTCGGCGAGGAAAAAGAGTCGCCATACCGACCACCCGACGAAGGTTTAATCGC
>CACRXP010000317.1:546579-559619 GCA_902702965.1 Spirometra erinaceieuropaei | reverse complement strand
ATCCTCCCCGGGTTATGGGTGCTAAAACTCTACTCAAGTAAATTTTCCCGACAAAAGCATTCTTAAGGACTTCGATTTGGACTTTTGAGAATGCCGCACATAGTAAACAATCTCTGAAGGTAGGTAAACGTCCACTTTTGGAGGGAATAGGGAAGGCCTGGAAGCAACAGCTCCGTAAAAAAGACAGACCGAAAACCAGATGGTGCATGATGAAATCACCTTGGGACAGATTTTGTGAAGCCCAGTACGTTGGTATTCCATAAGCATATTTGTTTATGCGAAATAAAGTACATCTGAGAGTGAGCTCTACCAACTGAACCCAGAGAAACACAGTTGTTAGCCGACCATCGGGCATGAGCTCTCAAGCAGAAGAGAATTTAGCAGTACCGCAGTTTACATCAGGGATGGCGAGATGTTCAAAAAGGATAAGAGCAAGGAGATTCAAGTTTTGGAACAGGAGTTCTTTTTAGGACTCATGCTTGAACATCTGACGATGTGCTGGATTGTCATCCGAGACGTCAGGCGGATAAAACGCCTGCCCTAGCGACAGAAGCAGACACTGTTAAAGACAAAACAGGAAAGAGAACAGTGGAGTGCTTACTCCTGAAATGTAAACCGGAATTCTGAAATGCACTTTAGACTCGAAAAAATTACTTAATGTAGCAATGTTATAGTGTTAATTACCGTGCAGCAAAATCGCATAATAAATCCGTTACTTCAGGGAGCGGAATTTGAACCAAATTCTTTACGGCCGCCAGCAAGAAGTACATTCGGCAAAAGATGGCTACTTAAGTAGCACGAAGTACTCTCATTGGTTTTCGATGCCCTTAGAAATTTAAAAATATTTCTTGGAAAACATGCACTAAAATATTCACTTCTTTGCACCTTTGAAAGGAAATTATGTTTTCCTTAAACTTAAAAGAGGGGTACAGTTTGGTCTTAAAAAAGTTTCTTATTATGAGATTGTTAAGACCGTGAAATTCCCATTCACAAAACATCGTGGCTCTACATTAATCAACTTCGTTTTTAAAGTTTACAATATGGCTCAAACCCAACGCTAAATATTTTGCACCCCATATGGTGTCCTCTTAATAGCATATAAAGATACATGATTTTCCGTACACGTAACATATAAAGCTTGTGGTTGCGAATCCTTGAATGCAAGTGTATCGGCATGGCAGTTTCAAAATTATTCGGAAAGTCGAAAAGTTATTTAAAACTGAATTATCCTCCTCCAAATGAGTAACAGAATGAATATTTTCATTCATTTTTTCCAAGAAATATATTTGCATTAATAAGGGCATCGAAATCAATGAGAGCATTTCGTGCTACTTAAGTAGCTATCTTTTACATTCTAATTTTTACATCCGGCCGAAAACACGTTTATTCAAATCCCGCAGTCTGAAGTAGTCGAATTATCATGGGGTCATGCAGAGCAGTATTTAATATAACAACCCTACTTGAATAATCTCTTCGAGTTGAAACCGCAATTCAGAATTTTGGTTAACATTTCAGCAGTGTAAAGTGCAGACAACAGCCTATTCAGGGGGTCAACAGTCCCGTTATCAGTACACCCGAGGAACCCGTCCACTGCTCTGAACGCATTCAAATACCGCCTCCTAGTTAGCTTACACCGCTGACTGCTTGGCAGAGTAGAAACTGGTTTATGCACCAGGTTCGCGAACAAAGTAGCAAAGAGTAAGCCAGTGCGCTACACTAGCCTCTGGTGATCTGCTGCTTGTTGATTTTGGATATTAAAACGTTGGCAGTTCGACCATCGTACCCTACAATGTCCACGGTTTGTTCCATAGCGAGTCGGAGCAGGCCCGGTGACTTGCGCTGCACCTATCGCACTCCCCCATCCCCACCTGCGCCCGACATCTAGGCAAAGTTAAGAAGACCGTCTACGCAGAGGCCGTAGGTGTCTGGCACGAAGATAATTCGCACCTACACGTACCAGTACACCCCCTGGTTCATAAAAAACACTTGACTAGGATTTTAACCAACAACAACACCACCAAAACGGGTCAGAAAAACAACGAAGATGACTGGACAGCCATGCTCACGGCTTGTATACCCAGCGGAATCACAAGCGTATCTGTCGACAGGTAACGAAGTACCATGGAGCTACCAGCGCACGCCATGCCGTGAGGACCATGGATTGCTCACCATGGCACAGCAGATGCTTACATTTCTTGAGGCCCATATAAAAAATTACTTACTAGGAGAAAGTCGATATCAGTATGCATGCATGTCAATTAAAGCCTTGCAGTTTGCATACAGCAATCGTGTAGTCCAACGAAGGCGTCGCATTTTAGACCAATCAACTAAATTTGACGCTCCGATCTTAGGTAGGCAGTGGTCTAACAAACGTTATCTGATGCGGCTTTGCATTTTCTAGGGAATTTTCAAAAATCTATGTGTTTAATAAAGCCTTGACCGGTGTGTAGGGTTACATGGTACAGAGCTGATTTTTCACGTTTTAGTTCAAACTATGAGTAGTAAGAACGGAATCGGAATCTCGGTGCTTTGTAATCTAATTTAGAACAGTTGCACGGGTAGAATAGCAAACAATATACGTAGTACTTGAATGAGCCTGGAAAACGTCACCCCAAACTAATAAATAATTCCAGTTGATTAAATGTGCAACACCTATGCTCGCACATTTCCCAGTAATATGACCTAGGAGCATCTGATCACGTTTCACAGTACCCTGCAATACCACTAAACGCCCTCTCTAGTTGGTCAAGTTTTATTCTCAAACGCATATTGTTATCCCGGGGAAAAACACAGAAAATGACTGTTACTACAGCAGCAATTGTTTTTCTCCACTCAACTTTGCTGGCTACGTAAGACGCTATCAACGAGGCCCTCAAATCCCCCCCCCTTCCAACCCTCCCCGTCGTCACCATCTCTCAGGGAGGCTCTACGTTTTAAAACAAAACACTGCGAACCTAGTGGAGGAGTCCTCTTTGTCATGTGGCCAGGAACGGGTGGAGAATTTTTACTCCCTGTTGGGGACGTAATAGAGGCTCTTGCGATGAAGTTAAAAGGTGGGGAGGGGGAGGCAAATACTTTGGGGGGTAGGGTGGTGTTGTTTTCTTGGCTGTTCGTGACGTCACAGTGTCCTGGTCCCTTCCCCAGCTCCTCCCAAACACAACTCTGTTCCACCAACCAGACTTCGATGCTAAAATTAGCCTTGGGCCGCTCGAAGAGCAAAATGTTTTCCCTAAAAAGACGCTACACTGGACACTTATCTCCAGGTTGCCCGGAACGAGCACTCCGAGAGATAATTGTCGTTCCCATATGGTTTTGAGTAAATTCCGCGGCTTCCTACTACACAGGGCGAAAAGTCTGAGCGTCCTTTAGCCCAGCCAATTGGGTTTTGGTGCCGATGTAATATCCGTCCTGTTTCGAAAACAAATTTTCTACTACCCTCGAAGCTCAGAGCTGAAAACAAAAAACCCTTTGTGGTTTCAGAGACAAAATCGGATAGAGGTTGCTTTTTTGCACAGGTGTTTCGGCATTTGTAGGATTTATTTCCTATCATACCGCATACTTGTCAAAAGTGACGTCTTTTGAGTTCAAAGTGTGTAGGCTAGAGAAGGACTAGTGCCTGGATGCAACGGGGCTTAAGTGCGCTTAGCCAAGGAATTGCATAGCAGGAAAGAAATTGAATTGCGGCATTTTTCAGTGACGAGTGAAAGTTTGATTTAGGTTTCAATTCAAGCTGCCTCTAATTACTGCGATTTCGGAGCTATTCCAGAGTAAAACATGGACCTGAGAGGTCCGTTTTCGGCCAACTAAATCATTATCGAGGGGTAAATGCCTGATACTTCAGAAAAAGGGTATTTTAAAATTTGATATTTGCAGTTAAGTGCGCAGGCACTCAGCAACCTCATAGCTAACCTCTACAGAGCAACGGGCTCGTGGCCCGGTGAGTAGAGGCGTTGACTTCTAAACCAACAGGTCGCGAGTTCGAGGCTCGGGTGTTCCACATTTCGGGCTTTGGTATGGCTGGCTGACGACGGCTAATAAGCCAGAAATGGCTATTCCAGTCTCCCTTGTCTTTGTCGGTAATATCATTCTGCCTATATATATATATATTAATTTGCGCTGAATGCCATTATGCTGAGTGCATATATAGTGGAGGTTACCTATAAGGTTGCTGATTGCCCGCGCACTTTACTGCAAATATCAAATTTTAAAATACCCTTTTTCTGAAGTATCAGGCATTTACCCCTCGATTATGATTTAATTGGCCGAAAACAGACTTCTCAGATGCATGTTTTACTCTGGGATAGCTCCGAAATCGCAGTAATTAGAGGCAGCTGGAATTTAAACCTAAATCAAACAGACTAACGTCATCTATCGCATCCCGTGTGCCAATTGTCCCTGCGTATCTGTTGGTCATACAGGACGACGCCTGGAAACTCGTATTAATGAACACAAACTAGCTGTCCGTCGCCGTGATCCACTCTCTCTCGTCTTTGCACACGCACTCCAGTGCGACCACCGTTTTAATTGGGATAACACCAAGATCATCGCCACGGCCAACACAAAACGGGCGAGAGAATTCCTAGGGGCATGGCACTTTAAAGCGGACAGCATCAACCGCCATGTCGACCTAAACGCCCATTGTGAGGGCCTAAGATCACGCCTCACTAAGCCGAGCCCCACGCCGCATCAGCAGCCGCTAATCCAGGCGCCCGCAGTTCTGTCAACCTACCATTCTCCCTCTCCTCCAACACTGGGAGCCGTAACGGTTCCCCCTCCTTCCTACCCTCCCGGCTCAGAACCCAGCATGACTCCCTACCCGCATCCCTCCTCACACGCTAATGGTTCGTCCGTCAATGTTTGTCCTGTCTCGTCTACTAGTCTAGTGTGACTGTCTCACTCTCTCTTTTCTCTCCATTTCGTCTGACGACGGGTTGGTGTCACCATTTCGAAAATTCACGAGTACAACTCGATTTTTTCCGAAGAACCTCTTCATTTTTCATAATCAGGTGTGTCACACCTCAGGGTTAGGTACGACTGGCTGACGACGGCAAAGAAGCCAGAAATGGCCATCCCAATCTCCCTAGTCTTTGTCCGTAATGTTATTCAAAACACTCATATGTTTAAAAAGCGTGGGCCACTCTGTTAGACTGAAAAATAATCACCTCTCCTCCCCGGTATCAACCCTCAAGACTGCTCTGGACTTCGCGAACGCGGCAACCTTCAGTACCGCTCCAACTTCATATGGCAGAAGCAGTCCCTACTTATGTCAGTCCACATTAACGTGCCTGTTTCTAAACTGCAGATTTCCGATTAAATCCTGAAACGTTTTAGTTTTGAATTTCACCCGTCACTGGAATTTAATTTTTGGCCATACCGACAGAAGGAAATCTCCATCATTGCATCGTATAAATTTACCATGTTTTCGTCTTTTCTTCATTTCCGGCGTATACTATCAGCAGAAAAATACGTAACATGAGCATACTTTCCAATGCATCCCGCTTGATTTAAACTTTAAATCGCCGAGTTAGCAACTGTGGTTCATGGAAATGACGGTAGTAACCATGGCGACGAAATCATCATTTCAAAATTTGGTCATCAAATGTAGACGTCTACTCAACCAAAATAAGTAGCGACCATGCAAGCATATAGTTGAGGAGAGGTTGTATTTCCGTCTTGTAAAACACTCGGTAGGGAAATCAGTGTGGAATCCTCCATATTACAAGTGGCTTTTTGAAAAATTGCCGGGCAAAAGTTGGGACACGGAAAGAGTTACTCCTGGAATTTGGCGCAAGACGGTCTCTAGCAGGGAATGTTCAAATCTCCGTGTCCAGTCAGAGAATTTCTGTCTTTGAGACAGATTTAAAAAACACTGTTAAGCTCATCAGACCTTATGTCGTTTTTTTGAAATGCAACTGCCCTTTATACCTTATGTGCATACAGGAGAAAGTCTGGTTTCATAAAAATCACAACCATTTTGCTTCTAAGTTACCCCACGGAGTTTTGAAAAAAACGGCAAGAATCTACTTACAGCACTGTCTGACTGATTTAATTGCGAGGACATTGTCACTGTCGCAAGTTTCGTCCCTGGCGCTGGTCGCGGTTAGAAACTTAAGGACATCAGATTTAAGAGAAACTTAGAACTGGATGACCTTGAACTGAACTGCCGCTCTAGAGTGAAAGTGTCACACGCTAACGCCTCAGTTAGGAATTTTTGCGTGATGCGCTATTAGTACTGTGTTAATAGAGATAACAAATCGGCCTACATACAATTACATCAAAATGCAGGAGCTGGTCTGTCTCATGGAATGTTAACCAAAATTCACAAATGTGTTTCCGATTAAAACGAATTACTCTGGTTTCGCTGATGTATTGATTAGTCACTACAGGATGCCGGTTTGCGAATGTGACCTTTCCTTACCATCTACAAAGGCACGCTTATTAAAAATGACGATTAGAGTGGCATTAATTTTTTTCATAGCAAAACGGGGCGACTGGTTTCCGTAACACGGTTGCTGAGCCCCTTCTACCATCTAATCGGCAAAAATATGCAATTTCTAGTATTTACTTAGTAGCGAATGAATTCTTTAAAATCTTATCCTTTATAACGGAGTACCTTTCGGTTTTACACTTTGTCAACTGCAGAATCATTTTGAAGCCTACCAGCAGTTATGCTTGCGTTGAGTGTTTCGAAAATACATGACGCATATTTTCCGTATCAAGAAAACCGTACAGTTATATATACTATTAACAGGACATCAAATACGGATCACAGCATTTTTGCAATGGATATCGACCATGTGGCAATTTCCACAACGAATATCGGCATACGCGCACATCTGACACTATGAAAATAGACATTTTGGGGTATTAAAAGTCCCAAAATTGCTAATGTTTTCAGACTGGCATATACCCACAGCCCAGGAATAAAATTTGAAGAAGATTCACTTGCCTTTGAAATGAGTACATGAAAAAAATATTTTTATAAATGTTTCGTGCAAAGTATATTTAAATTTTTAAGGACGGCTAAAATAAAAAGGAGAAAAGGCTTAATGCTTAGGCAGTCACTTTTTTGCCGAGTTTGTCTATTTTCAACCGATCAGAAAGGGACACACTCAAAATTCTGGCGTGATTTAAATATTTTAGAAATATATAACATGCTGATTAGTATCGCAGTATTTGAGAATTTTGGCTAACATTTGATGAAATGGACGAGATTCTGTATTCAAAAAACATACTGGTTTGGTTAAAACATCTACTTATATATTCACGGTTCTCGGTTAAGTATAGGCACACAATGCGTTTTGAAAGTAATATTATGCAGGTCAGAACTAACAATATTTTTCAATGTAAGCAAAGATACTAGAAATGCGCAAACCAGCTTCAAAGTGGTAAGTTTAACTTGTCAAAGTAAGTAATGGGCACCCCTACAAAAGGTTAAATAAGAGAAAACATAATAGTCGAAGTGAACGGACGTCACGAAGAAGACATGTGATGAAGTTGTATTTCCTCGAATGATAATGTCTTTTTATGTCTTTCACATAAAAATCAACTTCGGCTTCGACTTCGGAGCATTTTCACCCTTTTTATATAAGTCTAGGCCGAAATGTTGCAATAAAATTTAATTTTATTTCTCCAGTTTAAATATTATGACCGTTTTTATTTGGCATAGGCGACGCCCATTCTGTTTTAAAATTGTGTATTGACCAACACAAAACCCTATGGAACCAATCTTATAATCTTCTAAGTAGTTTCACTTACCATCTGGCATTGGACATTTTGTGGTTACTTTTTTAACATTTACATACACAGAGTCATTAGGGTGTGGTAAAATAAATGACTCCCTCTTGTCGTTTTTACCGTGGTTCAGTACATAAAATTGTCCATACGCATAGGCCAAAGTCCCCTTTCAAGTTGACGCAGCGAGTGAATTCCTAAGAAGGCGCCTTAACCAAGCCGTTTCACGGACCTCCCCGACAGCAAGCTTTCAAGTATCGTTCCCGAACAAACCCGTCTTAGCCGGGGAAGGTAAGGATAGGCTACCAGCCCAGACCATCTCCATGTGCATTAACTCCTTTACTTGCTTCTCTGTCGGAGACTATATTGGTCATATGAGACGGCGCCTATCCACAAGAATACAAGAACATCTGTTGTCGTGCCTGAGGATAGGTTAAGTTAGGAGCATACACAGCTCCATCCTCGCACACTTTGTTAATTCTGGACATCGTGGGGATCCAAACAAAGCCTTCCGTATTATTTACTAGATCCCACGTAAATATCATAAGCAAATAGGTCAGCGCGTACTAGCAACAGCAGAAGGGACTTCTGTCACGCTACAGAGACCGGTCTTGTGCGCGCAGAAGAACCTCTTGAAGGCTCCGCGTCTACCGCGTCCAAAGATCGCTTAACTGCATTCATGCCTCTGCATCCTTGTTCTTCCTCCCCCTTTGTGACATAACTCAACTTAACCCTCACTGCACCTTACTGTCTCCTATCCAATCCCCTACCCTACTCACAAACCCCGCCGATTTAAAAAGACGAGTCATAATCGATTCCTCGTATGGCTCACATGTTTGACTTGGTACCTCGTCCCCATATGTACAGGTCCAATGAAAATCTGTCGAATGCACGTGTATGCTTGCCAAATGCTATTCTAAACTGCTTTAAGATAATTTGCGCAACTTAAAATCAGCAAAAATTCAGATCAAACCTTTACCGCCAGTCCACATACTCAATTCTGGTCGACAAAGCCAAAGAACGTCGAACGTCAACCCAAGCTAACGATCATTGAACCGTTTTTTTATCATTCGATGGAAGCGTGGGCTTTTACGCCTTTAATAGCCATGTGAAAATGCATAGCGTTCGCGGCTGGGATTCCACATCCATCATATTACCGAAAGCAATCCAGCTGGTCCCAGAACACTGTGTCCTCATTAAAAAGATCGTCAATGTATCGTGATAAATCTAACATTTAAATTTTCATTTCATCTTTAATTTGCAAAATTGGCAATTTTATGATATGCGATTTAGCCCTTCATCATTTATTAATTGTCTGTTGCCTTTTAGATTTGTCGAAATAGATATCTATCGAATTAGCCTCGTCTTTCTGAATTTGGAGCTGGCTGTATTGGTCATACGAGTCGGCACATATCCGCAAGAGTACGAGAACACCTGCCAGCATGGCTGATGAAGGGTGAAGTTAAGAGCATATGCAGCTCCATCCTCGCACACATGATGGATTTTGGACATCCTTTAGATCCAAACAAAGCCTTACCTGTGATTTACTGGTCTCGCCTAGCTACCATAGGCGAAAAGGTCAGCGCGTATTAGCAAGAGAAGAAGCGACTGCCATCAGGCTACGGAGACCGGTCCTGTGCGCGCAGGAGAACCTCTTTCACGCTCTTTGTCTACCGTAGCCAAAGATCAATGAACTACATGCACGCCTCCGCAACCTTGTTCTTCCTCCCCCTTTGTAAAATAGCTCAACCTAACCCTTACTGCCGCTTACTGCCTCCTTTTCCATTCCCTCCCCTACTCAAATATCTCGACTGTTTGAAAAGACGAACCGTAATCAATTCCCCTTATAGCTCACATGTTTAACTTTGTACCTCGTCTCCATATGTACAGGCCCGATAAAAATTTGTCATAAGCACGCGCATGTTCGCCAAATGATCTTCTGAACTGCTTTATGGTCATTTGCACAAATACAAATCAGCAGAAATTCAGATCAAACCTCCACCGTCGGAGCACAAAGTCAGAGCAAATGCACTTCAAAATTTTGGAAAACGTAACGGTTTCTGCTTTAATGAAAGAACGTGTTTGTTCATATTCGAGTCGCCTAGTTAACGCGGACTAAAGGATCACATTTGGATCGGTAAAGAATGTTTTGACAAATCTTCTTGCGGATAATACAGGGATATGTCTAAAGAAGACACCAGCATGTGTTATTTCCCGTGCACAGAGCTGGACTGCCTTTCAAAAAAAAGGTACTTTCATATTTTAGGAAGTGGCTTAAAAATGTATACTTAGTGAGAGGGGAGATCGGTACGTAGCGGGTTAAGTCAGTAAGAAAAACGCATCACACCCCCATGTATTACTCTGTTTTGACCATCTGGATGTTTGTCATCGATTTTTATCAGTTTGGACTTCTAAATGTTCACATCGACTCGACGTCACTAACAAAGGGAAACTCTTCACGTAGCACTTCTTTGAACCTGTGACATGACATCATAAGGACGGAAGTTGTCGATACTCTCTAGAAATTCCTTGCTTGATTAAAAATAGTTCCAGTTTTGTTTTTATCGGAAAATCAACCGTTCACGTTAACGTGAAGGAGGGTGTTTTATGTACAGTGCGCGACCGATCTAATAAAATTTTGGCCGAAATTCTGAAGTGCGTTCCCGATTATGGAGGATACCTTAGGCAGAGTTGTAATGTTGCATAACGAACGACGTAATCCCATAGCATTTATGAGCCGCCGGGATGTCGGCTTTTAAACGCACTTCTTTTTGACATTCTATAGAAGCTATACTCGGCAAAAATGGCTATCTAAGCAGCATGTATTTTTCGCGATGATTTTTGATGGTCTTATAAATTCAAATATTTTTATGGAAATAATAAGCAAAATATCTTTTCTGTTATTTGATTGGTAGAAAATAACACTACCTTTATATTCTTTACCCGAAGAAAACGTATATTCAGGTTCTAAAAAAGTTTTGCTCTTCCTCAAAAATTTTGGGCCAGATCAGCGATGAATTACCATTTAGCGATTCCAGTCTACAAGATGCATGCTTTCCAGATAACAAAAATCATAAATTCCTATGTGCCTTTAAGAAAAAACCATGTTAAAATTTTGCAATGGATGTGGACTATGTTGCGCGTTTTACGAGGAGCAATGGTAAACGGAGATCCGCGACGCCGTATATATGGACAGCGCAAGGTCTTAAAAATTACATTATAAGAAACGTTTCCGGAACCTATTTATACGCTTTATTCGGGTATAAAATATAAAGTAAATGATATGTTCTACTAAACAAGTGAAGAAAATCATACCTTGTGTATGTTTTCCATAAAAAATGTTTGAATTTATAAGACCATCGAGAATCATTGCGAAAAATACATGCTAATTAAGTAGCAATTTTTGCCGAGTATAGCTTCGATAGGAGGTCAAAAAGAAGTGCATTTAAAAGCCGACATCCTGGTGGGTCCTAAGTCCTATGGGATTGCGTCGCTTGATAAGTAACTTTACAACCCCACTTAAGTAATTCTTCCTTGTTGTAAACGCATTTCAGAATTTCGGCTAACATTTCATCAGATCGGTCACGGACTGTACGCATATACCCTGCCCCATAAACGGCATTCATTGCAAAACCGACTCCTAGAATGAGTCCCTTCGGCAAATAGCTAAACTGCTTATTTCCACAGCCTACATTTTAGGTGATTCCAAAGTTCTTTCTCATATTAATTGTGGATTTCGGATGGTCAAGTTTGGAATACATCGTAAACTGACCGACAGTAATATGTTTGAGACGTCCGGGAAAATCGGTCAGGCTGTGAAGGCGTAGTGAAAATGGCCTAATGCGACCCCAATCCTCGAGTGCTGTTAGCGACCACTCTAGTTTCTTACAACTTCAGTATACCGAACTAACTTGTATAGCCGGGCGTAATAATTGTTTTGCTCTCTGTCATATAAATTAGCCGGCGGGAAAACCGAAATACCGATATTTCACTTTGAAGAGTATAATATGTGTTGTCAGTAGACGATGAACGTGCCACCGTACAGAGCACTTCTTTGCGACTAGCCAACCAGCGCAGGACCCCTATAGTTGTTCGATAAATATGCGGTGCAGGGCTTCAGTGGAGCTCGGTTGATTTTTAGAAACTGACATCGTTAATTATGCAACCCTGAGCTAAAATGTCTACTTTTTCCTGTGATCTCTATGGCAGTCCAACTGAGATGAGACCCGATCTGCCCCCTCGTTTGTTTGTTTGAGGACCAGACGGGCGTGCAGCACGTGTAGCCGACAGGTTTGGCTTCGTGCCAGAGACAAAATAAGGGTTCGGTGTCACCGTAACGAACAATTCCCCACAAATACCCCTCTACGCGCTGATTAGTCATCTGATGCCCGGTAAACCAGCAGTCTAGGGCTTCTAATTGATCTCGTTCGACTGCTAGAGACAGTCTGTCAACTACGTAACCCTGAACAGCTTCGAAATTCAATCATCAGCAAATTTCTACAGGCAATTTAGGGGTAAGATAAAAAAATCACGCATGATGCCCATCTGACAGATTTTGAAGCCTTTAAAGTTTACCCTTTAAAACCACGAATAATGCGTAATCGGTAAATGTAGACTGCTTTTCGGAAAACAATTCATGTATATGACTACTAGATGACCGCAAATCATGTGTCTCTGCGGAATGAGATCGCTTGGACAATTCTTCAAAAATTAAAATTCCAAACAACACAGTTTTGTATTATTAACTCAACCTGTCAGAAGATTAAAAAAGTGCCCACATGAAGCCCCGGAGAAGAAATCCAAGCAGGCTGCCAAGACCGAAATGTTGGCGCGCCGTTGATGAGTTCGAGACATTTGCTTGACTGAGGTGCACATTTGAAATTGGGTTCGCTCACAGACAGACAGCGAAAATCCTCTGCTAATTCCTGCACCCTAAGGACTCAAAACGCCTCCATCAGAAATCTGACATAATTTAGCTGATAAAATGCAATTTCGGGAAAGTCAATTAGGTCGGTGAGACTGATAAACAGGTTCGCACGAGGCGACACAAATACGAACTCGCTGTCAAGCGGAAGGATACGTTTTCCTTAGTAGCTGCTCAGTCATCCACGGTAGGGTACAACATTGAGTTCGTGGGCGGCGGGAGAATCTTGGGTCAGTCGGATGACTGAATTTCGCACCTGCTGTTATAAGCACTGCACTCGACTAAGGACTCGATCATCAGGCACATCAGTCGGCAGCGGATTGTCAGGATTTGCGAGAACACAAATCGATGATAGGATTAAAGGTCGTTCCCGGAAGAGGAG